>JAPXFY010000021.1:43487814-43492814 GCA_030674185.1 Monoplex corrugatus | reverse complement strand
CATAAGTGTCAAAATCAAAAATCCCGAACAGCCACAGGAGATTCATACAAAGTGTTATTTTTAGATATGCCGCAAAAACTGTAGAAAAAAGACATAAAAGACAACATTTCAACTTTTGAACTAATGGTAAATAAAGGAACTAAGTGTTTGTTGTTTATTAAGTCTTTTACTATAAGTGATATTAATGGTGTAGGGTTGGCGATGTCTTGAAAGAATAAGGACTGCAAACGCATGTTTCGGCAGCTGAGAAAACAGGTACTTGCGGAAATTTCGAAGATTTTTCACCCAGTTGGTGCATCATTTTCATTGCCACTGTCGTCACTGGCAGTGTCAACCTCAGTGTCGGCTTCACACTGATCAGGACAACTTATTTCTAGCTAAAAATCTGGCTCCAAGACCGAATGGTTTGTTGCCTGACTCCCGAGTGAAAGATGTACTGTCAGTGACGATCGCACTTTGTTCGTCTGCTTCAACTTCGTCTTCATCCGTTGAATATGCACGATCGTCGTCGTTTTGCTGCACATCATCCTCAAAATCTTCCAATTCAGCACTTTAGTTACTGCTTTCATAATGATCAACGTCTAGATCATCGTCAGAACTGGCCTGAATGATCAATTCTGCTACTTCGGCGACCGTGAAAGTTGTCCGTCTGGCCATGTTTACAATAGTGTGAACGACGCGGGTAACACGAAGAGATAAAGGATTGAGGTTGGTTGCTTTCAACACAAAATAACCAATGAAATTGCACCTTTTAAGCCGAAAAAGTGGCATCATATGACGTAGAAGGGTTCAATTGTGTAGTTTCGACACGTTTTGAGTGAATTTCCAGTGACGTACTGACGCATTCAATTTTAGAACAGGCGTCGCGAACATTCTCGCTACGTGTCACAGCAACCTTTCGGTCCTGACGGCATAGGCAGGCGTAGCGACGATTCTCGCGTCATGTCGCGAAAAGGTTAACTTTCTTGAACATAGATGTTAGTGTAATCAAAAAGTCATTTCAGTCAATAAAACCTAAAGAATGTAAGTAAACAAACGATGTCAATACATATTAATGTCTCGCCTCTTTCAGACGTTATGTTCAAAAATGTTCCCACAGACATCTCTAACCTTTCTGTAGCGTAAGATCTGATCAACAAATCGCCACCAGAAAGGGTTAAAGCGAATGGGGAATCGAATAATCTCCTTTAGTATACATGCAAGTGCTACAACTTACACAGACAGACAGACAGACAGACAGACGACAGACAGACAGAGAGACACACACACAGACACACACACAGACACACACACAGACACAACAACACACACACACACACACGCACGCACACACAGACACACACACAGACACACACACACAGACACACACACACACACACACACACACACACACACACACACACACACACACA
The DNA here is from genome assembly GCA_030674185.1 of Monoplex corrugatus. Lineage (NCBI taxonomy): Eukaryota > Metazoa > Mollusca > Gastropoda > Littorinimorpha > Ranellidae > Monoplex > Monoplex corrugatus. Next base: position 43,491,402 of record JAPXFY010000021.1, on the reverse strand, counting down.
CACACACACACACACCACACACCACACACACACAAATCTGCTGACAGCAAGCAGGCTTTCTAAACACTCTCTCACCATGGCATAGCAGCATGAGAAATTCATTCACTGAAGACAAAACTAATGGAAACTATTAAACAGAAAGCACATCTGTAATTATTAGATGGACTAAGTACTTTTGTAGAGAGTTATACAATCAAAAAAACTCCGGACATCAACACCTTCATGAAAACTCAGACCAGATCCAGAGACTGGTGTTGAAAATAACATCACTGAGAGGTTTGTGAAGCGTGGAGATCGGCGTGGGGAACACCGCACTCGAACTTCTAAGACAGAAAAGAAGAAGAAACATCAAAGGTCATCATAACATTGTCAGAAATCACAGAATTCTAAAGAATGGCACATTAAAGTGATCGTTTGTAATAACACCATCCCAAGAAATGGAAACTTCAGGAAAAGCAAGACTATGAGAGAAACTTCCGTATCATCCACGCCAGCAAAGCTGTCTTTAGAGTATGTTTCAATCGCATTAAGACCATCCCTGAGCAAGTGATCATAAGGAATAGGCTGGTTTCAGACTTAGCAAGAGAACTGCTGAGCAAGTCTGAAACTGTTATATCATATTGAAGGGAGTCGACTGGTGGAGGTGGGGGAGGGGGGGGCACAATCATCGGTATCACAACTTTATCGACTTCAAGAAAGCGTTTGATTTCCTGGAACAATGGCCTTGGCCAGTTATGAGAGGCTTCACCATGGAAGATGCTTTAATCCAAGTTACGAAGTATTATATACCAATGAAAGAAAGCTACTACTAAATAGTCATCTAAGAAATTCTTTGAAACAACAAGAATACACAAAGGATGTTTGTTATCACCTGTCTCGTTCAAATCTTCCAAAAAAAATCATGCACGAAACAGTCCACCACATCCATACCTTTTTAATGCAGACTTTTTTGAGACGTTTAGTTTGCTAATGAGATCAACCTCACTCTTTGCACTAACGGTCCACCACAATATTCTCCAGCAAACACGCTGATAGTACAAAAAGGCTTTGAATAGAAATTGGCAGAGAAAAGAGCAAAGTCATGGTCAACAACACTTCTACAACGATACGGGAGTCTATATCTATGGTAAGAAAGTAGGAAAATTCATTTGTTTCAAGTAACTGGGAGCTACCCTGACTACAGTTGGCAGTTGTACAGCAAAATACGCGTTAGGACCGTAACAGCAATTAAAGCAATGTTCAGATTAAATACAATTTCGAAAAGCAGCACCACTGTACAAGGCCTCGACTTTTCTCCTAAGTTTGACTTGAAAATTGAACTGAACATCTAGTCCTTTTGAATGAGATGGAAAGCGAGTCGGATCTGTGTGCCTTCTGGACTGCGCATGCTACAGATCCCATGGCAGTTAAAAATCATAAAGAACAGCCATACGCCCGGGATACCCTGAAAAAGAAAACAACAAAAAACTGCCTCTTCTCCTCCCCCCCGAACCCCCCAACTATTGGAGAGATAAGTCCATATCCCAGGTCGCATTTCTTGAAGCCCAAGTAACCTTCTGCCTTTCTGAAGTAAAAAAAAAATAAAAAAGGGGATGGGGTGGGGGGGGGGGGGGTGGGCAGAAAGAGAAAAAGAAAATATGTGTGTGTTTGTGTGTGACTGAGAAAATGACAAGTTGGGTCCAGGGTCATTCTTCAAATAATCTTAAATGTATCTAATTCAACATCGTGTGTGTGTATGTGTCAGTGTGTGTGTGTGTGTGTGTGTGTGTGTGTGTGTGTGTGTGTGTGTGTGTGTGTGTGTGTGTGTGTGTGTATGTATGTGTGTGTGTGTATGCGTGTGTATGTGCGTGTGTGTATGTTGTGTGTGTGTGTGTGTGTGTGTGTGTGGTGTGTCAATGTGTGTGAGTGTGTGTGTATTTGTGTGTGAGAGAGAGAAAGACAGAGGGAGGATGACGGTTTTGGTCAGGGGTCACACGCCCTACTCCGCTCCTGTCTTCCGCCTCCCAGTTTGCTTGTGCTTTTGTATCCTCCAGATCTGGTCGTTGTTGTTGATTGCTTTGGTCAATGATAGGAGTGCGCATCTAGATTTGATTCTCGAATCAACATTTCGCACCTTGTAATAATAATAATAATAATAATAATAATAATAATAATAATAATAATAATAATAATAATAATAATAATAATAACAATAATAATAATAATAATAATGAATATATCACTAATAATAATAATGATAATACTGATAATAATGATATAAATGTTACTATTATTGCTATTGTTTATAGCCTCTGTGGACAGGAAACTTGGTCTCAAACTGATGACTGCTAAAAGAAAGTTTAGGTCTTTGACACTGAATACACCACTTCATGTAACTTTAAACATAAGATCAACAAGTATTGATGGGCCCACAGGTACATTTTCTGGCAATAGTGAAACGACACAAGCTTGCATGGTTGGGTCACTTCACCTGCCATGATACTGTCCAGAACCACCCTTCAAATACTTTGGAAAGAAGCTGTCACTGAGGTCGACAGAAGAAGAGAAGGCTTTCAAATACCAAAGACTGAACCAACTTCAGCAGATTCTCTCGCTGTTGCACCTAGAGACAGAAATGAAAGATACCATCAGCCTGTTCAATGATCTCAGTTGGTTACATAGTATGATTATGATGATTCCGACCGAAAATTTTACAGAATCCGTCCATTGGCCAACAGTCACAATCATTATGCAATAAGCGTGTAATTTCCAGACAATGTTTAAACAAAATGGCTGAATTTTCTGATATCTTGTCTGTGTCACCAAGCAAGATCACAACAAATTTAGATTCAAACAATCCTGAGCCTCACAAACTGACGACGCTGCAAAGAATGAAACTTTGATCATCTTATTGATATTAAACCAACATCATCTGCTTCTATAATGTCCAGGTACTCTTGTTGTGATACCTCTTCAATGTTTTCAGTCAGTTACAAATCTAGCTTAGCTCGTGATCTACCCAGTGTAGGCATGGTGCAGACGCCTTATAGCTAATCCTAAGTACAACCCTTCACGTACTCAGGTAATGACAAAAGAAGAGAGGGGATGTGGTGCCATGAATGTGCAATCCACAGCCATAGGCATGGGCTGCTGAATGACATGCTACTGATATGTACACGCTTCTCACATGGTCCTAATGGACTTGGGTACATGTAGGCACTCACAACCACAAGCAATGGTTTTGTGTATATTGTCTTCATCATTGTCCTAAACTCGAATATATGTAACGGTCATTGTATAAATCAATATGTGACGGTGGCAAAATGATAAAACTTAATGGACAAGAAAAAGGTCTGTCAGACCGATGTGGGTTTAGGTGAAACACCCCTGTGAGGACACGATATATCACCCAACACTATTTCTCACATCTTTGTTCGCTTAATCGGGATATGAGGCATTCTGAAATAACATTTATTTGGAGATCCGATCTTGTGACGTATGTATTTTTTTATATGAGGTATCTGTTTATGCTCCAATCACAAGATTATTGATGTGTCTTTTTTTGCTGCTAGAATCATATAATTTGAATGAGTAGATTTCGTGCCAGAG
>JAPXFY010000021.1:43452814-43480314 GCA_030674185.1 Monoplex corrugatus | reverse complement strand
AGGTACAGTGGGACCTATTGACACTATCTTTGAATATTATTTAAGTATTTTGAAGCTTGAAGTTTCTTACCCTCTCTCGTTCAAGATATAGAAACTCTGTATGAACATTGTTTTTGAATTATACGGATATGCCAATGTGTTGAATATTTTCTAACATTTTGTTATTGGTTTTGGATTTAATTCTTGTTTCAAACAAGACTGCCATTTGGAACTTGAATGCAACAAAAATTAAATCTAGAATTATTCATTCAATCAGGCATCTGAAAATACGTAATTGTACATGCGCTCAATCCAAATATACCAAGAATTATCAGACAATCTCTATACTTACTTTACTTTTTCCTTCCGCTTGTACCGGTGGGCGTCGCGGGGAGATACAGTCGTCTGTCAGCAGTAAGGCGGGTGGCCTGGAGAAGGGACATCTCGTGAGCTCTGAGGGTGTCTGCCACGGAGTCGCTCCATCGTCGTCTTGGTCTTCCTCTGGCTCTCCAGCCAGAGTATCTGGTGTTGTATGCCCGAAGAGCTGGTTGGTTTAGGGGCATACGTGTGAGGTGTCCGAACCACTTGATCCTCATATGTTCGATGTGTTGTAGGATTGGTGTTGCTCCTACCATGTCTCGTATCACCTCATTTCTGATCTTGTCCCGCCTTGTCTTGTTTACTGCTTTCCTCAGGCATTTCATTTCACAGGTGACCAGTTTTCTCTCGAGGACTTTAGTTAGGGACCATGTCTGGCACTGGTATGTCAGCGTTGGTAGAAAAATGGTGTTGATGAGTTTCGCCTTAGTGCTGGTGGGAATGCTGGGGTGTTTCAGGAGAGGGGCAAGTTGGTAGCTGACTGCGTTGGCTTTCTGGCATCTGGTCTCGATTTCTCTGTCTAGTTTGCCATTTTCAGTGAAGATGCTGCCCAGGTATTTAAATTCACTGGCTTGCTTCAACTGGGTTCCGTTGATGTTGATGTCCAGTTTGTTTGGTCTCTTACTGACAGTCATGACCTCGGTCTTGCTGACGCTTATCTTCATGCCGTATGTCTCGCAGCTTTCACTGAGCTGGTCTGTGTGCTCCTGTAGCTGTATCTTGTCATTGTTCACCATTGCCTGGTCGTCCGCAAACATGAGTTCATTGAGTGCCTCAGGGTCTGGGTTTGCCTCCTTCGTAATTTGATCCATATAGATCACGAAGAGAAGAGGGGAGAGATTACAGCCCTGCCTTACTCCCGATGTCACTGGGAACCAGTCAGATGTTCCACTGGCGGTGCGGACTGCACTCCTGCTGTTGGCATAGATGGCCCGAATGTTGTCTAGCAGCTGGCCCTTGAAGTCGTACTGCTCGAGAACCTTCCATAGCTTGTCTCTGTTGACTCGATCAAAGGCCTTTTCTTGATCAACGAATACAAGATGGAGATCTCGGTTGTATTCGATCGCCCTCTCGCACAGTTGTCAGAGTGCAAAGATTGCATCGGTGCACCCTCTTCCTTTTCTGAAGCCAAATTGGGCGTCACTGAGGAGATGTTTTGTTTTCGCTCGAGTGCGCTGCTCCAGGATCTTTGCGTACATTTTCCCTACATGACTGAGTAGTGATATGCCTCTATAGGTACGGCAGTCTTTCTTGCTGCCCTTCTTCTTCCATATTGGCACCACTATTGCATTTTGCCAGTCTTCTGGTACTTTTCTCTCCTCCCAAGCTTTCTGAAAGATGGTGGTGAGCCACTGAATTCCGGTTTCACCGCACACATGGATGGCTTCAGTTGTTATGCCGTCGTCTCCAGCTGCCTTTCCTTTAGGACTGGTCTTCACTGCTTTTCTTACTTCACTCTCTAGGATGGTAGGTTCTGAGTGGTCTGGGTGGCTGGGGGTGAACCGGGACTGTGTGTCTTGTGCCCATACTCCTGATGGGTTGAGTAGGTCTTTGAAATAGTTTCCCCATCTCTTCACTATTTTCTCCTCTCCATGCAATGTTTCCCCGTTTGCATCGTTGATGATAGTGGTTGGATCGAAAGGTTCATCTCGCATTCTCATCGCTTTCACACTCTTGTAAAACTCTCTTGGTGAAGCTTTGCATGTTTCACAGAGTTTTTCACCATACTGGGTCCATGACTTTTCCTTTGCTGTTCTCACAACTTTCTTGCTGTGTCTTCTTGCAAGTCTGTACTTGATGTAGTCCTCTTCATCCTTTGACTTGACCCAGATCTTGTATAGTTTCTTCTTTTCCTTGATAGCATCCTTCACTTCTTTGTTCCACCAAGCTGTTGCCTTTCTGTTTCTTCCTCCTGTCTTCTTGGTGCCACAGGCTTCTTTTACAGTGTCCAGGAGGACTGTCTTGAAGATGCCCCAAGCTTCCTCTACGTTTAGTAATGTAGGGTCACTACAGTCCAATTTTTCACTGATGGTGCATCTGATTTGAGTCTGCACCTCTTCGTCTTGAAGCTTGTGTATGTTGAGTCTTTCCGGCTGGTTTCTTCTTTTTAGTGAACCTCCTCTTCTTCTGAGTGACCAACGTCGTGATGATTGGCCTGTGGTCTGTGTCCAGGCCTGCGTTGGGGATGGCTCTTGAGTCTCTGATGTTGCTCCGCATTCGAGATCTTGCTAGTGTGAAGTCGATTTGAGATGAGACGTCGATGTCGCTCCATTTGTACCAGGTGTAGATCTGAGTGGCTCTGTGCTGGAAAAAGGTGTTGGTGACAATAAGGTCATGCTCTGCACACAGTTCCAATACATGGTTGCCGTTGTAGTTGCATGGTGTTCTGTGGTCACTGTGTGGACCAAGGTGTTTTGTCCATGGTGTTCTTCTCTCTCCGACTCTGCCATTGAAATCTCCCATGACGTACAGGTCTTCTTGGTCCGGGATGCTGTTGATGGTGTCCGAGAGTTTTTCGAAGAAGGAGTCCTTATCCTCATCTGAGTAGGAGTCATTACATGGTGCATACACTTGAATGTAGTTGTTGATCTTGTTGTCCTCCCTAATGCCGATCTTCAAGAGTCTTTCTGAAATGAACTCCGTACTCACTAGGTCTTTTGCTTGTCATGGTGTAGGATGAAACCCACGCCATGTGCTGCTCTCTGTTCCTTGCTTACACCGCTCCAAATGAGAACATAGTTGGCGTCTATTTCCTTTGTTCCTGTTCCTTTCTTTCTGGTGTCTGCAATGCCCAGTATGGAGATTCTTGCGCTGGGTCATGAACTCTACTATCTCTGGTTCTTTGTTCGTCAAACCGCAAATGTTCCAGGTCCCAACCTTTTCGTTTTTCTTTATTCGTTGTCCGTTTTTCTCGCCGCGTCGTTTTCCGTTGTGATCCGTCCGTTTGTATCTCCTTATATTTTCTTGAGCAATTCGTTTATCCATCTGCCGGCCTGCTAAGCCAGTCACAGCTTTACCTGTTTCCACCTCCCACGACGAGGACGAGGGGTTGGGCTTTGGAGGCGACAATCTCTATGGACCTGTGAAAAACCTTACAGGACATATGAATCAATCAGCTGATCCATCTGCATGTATATATTAAATGGTCAAGAAGGAATGTTCAGTGTAAGTAATGAAGAATGAATGCATCTCTCATGTTTGACAGCCCTGAGTTTCCTCAAGAAAGCTTTGCGTTCAAATTGGAATTTGTTCAAGAGAGACTCATCGCACTTAGCCAGTTTTATAGGAGCTCTAGTTGTATTCAAAGTGTCAAGAATTATCTGGTACAGACCATGATACTGTATAAAACCCTTTGTGCTGGCAAGGTTTCAAATGGGCAAGGGCCTGATGAAGCACTGAACTGATATCATCGAAATGATCAGCAGCAGTAGATAGGCATCAAACAGATCAGTTTGTATGTTAGGGTGGAGCTGAGCTTGCTTCATCCACTGCTCACTCTGTGGCTTCTATAAACTGAAACAGTCATTCTGCTAGGGATCTGAACCATGGAATGCTGTGCTTCCAATATAGAAACAGCACTGAGTGGGTGGTGTTTTGTGGCATAACGTATGATGGATGTTTTTGTTGTTGTTGTTGTTGATGCTGTTACTGTTGGATTGTGTAAAAGTTTTTTTAAATTTCGTTCATGGGTTGCAACTTCCACGTGCGCTTGAATGTACGAACGGGGTTTTACGTGTATGGCCTTTTTTCAACTCTGCGTTTAAGTCTGTCATATTGTGTTTTAGGTGGTGTGCATGCTGGATGTTATCGTGTTCCAATAAGCCACCGAACACTGACAGGGCTTACAGGATATTTAATGAGTGTTTTTGATGTATGCGTGTACTGCGAGATCAGAAAAATCTCTACGTTCTGCCAACCAGATAGTAACCAAACAAGATCGAATCCAGACCTTCCAGTTGAGAGACAAATGTCTTAACCATTCGAGTATTCGGCCCTTTTTGTATGTGGAAGATACGGATAGAGTGGTTAAGATTGGAATTCTGACAACAATTTTTTATCATAGATTTAGTATTTAGTGTTAGTCTTCCTTTTTCGCAAATACATGATTCATACTTGTGTTTCACTTTTTTTTCTAGTTTATTATGTATCTGTTGCAGGGTCTGAAGGATCGGATGAACTTGTGTCTGTTCTGGTTGTCCATGGTGGACCTGTGTTACTTGTCTTGTATCACTTGCCTTGTTCTGGTGGATGCTTTGTTTTCCCGGGAATACTTGATAAAGGTTCAATATTATACAATGGGTAAGAGAAAAAGAAATTTCAAAACAAACTTTAAAACATTTTACTACTCAAGGATTGTAGCATTAGGTCCCGAAGGTAGCAGTAGACGTAGTAGCAGCAGCAAGAGGAACAGACGCACTAGGAGTAGTAATAATAGTGGTAGTAGCAGGAGTAGTGGTAGCAGTAGCAGCAGCAGCAATATGAGTAGTAGTAATAATAGCAGTAGTAGCAGTAGAAGTAGTAGCAGCAACACCAGCAGCAGTAAGAGTAGTAGCAGTGGTAGTAGTAGAAGTAGTGGTAGTTATGGTAGCAGTAGTAGTAGCAATGGTTGTAGTAGTAGTAACAATAGTAGTGGTGGTGGTAGTGGTGGTAGTAGTAGTAGAAGTAACAGTAGTAGTAGTAGTAGTAGTAGTAGTAGTAGTGGTAGTATTTGTTGTTGCTGCATTACGGTACTTACCTGGCAACGCCACTCTCTTTCTGATGTGCATATGCCTGCTCATTTATGTGAGAATATATTCATATATGTCAACTTTGGTTTGTTGTATTAATGTGTTTGAAGGATAAAATTCATCAGGTAATGTGTCTGAAGGATTGCATTCATCAAGTGATCACTACGACCTGTCTCTAATTTCACGTTATACTCAGTTGTTAATTTTTTTATGAACTACATTTATGATGCATTGATGTAATGGTGTATCTATACGACTATGTTTGTACCGTATTAATGCGTTGACACAATAACCTTCCTATCCCCTACACCCGACTTCTTATGTAAAAAGCAACGGGCATTCTCTGACATGGGCTGTAAGCATTATACAGATGGGATTGCAATTGTTTTTATCAACTCTCATCACAGTCAGCAACACTGGCATGATCATTGTAATTCTTAGTTGCCTTCGCTTAGGATATGGCATCAGACGAACAGGCTGGTTTCAGGCTGGGAAAGAGCAGAATTGAGCGGATGTTCAACTACGCACTCTCAGAAAACAAAAACAAGAACAAAAACAAAACAAAATTAAAAAATACTGCATTATTAGTGTAACAATATCAGAACTTTGTCTAGTTTGGAAACCATTTGAAAAAGTACGGTAGGATGCCTCATGACAATTCACGAGGAATATCAACATGAAAAATTACCTAATCCAAATCGAAAATGTGTTCTGTAACAGCCTAGAATACGTGCTGGTTCCCAACAATCAAAACAAACCACCTGAGAAGCGCATCAAGGATGTGTACTATCGCCTGTTTTATTCAACATCTTCTTGGGAACGATCATAGAAAAAAATCTTTAGGACCATCATAATTCTATCTTCATTGACCTCAGGCAAGTCTGCTGATGACATGGACGTCATCCAAGATCTTGTTGACTAACGTCAACAGTGTGATAAACTACGCACTCTCTCTGTCTGTCTGTCTGTCTGTCAGTCTGTCACTCTGTCTCTGTTTCTCAGTCTCTCTGTCTCTGTCTCTCTTTGTGTCTCTCTCTGTGTCTCTGATATGGAATGGAAGTCAAGAAAAACGACACGAAAATTTTTGCTGACTTCCATTCTACACCTCACAGCACAACCGACAGAAGTGCAGCAGTCAACGTAAATGGCCAGAAACTAGAAGAAGTTACTAGTTCCAAGAACTCGAGAACTACCCTGATCAAGGAGAAGAGATGACCAGCAAATATACTCATCAAGACTTTTTTGCAATGGCAGCGACAGTCAGACTGAAGATAATCTAGAGAAACAGCACCATGCACGTATAAAGTGAACATGCGATTTGTAGTTTCCATTGTCTTCTACAGGTGTATATTTGAACAGTGCTTGCTAGGCCGGAAAAAATAATCCTAACCTTTCTGTCCAGTTGCACGAAGAAACCATTTCATATATCTTCTACAACGTAAGACCAAGGAGTACACGTGAAGAAGCTCAACCCATTGGTGAGGCCATGGGAACCGCTTTTGGCAACAATGAAACAACTTGAACTTACTTTGTTTCGTTAAGTCTTCAAACAAGATGTAATGTGCATGACAATTCTTCAAAGTACCCTGGAAGGAGGTAGAGGAGGGGTTTTGTGGCTAAAACGTAATACTCAATCAATTGCAATATGCCTGACGAGCTTGAAATATGATTTAATAACTAAGTAACCAACTGATTTTTTTTTCGCATTTAATAATTGTATGTGTGTGTGTGTGTGTGTGTGTGTGTGTGTGTGTGCAAATATGTGTGTGTGCGTGTGTGTGTGCAAATATGTGTGTGTGTGCGTGTGTGTGTGCGCGCGCACGTGCACATATGTGTTGTTTGTGTTTGTGTTTGTGTTTGTGTTTGTGTATATATATATATATTATATATATATATAATATATATATATATGTGTGTGTGTGTGTGTTTGCACGCTCGCGCGTTTTCCAGGATTGTACATTGCTTTCCCGCACACGTCCGGCTGTGTTACAGCAGTGATTGCCATAGAGCGCTGTCTGTGTGTAGTGTTTCCACTCAAGGCACAGTCCCTCCTGTCTACGAGAACCATGGCCTTCATTCTCGCCATCATTACAGTTTTTCTGCAATTATCATTCTCCGTTTTCTTATTGAGGTTGGAACTGAAGAAAAAAGTCTTTGAAAAACAAACAGAAAGCCAATTGACAATTGTGATTTCACAACTGGGAAAGCAACAAATTATTTCCTATCTGTATAAGATCTTCTTTGATAGTGTACAGTTTGTGCTTCCCTTTATCACCATGTCCATTGTCGTTACCTGCACCATCATCACAGCCTGGAAATTGAGGATGGCGTCAGCTTGGCGTCTGACCACGTCCAGCTCCAACACCTCTAACATGCAACTGCAGCAGGTGGCCCTGACCAAGATGTTGATCATCATATGCTGTATCTTTATTGTATGTTCTGTACCAGTGTGTGTTCTGTCACTGGTACGTTACTTTGAACCTGAATTTCGACCTACAGGATACTATTCTAATATATTTTATGCCATCCACATCGTTGGCTACCAGGGTATTTCAGCAATCAACAGTTCTATTAACTTTTGTGTTTACTTTTGGAGGTCTTCCAAATACAGCACTGAAGTCAGATCCCTGTTTAGCTGTAGAATTTTGATCAAAGGGAACAGTAACATTGGGGCTTCAAAAAATTAGTAAAGGAAAACAATTTTCGAAAGAATTTGAAAAAAAAAATGTGGGTATGGTTAATTTCCCAGTGACTTTGATTTTACTATGGTAATGTGATGATACTTATGTAACTACCCATTATCTACCTTTTACTGTGTCAGTCTCCGTTGTGGTATACATGTAGAAGTAATGCAGTTTAATACCAGCTGTTGACGGAAATATCACACCTCTATTCAGTTCAGTTTTCGTGTCTCAAGTTGGGGTTTCCGTGCTCGGAACGAACTCCATACACACAGTCGCCACGGAGACCATCTGATGGATAAGGTCCAAAATTATTATGGCCTAAGCTTATAAACATGTGCCTAAGTCCAAAACAAGTGTGATTGCCCGCGTTCAAGCAAACAGGAACCAGAAAGAACACGACTTTATTCCTTTTCTCACACTGGACGGAGCAGCAGGGAAGTTTCGGTCTTTTTCTCCTAATTTTTGTATCTGGTGTTTGTTTGTTTGTGATATTACGCTCGACATAGGCCAGTTGGCCGAAAATTTGCGCCTGTCTTGTCTTGTTGTATTAAATACGCGTTCTTATACTTTTTTCGTGCTTTTTTTTTCTGGTTCATGTGCCAAAGTTCTCGAGGTCAACGTATACGTTCTAATCAATCTTTCATTGCAATAATTTAGATTAGATCATAATGAAATGTATATCTTCATCTGCTATGTCCGAAAAGGAATAAATAACAGAAGAAAAGGTCAATGTGAGTGCACTGTACCAACGACCCATAGATTCAAGTCACACACAAAAACTCACCTGTGGTCAAACCAACACAGGGCCACTTTTTGAACTCGACAATTTTGTTGTCCCCATCATCTTGTTTGTCTTAGCCTATCCACTACCTCGATACACAAAAAAGACGAAACACATTCTAAACATACATCTACATATGTAGGCATACACCCACGTAAACATGCCTTTCTCTTTTATCATTTTCTTTTTTCTTAACTCTCCTGCCAGTCTTCTTTTTCATTTTTGTAAATGGTTTTGATCTCTGAGTCAGAACCCCCTCCCCCCGCCTCCTCCCCCGTGGGGATGCCGGGGGCTCTTTCAGTATAAATAGTATCCCCAACTTCTGGATACTCTGCGCTAGAAATTTTCTCTTGTCTGTCACTGTTTCTGTCTTGTTCCTTTGCTTTCTGTCATTTCTTCTTATCATTTTCTGCCTTGTTGGTCCATTCCCCTGTATGTTTTTGATAATGCCTCATGTACGTTTTCTTGGGTACATGTATAAAGTACATTTTTTACCAGTCGCCGTGGTTTAGTGGTTAACGCAACGGACTACCGACTGGAAGGTGTGGGTTCGAATCACCATCAATACCTTCAAAAATCACTGTGGGATTTTTCGGCTCTAATCGGTTCCTACCCAGAATTGGGCATGCTATGGGCTCATTGGGAAAACTGGAACCACACAGTCGAGTCTGATCCACTTCACGGATGCGTCATTGAGGGTGTTGCTGAAATCTTCTGACAAACACCGCAGGTGTCTGTATCTCTCGGACCTGGTTGATGCCAGGATATATTATAATAGTAAGCGTAGAGTACAGCCCTGTCACGCAGTCTCAATCCTTGATGGAACTCCATAGTGTCATGATTATCATCCACATCGACATCATCATCATCGGATAATAACAAAAAAACTGTTTCAGCTTCTGCGGCCATTAAAGTGGCGCAGAAAATGGGACGGGGAAAAAAAGGTGAGCACAAAGGTAACCTCCCTGAGTGCAATGATCCTAAAAAAAGTGCATTTTTGGCTCTGGGGAGGTGAGATCTGCGGAAGCAATTTCAGGTAATTTAGACCTGTTTTTATATATTCTTTGGTGTCCTGAAGTATGTTTAAAATTGTATTCAGGTGTGTTTTTTAAATCCCCTGTGCGATAAATTGGACGGAGTGGTCAACGCCTGGGGCATGTCCTTAGATTATGTGCGCGAATGCATTGATCATCATCATCATCAGGTGCCCTGCCGCATGGCGTTGGCGACCATGGACTTCCTATCATCTCTATCTCTCGTTGCCCCCAGCATCTCCCCCAACCCCTCAACCTCAGCCACCCTGCAAGTCAGTCCAGCATTCTCTCCCTGGGTCTACCTGGTGCTCTCTTTCCCTCCAGCTTTCCCGTTGTGACCAGGTGCTCCAAATCCCCTTCCTCATAAAATGGCCTGTAAATGTTGCTTGTCTTTTCCTAATCTTCCTTATGAGTGATCTACTTGTGTCTGCCTCCATCAAGACTGTCTCGTTTGTTTTCTTTGCTGTCCATGGAACTCTCAACATTCTTCTTAGAAACCACATCTCGGTTGCCTCGATCCTGCTCTGGCCTTGCTTGCTGACTGTCCAAGCCTCGCATCCGTACAACGGTATTGCTTCTATCTAACATTCAGAGACTCTCTTTCTGATGTTAATTGATAGGCATTTGTTGGTCAGAATGCTTTTCATCTTCTTGAATGCTGTTTTGGCTTGGCCGATTCTGCCAGCCATTTCCGATGTGCATCTGCCGTCTGATGAAATGACCGTTCCCAGGTATTTGAACTTATTAACCTGTGTCAAGGTTGTGCCATTTGCTGTTATTTTGCATGAGGGGATTTCATGTTTTTTACTGATCACCATGACTTCAGTCTTCCTGCTATTTAGTTCCAACCCCTTACTTTTTGCTTTCTGTTTCTAGTATATTCACAAGGTTTTGTAGGTCCCTTTCATTTTCTGCAATGAGCACGGTGTCATCTGCGTACCGAATGTTGTTTATCATTTTCCCTTCAACCTTTAATCCAGGGTCTTCTTCTAGGTTTCTCATGATGTTTTCTCTATATAGTGAAAACAGATCTGGTGACAAAACACAACCCTGTCTGACTCCTCTTTTGATGTTTTGAAAAGAGCTTATATTGTTTTCTATTCTCATTGCAGCTGTTTGTTCCCAGTACATATTCCTGATTATTCGTAGATCTTTTCCATCAACATTGAGTCTCTCCAGTTGGTTGATCAATTCTTCATGTCGTACCCGATCGAAAGCCTTGGTATAGTCAACAAAACATAAATACAAATCCTTATTCATCTCAATTGACCTCTCTGTGATAGTTCTTAGGATGTATATGGATTAATAGTTCCTCTCCCTTCCACAAATCCACACTGTTCTTCTGCTATTTCTCTTTTGATTCTATTCCTTGTCCTCATGATTATTCTTAACAGGATTTTTGTTACATGACTCATCAAACTGATTGTGCGATGGAGTTCGCATTCTATAGCCCCTGTCTTCTTTGGAAGTGCAATGAAAATTGATTTTGACATATCTTTGGGGATTTTACCAGTGTCATAAATTTCATTTAGGAGGACTTATTTTTTCTATGCCAAATCCCTCCAGGGCTTCAATCATCTCTGTAATAATCTTGTCTGGTCCTGGGGCTTTTCATGGTTCATCTTTTTCAGTGCTGCTCTAACTTCATCTTTCATTATGGGTGGTCCTTCAAAGTTCTTTTTTTTATAATGTGTTCTTCGTTTCTGTCATCCTCAAAAAGGTCTTTAATGTACTCTCCCCATCTGTCCAGTATTTTGTCTTTTTCCATGATAAGCGTGCCATCTTTCGATTTTAAGCGGACAATTTCTTCAATTCGTCTGTACATACCCTGAGGGTCCATTCTGTTTCGTTCTTCTATATCTTTGCATTTTGTGTTCAGCCAAGCTTCCTTAGCTTCATTGCACCTATGCCTGATTTCTTTGTTTATCTTCATGTATACCTCCTCTTTTCTCTTTGCCTTCCTCCTTTACTCCATCAGGCCCAAAATTTCATTAGTCATCCAGCTCTTTTTTGCTTTTCTATCAGCCTTATGGATTTCTTCACAAGCTTCATTTATCGAATTTCTCAACTTTGTCCATTGTTCCTCACTGTCACCAACATCTTCCAGAGCAATGAATTTGTTTTGAACATGTACATTAAATTTTTGACGTATCATTTCATCTGTTTTTAAGAGTCCAAGGTTTAGTTTGATGTTGCTTTGGATCTGTTTCCTTTTCCTCAATTTCAGCCTAAACCTTCCCACTACCGGATTGTGGTCACTGTTGCAGTCTGCGCCTGGTAGTGTTTTTGCTGACAGTAAAGAATTTCTAAATCTTTTGTTGATCAGGATGTAGTCAATTTGATTTTTGGTATTATCTCCTGGACTCATCCAAGTCCATTTTCTTCTGTTAGACTGCTCAAACCGGTGTTTCCTACTATGAACTCATTCATCTGTGCCCATTCTACAAGTCCCCCCCCCTTTCATTTTGTGTACCAAGGCCATGAGGTCCAACTATATCCTCCACCCTATTCTGTCCCACTTTAGCATTAAAATCTCCCATTATGACTGTAACTTCTTGTGATTTTACATTGGACCTTGGCCATCTCTAAAACTTCGTAGAAGTTGTCGATGTCTTCCTGAGTACTTGCGGATGTTGGTGCATACACCTGTATGATGTTGATATCAAAAGGTTTGCCTCCGAATTTGACTAGTAAAACTGTCGGACACTGCCCAGTATCCCTTAACTGCTTTTGATTTGTCTTTGTCCATTATGATGCCTACTCCTCTTTCATGTGAATTACACCAGAGTATATCACTGTATATTCTCCTGATGATATCATGCCTGCCCCCTTCCATCTCACTTCCCCTAGTCCTAAAATACTGATGTTAAGCCTTTCCATCTCCATTTTGATGTTGTCTAATTTACCTTTCTGCAACATTGTTCTGATGTTCCATGTTGCTATTTTGGTGTTAAGTTTGAATTTAATTTTGGTCGCAGTAGCTGGCTGACGGTCTGGTGTCACCTGCGCCGCATGACAGTCCCTACCGGACGAAGGTGCTCCACAGGAGCACCTATTGACGTCGTTAACTTTCTTCTTTCTCTTTCTCCTGTCCATGGTTTTCCTGGGGAAAACTACGATGGTGGATTTCACTTGCCTTCCATCGTTTTTTTTTCAGGGTTAACTCCCTTATCCTTACTCTCTCCCGAGATGTCCACAAGGCAGTGGAGCTATTTACCCATAGCTTGGGGATCTGGTTCGTGGGCACCAGGGCATGTCCACACGCCGATGGGCCTGCATGCCTCACGTCTGGGGGCCAGACCTCCTCCGAGTCCTACGAGATTCAGCCTGAGTCCGTGAGGTGCTCAGTTACCACCTGTCGCCACGAGGAGGCACAGCGTAGGGCTTGCTGATGGAGAGGCTATGCACTGACAGGAAGAGACTTACGCCTTCTGCTCATCTTTTTGCACAGCAGTGCTAGCCAGCGGTGCAGGCCGAAGCCGACACACTAGATGCATCACATCTGCCAATATGACAGGCATTGATACATGCACTTAATTTTTTTCTTTCTTTTTTTTTTCCTGTTGAAGTTTTTTTAAGTTTTGAAGCGGTTATAGCCCGGATATGGCTCTACGCAGTCGGCTGGGCTTTAAACAACAATAACAATAACAACGAGCTAGGACAAAACCTCAAAATTTCCTATTGCATATTGCTGGAACATGTGAGTTGTTATTTTGAAACAGTACTAATGTTTGTCTCACTAATGATGATTCTTAGTTTGCCTTTCATGACACATTTTCGGCCATTTTCAACACACATGCACTGTACTGCATTTTGGTGTTCGCAGTGAGACTTGTTCAGTTTAGCCATGACAGATGAGGCCTTTGCAATTCTGGCACTGATTTCAGCGTCCAGAGAGAGGTTGTCACTTATGGTGGACCCCAAGTACTGAAATACCTTTTAGTATTATTATCATAAAATCACCACCAACGGCACCAATACCACGTGTGAACAACAACAACAACAATAAGAACAACAAATGATCAGAAAAAGGTAAGAATAGAAAGTCATAACTAATAACAAAAGGGTTAAGAGTACGTACGAATGTTTCACACAACTGGGTAACAGAGCAAAACACTGAAACGTAAACTAAGTAACATAACTCTTGAGAGTCACGGAGTTATCTCCCATGTAGAATTTCTCAAACCCAACACAGTTTACGCTACCCATTCAGCTAGCATAGACGCAGCCACAAAGCATAAAGTGATAAGCTCAGAACATTCCTTGGAGAAACATCTGCCCATGTATGTCTAATGTCGATCTGCTTTGTGGCTGCGTCTATGCTAGCTGAATGGGTAGCGCAAACTGTGTTGGGTTTGAGAAATTCTACATGGGAGATAACTCTCAAGAGTTATGTTACTTAGTTGGTATTTAAAATTCTCCCTGCTGCCCTCATATTTCCTTTGGTATTACTGAAACGTAAGACAAACACAGGAGGGATAGGGATGAGGAGGGGACACATCTCTGTTAACAGATCAATGGCTGCCTTTGTTCCCTGCTGCTATCACTGCATGATATGTAAATAATGATCCACTTCATTACTACATAAAGTACAACGAACAATGTCAGACATAGAGTGTTTGCGCTATACGGGCCTACATAAAAATCATTATCAGGCCGGCTTGCAAACAAATCAATCAAAAATTTGTAACATTATCTGACACAGCCTAATTATACGAGCCCAGTACGATCAGTAGAACAGCGAAGAGAAAGAGATGAGACTATCACCAGTATCATTTGAAAAAGATCAAATATTAGACTCTCTTAAAAGAGGACAAAAATTGGGGAAGACGAATATCTGAAGATAGCAGATTTCGTTGTTGTGGTGTAAAGAAAGAGACTAAACATTGACTGGGAGTTTTAGTCTTTACATGACAAAGACAGAGAATACGTTTACCTGATGCTCGGGACACTTAATGTTATTTCAGAACTTCTTGCTGCTGTACCCATACACAGAAAATGGAGGAGGATGTCAGTTGCTGTGTCCTGTTAGTCCCCCTCAACTGTCACAACTGGTTAAACAATGTTGGATGATGCTGGTGGTGATGACGATGATGATAATGATGACGACAACGACGATGATGATGATGGTGACGACGATGACGATTACGACGACGATGACGACGACGACGACGACGACGGCAGCGATGATGATGATGATAATGATGATAAGGATGATGATGATATGACGATGATGTTGACAACGATGACGACGACGATGTTTATGATGATGATGATTAGGAAGAGGAGGAGGAGGTTGACGATGGCGACGACGACGACGACGATGATGACGATAGTGATGATAATGATGATGATACTGCCAGAAATTTTAGGAATTTCGCGTATTGGCAAACAAATCACAGCCATTACGCAAAAACCAATTAACTTCTGGAAATACATAGGCAAAACGGGATGAAAATACTGATTACCTACTCTATGTCACAAATTAAGGACATAAAACTAGACTTATACAAACGTAAGCTTCACAAACTAGAGACACACAGAATCTGCACATAGCAAGGTTAATCTTCATTATTCATGGTAAATAAAAATCCTGGCTTAGCTTGTAGTCTGTGCAGTCTTGGCTTGGTGAAGAAACCTCACAGCTGATTGTAAGATTTGTTAATCCAGGTGATGACATAAGACGAGAACAAGCAACATGAACCTTTGAAACAATCAGAGGATCTGAGGTCCATGATTACAACCATTGGCCCAGTTTCAGTTTCAATTTCTCAAGACGACGTCTCTGAACTCGGAATAAATTCCATATGCACTAACGTCACAGGTGCCATATGATGATGATCATGGTACAAGCCTTAAGCTGCACATAAACCCATGAACTGGCCAGGTTCTGAGGTCCTACCTAGATAGTTCCATAACCCTGAGGTCGTAGGGGATGAGGTGACAGAGATCTCAACTTTTCTCGGGGCCAGCACCACGAGGACAGCGCCCATCCCTCTCCTTCGCTTCAACTTCATATTCATATTCATATTCATATTTTTAAAACCGAGATTTCAGAAAGGTAAGAAAGCTAATTGCTCTTCAAGTGGTGGGGCTTGGGAAATCAGCCTACCTCTCCAATGATTCATACCAAGGCAACCAGGCAACGACCTGCTCTTCACGATATTAACTGCCGTGGGATCTTTAGCATGCGCAGCCAGAAGGCACACAGGTCCCACTCATTTTTCATCCGCTTCCGAAGGACTAGACGTTCAGTTCGATTTTCCAGTTCGATTTTTCAGTTCGAGGCCTCTACAATGAGCGAACCCTGGAGCCTAGAGTTAAATTACTGGTAGGCGAACGTCTGAAATATTCATGCTGCTAAATCACATATCACCTGTATGTTCTCACTCTAACCCCCCCCCCCATGCTTTTAATGGACACTGGCACATGCGTGCGCTCACAACCACAATTATACGAGTTACTTTGCCTGGGTTGCTTTTATCACTGACTTAAACTGAATATTATTAAATGTTTTAATCAACATGTAACAGTGGCAAAATGTTACCTAATAGACTTATGACTGGGGAATTACTGATGGTTCGAATCCCCTCAGTACACTTTACAAGTCAGTCGAGAGTGTTCAGGCCCAACTGGCCCATCTAACCACAGTTGAGTGGGCTATGTGATCAATGGGAAAAGTGGGACCACACAATTGAGTCGTCCATTTCAAGGATACTTCACTAAAGGTGTCTACATTTTCAAACGAACACCACGGTTATCTATCTTTAAAAGGTCTGGTTGACTCCAAGATATCTGATGAAAGTAAAAGAAAAGTGCAGCTCTGACAAGCAGTCTGAATCTAACCTGAAATTCCATGACATCATGTTCAGCATCCCTGAGTTCATTGACCCTTCATGCCCTGATCTCGTGGTGAATACAGTGTAGATTCCTTCTGTCTATCGTTTGTTTCCATGCCTGGGATACATTCAAGCTGGCTGTTTTGTATCGGTAAACCTTGGGACCTTTCGTTGGATGACAGTAACGGTAGGTGACCACTCAGTCTGGCTTTTCGACTAAGCAAGTATTGTTGTTAATACAAGGCATAAGGCAATGTCCTGCATATGCTGGATCAAATCTGGCGCTATAGAATTCCACATTGAGATGATCCGGCACTGAGCTGTGTCTCCTCAGATGGATTGTACCACAGCAGCTTGACATCTCTGGCTTCTTTTGACTTCCTAGCATTGTGACGTATCCCATGCCGCTCATTCTGGCTCCAGTTCACGCCACCAATCTCAAAATCATTCAGTCAATGTCCTATCGCCAGAAAACACACTGGAGCCACAGAGGTCAGGCCACAATAAGGCAACTTACCGGAGATGACCCTGCTTTGCATCGGGGTCACTTCTGTGGAGTTTGACAGTGTGTGTTTGATTGTGTGGAGTTTGGCAGTGTGTGTTTGATTGTGTGGAGTTTGACAGTGTGTGTTTGATTGTGTGGAGTTTGACAGTGTGTGTTTGATTGTGTGGAGTTTGGCAGTGTGTGTTTGATTGTGTGGAGTTTGACAGTGTGTGTTTGATTGTGTGGAGTTTGACAGTGTGTGTTTGATTGTGTGGAGATTGGCAATGCGTGTTTGATTGTGTGGAGTTTGACAGTGTGTGTTTGATTGTGTGGAGTTTGACAGTGTGTGTTTGATTGTGTGGAGTTTGACAGTGTGTGTTTGATTGTGTGGAGTTTGGCAGTGTGTGTTTGATTGTGTGGAGTTTGACAGTGTGTGTTTGATTGTGTGGAGTTTGACAGTGTGTGTTTGATTGTGTGGAGTTTGACAGTGTGTGTTTGATTGTGTGGAGTTTGACAGTGTGTGTTTGATTGTGTGGAGTTTGACAGTGTGTGTTTGATTGTGTGGAGTTTGACAGTGTGTGTTTGATTGTGTGGAGTTTGACAGTGTGTGTTTGATTGTGTGGTGTTTGACAGTGTATGTTTGATTGTGTGGAGTTTGACAGTGTGTGTTTGATTGTGTGGAGTTTGACAGTGTGTGTTTGATTGTGTGGAGTTTGACAGTGTGTGTTTGATTGTGTGGAGTTTGACAGTGTGTGTTTGATTGTGTGGAGTTTGACAGTGTGTGTTTGATTGTGTGCAGTTTGACAGTGTGTGTTTGATTGTGTGGAGTTTGACAGGCTTCTATCATCTCTGTGGTAACGTTGTCTGGTCCTGGGGCTTTTCCTGGTTTCATCTTTTTCATCTTTCATTATGGGTGGTCCTTCAACTCTGAGGACACTGTCACGACTATAATCGCTCAGTCTCAGCTTCCTCCTCCCCGTACCAACATACATCCAGTGCTTCAAAGAATTTTCCTGTATTTCCAAGAAGATATGGAGATTATTGTTTGTGACAGTTAAACACCCACTACTTAGTTTGGAGTTTGTTCAAGAGATATTTTTTTGCATTCGGATGCTCCATATGCGCTCTATTCATATCAGCCAGCAATTATCTGGCAGACATTTGGCAAGTTCTTGAAATATAGAGGAGGTTGAGAGGAACTATGAAGCACTAAGCTGACATCAGCAGAATGATTCAAACTTCAGGACGGAGCGAACATCCGGTATTTCATGTTGGGGGCTGGAATTGAACTCGTGATATCAGATCTTGAGTTCATGGCTATATAAAAAAACCCAACCTGCCTGATGCTTAGTATAAAACAGGTGCCAGGTACGGCTTTATTTCTGTCTTTCTCTAAAAACGTTCCCTCTGCAAATTCTACGAAGATGGTTAAGCCATTCTAAAAATCTCACTTTTTACACAAAAAAAAGTATGAAAGAAAATCCGGATTTTGTACATCTCGAGGTCGACGTCTTGAAGAAGTTTCAGATAAAATAAAACATGACGTGCTCTGAGAAACGTGGTAGGCTTTACACTGTGAAAAAATGTCAAAATATTGTCTGAGGATAGTACTGTTTACACACACATTTCCCCCCCAAAAGTGTTCAGTTTTGGGATTTTGTTCGTCCTAATTAATTTGACCTTGTGCCTCATCTTCTAAAGTTCTCCTTTCGCAAGTCCTCAATAGTCCACATCTTTGGCCAAACATTTAGTTAAAGATCCGCCCATGAAGATCCGAAAATTGTTTTTTCTCAAACACAGACACGCACACAGACAGACACACACATGCACAGAGAGAGAGAGAGAGAGAGAGAGAGAGAGAGAGAGAGAG
The DNA here is from genome assembly GCA_030674185.1 of Monoplex corrugatus. NCBI lineage: Eukaryota > Metazoa > Mollusca > Gastropoda > Littorinimorpha > Ranellidae > Monoplex > Monoplex corrugatus. The sequence goes on along the minus strand of JAPXFY010000021.1, from coordinate 43,461,538 downwards.
AGATAGAGAGAGAGACACCACACACACAAACACACACACAAACACACACACACACACACACACAAACATACACACAAACACATACTTACACGCACAGAAACACACACTTACACGCACAGAAACACACACACGCACATACACACACACATACAGACACACTCACAAACACACACACATATGCACACAGGCACACACACACACGCACATATACATATACACATCTCCACACCTCTGGGCAATGTGACATAGTCTCATTTTATTTTAAAAAGAAATTTCTTTTCAAAGCCTGCTGCTTAGTACCATCAGTAAATTTATTTTCTGTCAGCAAACTTGACATGAACCATAACTTCACCAACACATAAATCTTTGAGCTCTATTAGGCTGACAGATGGAGAAAGTGAAATGTTCAGAGTTTGGAGTTTGTTCAAGAGGGAATCGTCACACCCGAGTAATTCCACATGCGTTCCACCCAAACATGCCAGCAGAAATCTAACATACACCTTGAGCCAGCGCAAAAATGTTTGCCCTGGCAAAGCCTTGGAAGTCGAAAAGGGACAGGACCTCTGGCGTGTACCATCAAAATGACTGGAGTAATAAAGTGGCCAGCGAACAAGCCAACTGTTATGTTGAAGGGTGGGATTGAAACAGGACATGAGAGTCCACGAATGAATGGTGTCTCAGTGGGAGGACGCGATACGAATACGGACAAGTCTTTTCATTTAGATCTGTCAAATAATCCATGCCTTAGAAGGTCTAAGATCCACACGATCAAAATCTGATTCACCATGCCATTGATCGCCTTACATTAAAAAAGGAATAGATGTAGGAAGCGGCTGAAAATTTACCACGATAAGAAAACCAAGAGCTAAAAGACAATCAGACAAATACTGGTACTGTCTCAAAATAACAATACGCAGTTTTATGCAATTTGGAAAAAATCTGTTTTGTTTTTATCAGAGATCAAACACATTTACAAAAATAAAGAAGACATTTGGAAGGAGAATGAAGAAAATGCGATAGGCAGAATATACATTACATAAAAGGAAAATGCCATGTGTGGTGAGTGCGTGCGTGCTTGGTCAGGTACGCGGATTTGTATGCATGTGTTTCGGTTTTTGTGTGAATCAAGGGTGTTGAATGGGCCATGGCAATTTACACGATCATCTTCATCATCATGTGCCCTGCCGCATGGTGTTGGCGATCATGGCCCTCCATATGCATCTGTCTCTTGTCGCCGCAATCACTTCTTCCACCCTCTCTGTCCTCAGCTACCGTGCAAGTCCGTCCAATATTTTTTCCCTGGGTTACCAGCTCGGTAACGCATCATCTGACCCAAGGAAAATGTTTCAAGTATTAAATTCTGTTTTAAATAATACTGATAAGTCGACCACTTTTCCTGATCTACCTTCTGAAGAAGCTGCAAACGCATTCTCTCAGTTCTTTTTTGACAAGATTCAGAAAATCATGCAGACTTTCCCACAAATTCATCACAATCTAACTGCTGCATCCTCTGCTTGTGGTCCTGATGCAATGTCTGATTTTGAGCCCATCTCACTTGAAACCATCCAGAAACTGTTGTATAAGTCCAAACCAACCACTGCAGCTGTAGATCCAATTCCGACAACATTCCTTCTAGAATTTTCGGACATTCTGCTTCCTGTAATTCAGGAAATCATAAATCTCAGCCTTCAGTCGGGAACCGTACCCAAACCTCTTAAGCAAGCTATTGTCAAACCACTACTCAAAAAGCCTGGTTTAGACCCTGAGATCCTAAATAATTACCGTCCAGTTTCGAACTTGCCATTTCTTTCAAAACTTATAGAGAGAACCGTTGTGGATCAGTTAACAGCACATTTTGTCTCACACAATCTCGAAGTGAGGTTCCAGTCAGCGTACAAATGTGGACATAGTACTGAAACTGCCCTTCTCCGCATATTAAATGACCTCCTTTCTTTTCTTGACCATGGTGACAATGCCATTCTTGTTCTGCTAGACTTGAGCGCTGCTTTTGATACCATGGATCACACCCTTCTCTTGCAGCGTCTTCACACTGAAATCGGCCTGAACAAAACTGTCTTATAATAATAAATAATAATAATTACAATATTTATATAGCGCAAAATCTTGATAAAATCAAATCTAAGCGCTGAAGCAGACACACACGCAGGCACGCACGCTCGCACACACACGCACGCACACACACAGACACACACACACACACACACACTCACACACACCCACACACACGCATGGCTATAAATGGGGAGAAAGAATAAAAGCAATAAAAGCAAGAATAAAAGCAATGGAAAATTATAGAGAGCATAGCATACAATTATATATTATAACCATGTGATTCCCTCCGAGCGGAGACAGGCTGCAGAGGGGAGGGTTGAGTGAGGTTAGGATTTTATGCAGGAGAGAAAAGGTGAGTTTTGAGAGCGGACTTGAAGGAGACAAAAGTAGGTTGCTGACGGACTGAGAGAGGAAGTTTGTTCCAGGAGAGTGGACCAGAAACAGAGAAGGCTCGTGGACCATAGGTATTGAGCTTAGTGCGTGGAAAGCGAAGAGTCAGAGGATCAGAGGCAGAGCGGAGGGTACGTGAGGGAACATAGATCTCAAGTAGGCTTGACAGGTAATCGGGGCTGCGTTATTGAGGCTTTTGTAGCACATGGTGTCTAGTTTGTACTGTATGCGCTTTGATACAGGGAGCCAGTGAAGTTGTGCCAGGAGAGGAGATATGTGGTCAGCTTTTTTCTTTTTGAGTACAAGGCGTGCAGCATTGTTTTGAATGCGCTGTAGGATGTGAATGGTGGAGGCAGGAAGACCAGACAGGAGTGAATTGCAACAGTCAATGCGAGACATTATGAAGGAGAGAACGAGTTTTGCAGTTGTTTCGACAGAGAGATACTTCCTGATCAGCTTTATACGATGGAGATGATAGTAGCAGGATCTGGCAGTTTGAGAAACAAAGTTGTTCATGGAGAGGGTAGAGTCAATGCAGACACCAAGGTTTTTAGCTGAATCAGAAATTGGGACTGATGTGTTACATAATGGGAGAGAAAGAGGAGGCAGCTGAGAAAGTTTCTGACGGGTGCCAATGAGGATAGCTTCTGTTTTGTCGTCATTAAGCTGAAGTCTATTGTGTGTCATCCAGTTCTTAATGTCCGAGTAACACTCAGTGGTGTGAGTCAACAGGCGCTGTATATTATCAGGTGAGTCACTGTCTTGAAGTTGGGTGTCATCAGCATAGAAGTGGTGTTTTATAGAATGGGAGTTGGTGATGGTGGACAGGGGGGAGGTGTAAAGAGTGAAAAGAACAGGGCCAAGGACAGATCCTTGTGGAACACCACAGGTCAGGTATGCAGGTTGAGAGTAAGTGCCATTGATGAGAACGGTTTGTTTTCTGTTTGATAGGTATGAAGTGAACCAAGACAGAGCAATGTCAGAGATGCCAAAAGTATGATGAAGTCTAGAAAGGAGAATACCATGATCAATGGTATCAAAGGCTGCAGACAGATCAAGGAGTGTGAGGAGAGAGACTTTGCCAGTATCAGTTGCAAGGAGGAGATTGTTGAGAATGTGTAGTAGGGCAGTTTCAGTGCTATGGCACTGGCGGTAGGCTGACTGGAAAGGATTGAGGAGATTGTTGGCAGACAGGTGAGAGTTCAGCTGGTTGAGGACGACTTTTTCAAGGAGTTTTGACAAGAAAGAGAGATTAGAGATAGGCCGGTAATTTTTCAGTTCATTTGGGTCTAAATTGTGTTTCTTGAGGAGAGGGTGAACAATAGCAGACTTGAAAGAATCTGGGACAGTTCCAGTTTGAAGAGAAGTGTTGATGATGTCAGTGATGAATGGGAGGAGAGTAGGGAGACAGTCGGCGTAGACAGAACCTGGAAGAGGATCCAGTTCGCAGGTTTTGAACGACATGGATCTGATTGTGTTGAGAATTTCTTCTTGTGAGACTGGGGTAAAAGTAGTAAGAGGTGTGCCAGAGAAGGAAGGGTCAGGTGGGCATGGTTGACAGGGTGTCCTGTCAAGCCTGTCACGAAGAGTTTGTATTTTGGTGGTGAAATAGTTGGAGAATACAGATGGGAGTTCTTCATTTGTATGTTTTGTTGGGAGAGGTAAATCTTTTCGTGTGCCAAGGAGATGATTCATGGTTGTAAAGAGTTCTTTTGAAGAAGAGGCATTCAGGATTTTGGTTTGGAAATAGCTTGTTTTTGCTGATGCAATGAGGGTGGATACTTTTGTTTTAGAGGCTTGGAAAAGTTGCCTGTGTACAGTGAGTTTGGATTTGCGCCAGCGGCGCTCTGCTCTGCGGCGGGCACGTTTTGCACAGGCGATCTCATGAGTGAGCCAGGGGGTAGGGGGGCGGTCAGGTAAAAGACGGGTTGTGGCTGGAGCATGAGTGTCCAGAAGATGGTGGAGAGTAGTATAGAATTCATCGGCAAGGTTATGTGACTTTTCAGAAAGGAGACGGGAGGCATCAGATGAAAATGTGGAGAGGTCGATAGATTTGAGATTGCGTCGAGTCACTGTGCGCATGGTACGGGAAGGAGGAGAAATGTCGAGAGAACAGAGAATTGCAGAGTGGTCAGATGGAAGGGCTGAAGTTAGACGGGTAGAAAGAACTAAGCAGTTGTCAGTAGCGGAATTGTGATGATCACGAGAAATGATCCAGTCAAGAATGTGACCTTTTTGATGGGTTGGTTCAGAAATGTGTTGAGTCATATTATGATTGGACAGAGTCTTGTTATGGTTCACTTCATATCTTTCTGAGACATCTCAAAAAGTTCTTGTCCGGTCTTCATATTCGAAAGAAACACCTCTTCTTACAGGCGTTCCGCAAGGATCGGTCCTCGGACCTCTTCTCTTCTCTCTATACACAAGACTCCTGGCTTCTCTGATTGAACAGTTCAATGTTGACTTTCATTTCTTTGCGGATGATTCCCAACTCTATTCCCGCCTTCCCTCCGACAATACTCTCGCTCTTGAATCAAAGAAAAATGTTGAATTGTGCTGTCTGGAAATAAAACATTGGATGTCTGCAAACCGGTTGAAGTTGAATGAAGAGAAAACTGAAGTTCTGCTGGTCGGAACTGCTCCTAAAAGAGAAATTGTCCCTTTTTCTTCACTTTCGGTCTGTAGTGCAGACATCCCTTTCTCGAAGAAAGTAAAAACACTAGGAGTGTTTCTGGATGCTAATCTCTCGATGCGTGATCAGATCAATTCAATCATCAGAACTTGCTACTGCCATATCCGATCTCTTGGTAAAGCCCGCCAGTACTTGACTATTCAAGCTGCTAAGACTGTTGCTGTCACACTAGTACTCTCAAAATTAGACTACTGTAATAGTCTACTTGCTGGTCTCCCTCAGGTGAAAATACAGCGTCTGCAGGCTGAACAAAACGCAGCTGCTAGAGTAATCTCTAGATGCAGGAAGACTGAACACATAACTCCCATCTTACGGAATCTGCACTGGCTCCCAGTTCAACAACGCATCAATCACAAACTACTAACTATCACGTACCGTGCACTCAACTCCAGTAGTCCTTCTTATCTTAAAGATCTTCTTTCTGAATATAAACCTGTTCGCAGTCTGAGATCTGCTTCCAAGTCTCTTCTTCATGTTCCTGGGACAAGGGATGTTAAAACCAAAAGATATGGTCAGCGAGAATTTAAATACCTTGCCCCTACCAAGTGGAACATGCTTCCCATGAGCATCAGGGAGAAAAAGACTCATTCATCCTTTAAATCTAGTCTCAAGACACACTTTTTCTAATGTTGTATGGGATTGCTTATTTGAATGTGAATACCTTGAATGCCTTTATGAATGTTGGTGCAAAGGCTGTGTGGAATTGTTTTTGTGCCCCCCCTCCCCCCCACCGTGCGCCGCGAGCATGCTTTTATAGCATGGAGATTTTTGTTGCGCGATATAAATTTTCATTCATTCATTCATTCTCTTTCCCTCCAGTTTTCCTGTTGTGACTAGGTGCTCTAAGTTCTCTTTCCTCATAAAATGGCCTATAAACTTTGCTTTTGTCTTTTCCTAATCTTCCTTATCAATGATTTACACGATGTGGATGATAAATTGTGTTAGAGCACAAACAGGTAGCAGTGTTGTGTTGACCGTATATGGGTTTCTGTATTGTTAATCTATGTGTTGTTGGTACAAGGCACTCACATCGGCCTTTTTTGTTTGTTTGTTTGTTTATTCTGTCTAAGAACACAGCAGATGAAGACATACATTTCACTATGATATAATCTAAATTGTTTCAGGGACAGGCTGATTGGAACCCATACACGAAGAAGGACCTCAAGACCTTGTCAGTGCCAGTGCGTTTAACTTACGTACAGGTCTAAGGCTTATGCCAGGATAATTTTGGATCTTATCTTTCTTTTTGGATCTTATCGGTCTTTGCGTCAAACACTCTGGTGAAATATTAGAATAATACAGTTTATGGAGAATGCAACAACAAAGATAGCTTACTGCAACAATTGATATCTCAATGCCGTAGGATCTTCATAACTCATTGGAAAATTAAACATTTTAACATAGCTATGGCTAATTTTCATTTTTGAAAATCTTTTACCTTCGAAATTTATTTTCAAACACCAACTTTACTTTTACCAGAGATAATATTTTTATGGCTAAATAAGGATCTCACTTCAGTCCTGTATTTGGAAGACCTCCAAACGTAAACACAAAAGTTAACAGAACTGTTGACTGCTGAAATACCCTGGTAGCCAATGATATGGGTGGCATAAAATATGTTATAATAGTATCCTGTAGCCCCAAATTCAGGTTCAATGCGACGTATCAGTGACAGAACACACAATGGAAGTGAACATACAATAAAGATACAGGATATGATGATCAACATCTTGGTCAGGGCCACCTGCTGCAGTTGCATGTTAGAGGTGTTGGAGCTGGACGTGGTCAGACGCCAAGCTGACGCCATCTTCAATCTCCAGGATGTGATGATGGTGCAGGTAACGACGATGGACATGGTGAGAAAAGGAAGCACAAACTGTACACCATCAAAGAAGATCTTATACAGATAAGAAATAATTTCCTGGTTCCCTTGTTGTGAAATTACAATTATCCATACGGTTTCTGTTTGTTTTGTATAGAACGTTTTTAGTTCTAACCTCAGTAAAAACACGGAGAGTGATAGCTGAAGAAATATGGTAATGGTAGTGAGAATGATAGCCATGGTTCTGGTAGACAGGAGGGACTGTGCCTTGAGTGGAAACACCACACATAGACAGCGTTCTATGGCAATCACTGCTGTCACACAGCCAGACGTGTGCAGGAAAGCAACGTATATACCTGGAAAACATGGGCACACACACACACACATACATACAAACACTCGCACGCACACAGACACAGACACACTCACACTCACACACACACACACACACACACACACACACACACACACACACACACACGCACACACACACACACACACACACACACACACACACGCATACACACAGAGTTATTCATAGATCTGGAAAAAAGATTAGTTGCCCACTTAGTCATAATTCTATTAAAAGTTAGTCAGACATGCTGCAGGTGATCGAGTATTACATTTTAGCCACCAAGCCCTTCCTCTGCCTTCTTCCAGGGCACCATGAAGAATTATCTTGAACAGTATGTCTTGTTTGAAGACATGACGAAACAAAATAAATTTAAGCTGTTTCATTGTTCCCAAAATCGGTTCCCATGGACTCATCAATAGGTTGATCTTCTTCATGTGTACTCATTGGTCTTAGGTTGTGGAAGATATACAAAGCAGTTTCCTCAGGAAAATAGATAAAAAAGGCTAGTATTATTTTTCTGGCTTAGCAAGCACCTTTTGAATAGACAGCTGCAGAAGAGGATGGAAACTGCAAGTGGCATGTACACTTTATGCACCCAAGGTGCTGCTTCTTGAGATTATGTTCATTCTGACCGTCGCTGTCATTGCTGTCAGTCTTGATGCCTATTTTTGCTGGTCATTTCTCATTCTTGAACAGGGTAGTTCTCGAGTTCTTAAAACTATTAGCCTCTTCTAGTTTCTGGCCATTTATATTTACTGCTGTGCTGCTGTTGGTTGTGCTGTGGTGTGTAGAATGGAAGTCACCAATGACTTTCCTGTCGTCTTCGCTAACTTCCAGTCTCTACACAGTCGCACTGTCTACGTCAGTTAATAAGATCTTGGATGACGTCCATGTCATCGGCAAACTCTAGATTACAGAATTGCCTGAGGTCAATGGAGAGAGAATTATTGTGGACCTGAAGATTTTTTCCCATGATCGTTTCCAAAAAGATGTTGAATAAAACATGCGACAGTACACATCCTTGACGCGCTTCTACAGTGCTTCGATTCTTTTGATTGTTTGGAACCAGATAATGTTACATTGATAATGTGGTGATTTTCGTTTGTTTGTTTTTGTGTGGTTTTTGTTTTCTTTTGTTTTTCTGAGAGTGCGTAGTTGAAATCCGCTCAACTCTACTCTTTCTCGCCTGTTCGTGTGATGGCATATCCTAGCGAAGGCGAGTAAGAATTACTATGATCTTGCCAGTGTTGCTGACTGTGGCGACAGTTAATAACAATAACAATTGCAATCCCATCTATATAACGGAAACAGCCCATGTCAGAGAAATCTCGTTGCTTTTTTTTACATAAAGAAGTCGGGTATAGGGGATGGGAGAGTTATTGTGTCAGTACA
>JAPXFY010000021.1:43442814-43447814 GCA_030674185.1 Monoplex corrugatus | reverse complement strand
CACATCTTGGTGGATAAGGAGTGTGGACTTTTCCTCCCATCTTGGTGGATAAGGAGTGGGGGACTGTTATCCTCCCATCTTGGTGGATAAGGGAGTGTGGACTTTTCCTCCAGTCTTGGTGGATAAGGAGTGGGGACTTTTCCTCCTATCTTAGTGGATAAGCAGCGGTGATTTTTCCAGTTTCCCGAAGTCCAACATGTGTGCAGACATGTTCGTGCCTGAACCACCTTTGTGCGTATACGTATGTAAGAGCGTCAAATATGCACGTTGAAATCTCTCAAGACATGTCAGTGTCATGTTGCTTATAGAAAGATAAAAACAGTCAGCATGCACGCCCACCGAAGGAGGAGTGTACAGACTGCAACACCACACCCGCCTGCGCAATGCGGGCTAAAAAATGTGTATACACATATCCCTGAAGTCATAGTAATCAGTAAAAAAAACATGAAATCCCCTCATGCAAAATAACAGCAAACGGCACAACCTTGAGACAGGTTGTTAAGTTTAAATATCTGGGAACGATCATTTCACCAGACGGCAGATGCACATCAGAAATAGCCAGCAGAATCGGACAAGCCAAAACAGCATTCAAGAAGATGAAAAGCATTCTTATCAACAAATGCCTATCAAGTAACATCAGGAAGAGAGTTCTTAAATGTTATACACAACCGATAATGTTATACGGTTGTGAGCGTGGACAGTCAACAAGCAAAGCCAGAACAAGATTGAGGCAGCCGAGACGTGGTTTCTAAGAAGAATGTTGACAGTTCCATGGGTAGCAAAGAAAACAAACGAGACAGTCTTGATGGAGGCAGACACAAGAAGATCATTCATAACGAAGATTAGGAAAAGACAGGCAACATTTATAAGCCATTTTATGAGGAAAGGGGAATTGGAGCACCTGGTCACAACAGAAAAGCTGGAGGGAAAGACAGCACCAGGTAGACCCAGGGAAAAAATATTCGACGGACTTGCAGAATGGCTGAAAACAGAGAGGGTGGAAGATGTGCTTGCGGCAACAAGGGACAGAGATAATTATAGAGGGCCATGATCGCCAAAGCCATGTGGCAGAAGGCACTTGATGATGATGATTGATGATACACATATCCGAGAAAAACTGAAACGTTGTTTGAAAATTGGAAGTTGATATATCACTGTGACCGATCCACTGTCAAGAAGTGTTTCGGCCCTTAATTCCTTTATAGAGTGTCAGGCGTTAAGGGCAGAGACATTTGCTTGACGGGGGTTTCACCTCTGAGGACCTTTTGCTGTCCGGCTGTCCCTAGAGTTTCTTACTACTGTGGCTGATCCACTGATACATCACATCATTGGGCGGGTAACTGAACAGTTCTTGGTTTGGAACGTGATCAGTAGAATTTTTTCTGTCTCTGCCAGTGTAGTGGGAGGAAAAGACCGTCGCCTAAAACCATTACAGAAGTGTATTTTTTCTGGGAAAGTAACACACCCATGTATGACTCCTAGTGAAAAAATGAACGCTGGGAATGTTATTTTCTAAGAAATAATACGAGCTGGCAGCGGGAACATTTTCATTCTATTTACAGAGCAGTAACACATCCATGTATGAGTCCTAGTGAAGAAATGAACGCTGGGGGTGTTGTCTTCTCGGAGATAAATACACTCTGGTGGCGGGAACATTTTCATTCTCTATAAAGACCGAAGTAGCCACGCTTGTTTGAGCCTCAGACCATGAGGAAAAGAAAACGACTTCACTTCAATTAAGACCCACAGGTGAACGTGCTACAGACTTAGGTGCAAGACCAAGACCATAATAAAACGGAAGGTCATCCATTCTACAGGCGCATTTTGGCGGTGTTATTTAAAAATTCTATCCAATTTGCCGGTTTCTTGATCTCTTAGGCCTGCTTGACGCCAGGATATATCATAACTGTGATATATATACATATATATATCGTTTCTGTATAACGTTCTCTTCCAATCTCATGTGCACACACTGTACAGATTTTTTTTAGTGGAGCACGGAAAACTCAAGCTGTTAGGCAAGCTGACCACTTTCCACTAAGTTGTTGCACAGTTGCATCTTTGGATGGTGTGCATGCTGGGTGTTTTCATATTTCCATAAGCCAGCCACTGCCATAGCTTACAAGAAGGATCCTTAACGCTTGTCATATTCGAAATTCGTAATGTATTTAGTTATGATGGCGGTTTATAGGCACTAGCAGGTCTGCACACATGTTGTCTTGGGAGAGCAGCAAACACCTCCACTCTTTACCCACCAGGTAAAGGTGTGCAGATGGATCGAACTCAGCTTCTGGCTGGAAGTCCATTTACCACCCGACCAATGAGCCCATCTTATTAAAAATGTACAGGATGTATACAGCCGTGTCATGCAGAACCCATTCATAGAATTTTGTAACATCGTTACTGCTGTCTTCATGCCCTCAATCACTGTGAAAAACTGTCAGATTCTATGACTTTTAACGTCAGCTGTCATGAAGAAGTCATTGACTTTACTTCTTTCAGAAGCAAAATCATGGCTGAAAATGTGTCAAATACTTTTTGAAGAGAGAATAGGGATAATGTTAAATGTGATTTTGTTTTTCTTTGGGTATGGGTGTTTCGTTGTTGTTGCTGTTGCTGTTGAGTGTTATTTTTTTGGGGGGGAAGGGGGGGGGGGCGCAAATCCCAAGTGCAGTCACATTTCATTTTCTGGATTGTTCATACTGGTGTTTTCGTGTTTTCAAGAGCCACCGAATGCTGACATGACTTACACGAAATTTTCACATGCGTATTTAAGGTTCTGGTTGTGTAAATGCAAGAGAGAGGTCTAGGCAGCAGCAAGTCTGCATAAATGATGATCTCGTAGTGGAAAAAAATGTCAATCTTTAAATATATCGGGAAGTAACCAGGCACGTTTGAACCCAAACTTTGGAGTAACCAATTCGAAGACCACAGTTGTAAGTACTTGGCAATCATGTCAGTCGTTTTCATACTGTTACACGGAGAAAATGAACGAGTTAAAACAAGTTAAATAAGTAGACAAAACCCAGCGATAAATATTTATGTCCAAAAAGTTTTTCTAATGGGTGTTGGCCAGCTGTTTGTGTTGACAGAGCTGTATATTCGATTCAACGTTTGATGTCTTGAATTCAATTCCATTCTGCAGCTTTAAAACGTTTCTGTTTGCTGCCCATCTTAATGCTCTAACGATTCTGTCAACTTAGTGTTTCATAAGGTCCATACTTCAGTATCTTTCTAACGCATAGGGTTTAACACAGACTCAAGGAGTCGTCGTCGTCGTCGTCGTCTCATCATCATCATCATCATCATCATCATCATCATCATCATCATCATCATCATCATCATCATCATCAGCATCAGCATCAGCATCAACATCATTATGTGCCCTGCTGCATGGCGTTGGCAATCATGGTCCTCGATACGAATCTGTCCTTTATCGCTGCAAAATACACATCCCACCCTCACTGTCTTCATCCACTGTGCAAGTCAGTTAAATATTTTCTCCCTTGGTTTACCTTGTGCTCCTTTCCCTCTAGCTTTCTTAGGTGCTCTAATTTCTCTTTCCTCATGAAGTGTTCTAGAAATGTTGCTTGTCTTGTCCTAATTCTTCTTCATTTAAATTTTTTTTTGTGTCTGCCTCCTTCAAGAAAAAAAAAATGTTGAGTTCCATGGACAGCAAAGAAAACTCAAGGAGTCCGCCAGATAACCGCTCGCAGGATGAGTGAAGCACATTGTAGAATTTTCCCTGTATGATGAATCTCTCTTGAACAAACTCCAAACACCAAACTTTGATTTAGGGAAGAACAAACTGCCATCACACATGTAACCTCCTCAACAGTTCGTTTCGTAGCGTTTCAGTCGCTGTTTCATACAGGAAATGTTGCAACATAGCAGGACGCCGCAGCCAGGCCTGAAACGTGGTAACATATGTGTGTGCATATATATGTGTGTGTGTATGCGTGTGTGTGCGAGTGTGTGTGTGTGTGTGTGTGTGTGTGTGTGTGTGTGTGTTTGTTTGTGTGTGTGTGTGTGTGTGTGTGTGTGAGTGCTGTGTGTGTGTGTGTGTGTCTCTGTGTGTGTGTTTGTGTGTGTGTGTGTGTGTGTGTTTGTGTGTGAGTGTGTGTGTATGTGTTTGTGTATGTGTTTGTGTATGATTCTATGTGTGTATGTGAGAGAGAGAGAGAGAGAGAGAGTGTGTGTGTATGTGTGTGTGTGTGTGCGTATGTGTGTGTCTGATTCTATGTGTGTGTGTGTGTGTGTGTGTGTGTGTGTGCGTGCTTGTGCTTCTGTCTACTTGTGTGTGTGTATGTGTGCATGTGCGTGTGTGTGTGTGTGTGTGTGTGTGTGTGTGTGTGTGTGTGTGTGTGTGTGTGTGTGTGTGTGTGTGTGTGTGTGTGTGTGTATGTGTGTGTACTTGTGTGTGTATTTCTGTATGTGTGTCTGTGTGTTTGTGCTTTCTAGAAAATGGCGAATTCTCTACAGAACATCATTTTAATTTCGTCAGAGGAGATGCAGCGCTGGTTACAATAAAACATTATCATCGGGAGTTTCCGACGAGAGTGATATATATCTGTCTTCCTGCTTCTCTTACGATATATCATTCTGGTAAGAAACCCTGACTAACACCGCGGGTGTCTTATTATCTCTATGCCTGGTTGACGCTAGGATATAGACTAGTTTTAGTATGAAAATAAGAGCAGCTTACACTATGTCACTTAGCTTAATCCGAAATGAAAACTTCATATAAACATCACTAACATACTCGTTCTCATCTATTAACATTGTGTAAAAACTGTTTTAGATTTTTGTGGCCCTGCATGCCCTGCTCCCATGGTGATTTCAGCTTAGGTGGGTTGGGAGTTTTGGAGTCAAAACACCTGTTATTATTACTTTTAATTTTGTTTAAAGCCCACCCGACTGCTTAAAGCCATATCAGGGCTATAGCCATTTCAAAACATACGCAATACTTCAACAGGAAAACAAAAAGGCAAAAGAAAATT
>JAPXFY010000021.1:43377814-43435314 GCA_030674185.1 Monoplex corrugatus | reverse complement strand
ACACACACACACACACACACACACACACTCACACACACACACACACACACACACACACGCACTCTCTCTCTCTCTCTTCTTCTCTCTCTCTCTCTCATCTCTCATCTCTCTGTCTCTGTCTCTCTGTCTCTCTTTTTTGTCTCTGTATCTCTGTCTCTGTCAGTCTGTCTCTCTGTCTCTTTCTCTCTATCCCCACCCACCCACCCATTCACCCATCCACACATCCACACACACCCAAATACACTCAAACATGCACATACACATATCTAAAATCACTTTAGTGAATAGACATTAAATCAAAGACCACCACATACACATACACATATACACATTTTCAATTATAGAGTCGTCTTGGCAAAGAGGAACAGCTTTGAAAGGGGAGGGAATAGTGATCAAGTAATGGGAAGCAACTAGTCAGCGGTCCACGCCCACGTATTTCTTTAGAACAGCACACAGAATCGACAGGTCGCTTCGGCCTTGTGTGTGTGTGTGTGTGTGTGTGTGTGTGTGTGTGTGTGTGTGTGTGTGTGTGTATGTGTGTGTGTGTGTGTGTGTGTGTATGTGTGTGTGTGTGTGTGTGTGTGTGTGTGTGTGTGTGTGTGTGTGTGTGCATGCGTACATACGGTGTGTACCTGTAATATACTGTGTTGTGTGCAATTGTAGGTGTAGAGTCAATGGAATGATAAACGTACAGCTGTCAGTGTGTTATATACTGTTGTGTGGAGTTGTGTAAACCTGATTAAGTGTAGTCTAATAATGGAATAACCATGACTGTCAGTGTTATATACTGTGTGTAGAGTGGTGTAAACCAGATTTAGTGTAGAGTCTAATGGAATGATAAATACAACTGTCAGTGTTACATACTGTGTGGTGTGGTGTAAACCAAATCAAGCATTGACTTGTAGAATGGAACTCCAGCCTTCCAGTCTGACTGTATTGGTTGACATGGTTTCCAGTCTAGCCCAAGAAACACGTTGTGCATGTGGCCTGCTGTCTGCTAGTTGTAAACCTGACCTGTTCAGGGTTGGAGAAGGTAAAGGAGCAGGGAGAGGAAAGCATTGCCCTCTTGTTGATCATGATGCTGGCCCAGAAAAAAAATATGTCCTTGCTACCTCATTCCTTTGATCTCAGGGTTATAAGTTCACCTGTATTATATTGTGTAATAGATATTTTACTCTGCAGCGATAGTTAAAAACACCTGTATTATAGTGTGTAGTGGATATTAATTGTACAGTAATAGCTATACTAACTGAAAAACGCCTGTATTGTGTAGTGGATATTTTATCATATGGCAATAGTAACTTAAAAAACACCTGTATTGTAATTTGTATAGTTATTGTACAGCAATAGTAACTTGCAAACACCTGTATTATATTGTGTAGTAGTTTTATTGTACAGCAATGGTAACTTTGTGTCATTATGTGCACTTGATGACACAAGTTATTCAACATGTGAATTCAACATCCACAGGGCAGTCGGACAAGGTTGTTTCCTCTTACCGTATCTCTTTAACATCAACATGGAACAAGTCAGAGATGCTGATATAGAAGGCAAATTCATAAAGATGGGAGAAAAAAAGTCTTGCAAAACTGCGCTATGCCGATGTTGCCAGCATAAAGACTTATGTGCAGGGTAGATGCAGCAGAAAAAAATCTACATATCAAAGACAGACACTGAAAACAATCATGGCGTCTGTCTGTCTGTCTGTCTCTGTCTGTTCTGTCTGTCTCTCTGTGTCCGTATAGCGTCTGTTCCCTGTGCTATTTTCCATTTTCATTTACAGAGAGCAAACCAGAATATGCTGGGGTTCTGACTGAACTTGTCCGAAACTGAATGAATACGTTATTCTACCTGTGAGCGATATGAAAGAAAAGTTATGACTAAACACAGACTAGAACCTGTCCACTTAGACAACGGACCTTGCCCTTTCACCGAAGCGATCTTCGAAAACAACCCAATACGGCTGTATGTACGTATGGCTTTATTGTTAAAGTGTCTCGTTTACAGTCCAACCAAAGTGTGATTGGCTGTACCGCCAGACATTGTCAACATCCTAAGCCTTCGGTCAACAGGCTAGTTGTCTATCTTGCCAGACATTGTTAACACTTGTTTCAGAATAAAGTACAGGTATGGGCCTGTTTTCTACCTGAGGGGTTTCTGTGATATCTCATGTTATCTGTGTAATGCAGCAAGAAACTAACTGTAAGACAGATCTTGTGGGACGGGTGATACTATCCTGGAGTGATACATTGTTTTGACGTTTTGTGTGAAATGCGTAGGGTACAAAGGACCAGCTGTAAGACAGGTCCAGTGGGACCTAATGCTACTGTCCTTGAGTAATAAAGTGTTTTGACGTGTTGTGCTACATGTATATGTGTGCAACACTAAGGACCAGCTATAAGACAGGTCCAGTGGGACCTAATGCTACTGTCCTTGAATAATAAAGTGTTTTGACGTGTTGTGCTACATGTATATGTGTAGAGTACCAAGGACAAGCTGTAAGACAGGTCCAGTGGATTTGATGCTACTGTCCTTTTAAGAAATAAAATATTTTGGAATATTGTGTTATATTAATGTTGGGTCAGGGTTTCCCTGCAATGGGTAAAATGCAACCCAGTACAAGCTGCAGCATTGGGTAGATGGGGCTTGTAGCCTTGGATGGCAGCTTCTCCAGGAGAAGGACAACTCTGACCTCAAACTCTGCTGCCTTGTGGCATATCGTGTCATTGGAAAGGCTTCAGGAGTAAACCTCAAGAAAAACTCCGCAACTGGAATCCCTAAGGGTACGTTCATACTGGCACTCACGACTGTCGTGCGAACGGACAAAAATCGTGCGGGTGGGAAAAATTCCTCTTTATTTTTGCTCGCTGAGCGAAGATGTTCTACTGCCACAGACACGCACGCACGACCACGCCCGCAAAAAAAGTCGTGCGTGCTTGCTACACTTCAGTCGTGCGTGCGGACGGACAGAAGTCATGAGTTCGAGGCCAAACCTTCTTTTTTATCACTGGCCATCCTCTGCGCGTTCATACTGAAACGCTTCTGTACGTGTGTGTGGATCAAGAGACTGTACTATACTGAAATTTTCTGTCATTTTTAACACAAGATGGAAGACGAGAAACTGATTTCCGAAGTCAGGAATCGACCTTTCCTTTAGAACATTCTGGATATTTTGCAAATCTCTGTTTATCTGACAGTAGTTCAGGCATTAAATGATAAAACTCTCCATGCATCTTTCATGATCTGTTAATTGGGTGCACAGAAAAACGGCGAATTGTTCGATGCTTTGTGTTTCTTCTCTTCCACCACCACCACAAAATCAGTTTCTGTCGCCCCGTCAATGCCATGTTTACCAGAAAATAAGCAGCGCTAGCCTCCCTTCTTACTCAAGGACGGAGCGTGCTGATAAGTATGAACACCTTTCTCACGCGTATACGTTTTTTTCCGTCCGCACTACAGTCGTCAGTGCCAGTATGAACGTAGCCTAAGGCGGTCCATTGCTGTTTTCAGCAATGTTCCGGCAACTACTGCGACACTGTTGGTGCCAGACTGTGACGTGTGTTGACAGTAAACAGCGTGCGGATAACAAACACGGCATGATATTCGTTTAAATGATAACTGATTGCTGTTCACTGTGAAATGTATATATAATCAGTTGAGAATCAGACAGCGACGAGTAAAGACGAAGAAGCATTGCCCTGTCTTCCGAGTTGGCTGTAGAAAGAACGAAACATGGTGTCAGAATCGTGATTACGAACTCCAACAAAAATCCAGAATATTGAAGACTAAAGTTCAACCATGGAAGATGAACAAGATGAGAGAAGAGCCAGTCGACGACATGCCAAGATTCCCTTGCCTCCTAAACTTGATGTGAATGGAGGAAACCTGCAGAGCAGCTGGAGGAAATTCAAGAGGCTTTGGGACAGCTATGAAATTGTGACAACACAGACAGAAGAAGACTCAATATACAGAACAGCAGTTTTTCTTTCTTGCATCGGGCTGGATGCTATGGACATCTATGAAGGATTGGCATTTGCTAATGAAGCTGAAAGAAATGACATTGACACCGTTCTCCAGAAATTCGATGAATACTGTGTGGGTTCAACCAATGAAACTTACGAAGCATTCAGATTCAACTGCAGACATCAAGCAGCAGGAGAATCTATCGAACAGTTTGTAGCAGAACTGCGGAGACTGATCAAGACCTGTAATTATGGTACACTGGAAGACAAACTGTTGAGAGATCAAATCGTACTGGGTGTACATGACGAGACTCTGCGATCAAAATTACTGGAAATGCGACAGCTGACATTGACTGCATGTATTGATATGTGCAGAAGCGCATGAATCAAGTCAACATCAAACCGTCCAAATGATGAGAAAAACGCAGGACACGCAGGAAGTCCAAGCTTTCAAAGAAAAGAAGGACAGCAAAGCAGTATAGCAAAAAACCAGAGTACAGAGAGAAATGCGGATATTGTGGTGGAAAGCACCCAAGAGCAAAAGAGAAATGTCCAGCATTTGGAAGAAATTGCAAAGCTTGTGGAGGAAATAATCACTTTGCTTCATGCTGCAAAACACCCAAGAAAAATCAAAAGAAAACAAGAGTTCGGCACTTCGAAGAAGAAGAGACCGACACTGAAAGCGATAATGAAATCCTCGGGATTGAAGACAAAACCAGAAAAAAGGAGAGAAACATACGAGCAAAAATGCTGATAAATGAGATGCCGGTAACATTTCTTCTTGACAAAGGTGCAACAACAAAAGTGATGTCTGAGAGTCTGTACAGAGAAGTCACAGGAGATGAAAGAAAGTCTGACCTGCAAGAAACGAAGAAGAAGCTGGTGATGTTCAACGGAACAGAAATGAAGCCTGTGGGGGAGATAGTGCTGCGAGTGAAAAACCCCAAGAACAGAAGGAAATACAAAGTCAACTTCACGATCACCAAAACGGACTGTAAGCCAGTACTGGGACTGAAAGCTGTACAGCACATGCAATTGTTGACGATCAATGAAGAGAACATTACAACGATAGCGGCGAATCAGAAACAGGAGGAAAATGCAAAAGATATGCTCACAAAGTACAACGATGTCTTTGAAGGAGAAGGAAAACTAGAAGGGAAATTACACCTAGAAACAGACCCCAGTATTGCTCCAGTGAAGATGCCTTGCAGAAAGTGGCCGATAGCAGTGCAAGAGAAAGTGAAGGACGAGCTGAAAAGGTTGAAAAAACTGGACGTGGTCACTAAAGTAGACACGCCAACGGAGTGGATAAGCAGTTTGGTCGTAACAGCAAAGAGCAATGGGAAAGTCAGACTGTGCATCGACCCTAAGCCACTGAACAAAGCCCTCAGGAGAAACGAGTACCCCATGCCAACCATTGATGACGTACTGCCTCTCCTCAAAGATGCAAAATACTTCACACACCTGGACGCGAAAAACGGGTTTTGGCACGTTGAACTGGACGAAGACAGCAGCTACCTGACAACATTTGAGACGCCTTTTGGCAAATACTGATGGAAACGAATGCCCTTTGGAATTTCACCAGCCCCAGAAGAAGTCCAGAGGAGGATTGACATCGCTCTGGCAGGACTGCCAGGCGTGGTGGCGGTTCATGAAGACATCTTTGTTTTTGGCAGAGGACCAACCGACGAAGCAGGAGCACAAGTTCATGATACCAACCTGAACCGTTTGCTACAACGATGCAGAGAGACTGGAATCAAACTCATAAGGAGAAGGTTGAGATAAAACGAACAGAGATATCATATTTGGGACACATCTTCTCAAGAGAAGGCTTGAAAGCCGACCCAAAGAAATTGGACGCTGTCCAACAACTCCCAGTGCCAGAAGACAAAGCAGCTGTGCAGAGACTACTCGGTGTAGTCGGATACCCTCAGAAATTTGCACCAAACCTGTCTGAGGCAGCAGCACCACTCAGACAACTGGTAAAAAAAGACGTCCACTTCAGATGGGATGAAGACGTCCACGGAGAAGCCCTGAAGAAAGTGAAGAAGATACTCTCTGAGCCACCGGTACTTCGCTACTTTGACTCTTCAGGAAAGCGTACAACCACCCTTCAGTGTGATGCTTCACAGTTTGGACTTGGAGCTTGTCTCATGCAGGATGATCAACCGATTCAGTACGCATCACGAGCCTTGGCCGAGACAGAAAAAAAGCTATGCTCAAATAGAAAAGGAGATGTTGGCAATACTCTTCGGTCTGGAAAGGTTTGAGAGATACGTCTATGGAAGAGACATCCTGGTGGAGACTGACCACAAACCACTAGAGACCATTCACAAGAAGAGCCTGCTCTCAGCACCTAAGAGGATTCAGAGGATGCTACTCAGAACTCAGAAGTTCAGGTACACGGTAGTGTACAAGCGTGGATCTGAGATGCACCTGGCTGACACCCTCAGCAGAGCAGTCTGTGGAAAAACGGAAAAGCAAGTCACCAACAAGAAACCGTTTTCCTCACAGACCTGGAGAAAACAGACTCATTGCAAGAACTGGCCATCAGCCAAGAGAGACTGAACAGTCTGCAGCAAGCAACTCAGGAAGATGCAACCATGAAAACCCTGAAAGCTGTCATTCTACAAGGCTGGCCAGAGGAGAAAAACAACTTTCATTACAGTTACAACAATACTTTCCTTTCAGGGAGGAACTGTCAGTCCACAACGGGGTTGTCTTCAAAAGCCACAGAGTAATTGTACCTGAAAGTGAAAGAGCAGACATTCTTGAGAAACTTCATGCAAGCCACCAGGAATTCAGAGCTGCATAAGAAGAGCACGTGAGGTAGTCTACTGGCCCAGGATAACATGGACATTGAAGATTTTGTCAAAACATGCAGCGCCTGTAACACATACCAACGTGGTCAGCAGAAGGAAACCACTTATCAGCACAGAGATCCCTGACCTGCCCTGGCAACACATCGCTTGTGACATCTTTGAACATAATGGCAATGAATACCTGGTCACGGTCGATCACTACTCTGATTTCTTTGAGATTGATCGGTTACAAACAAGAGAATCCAAAGAGGTCATCATCTGTCTGAAGAGATACTTGGCAAGACATGGAATACCAGAACACCTGACAACAGACTGTGGAACTCAATTCACATCAAACCAGTTTGGAAAGTTCAGGAAAACATATGGGTTTGAACACGTAACAAGCTCACCACACTACCCTCAGTCCAATGGAAAAGCAGAGAGCGCGGTGAAGGCTGCAAAGACGTGCATGAAGAAAGCAGAACACAACAATCAAGATCCCTTCCTCGCTTTACTTGAGCTGAGAAACATCCCGACAGAGACTGTAAACAGTTAGCCTGCTCAGAGACTGTTCGGCAGAACAACACGAACACAAATGCCGACGTCAAAGACATTACTCCAACCTACAGTTGTACCAATCAAGAAAGAACTTGAGAAAAGAAACTGAAGCAAGTGCACTACTACAACAGAAGCGCAGTAGAGCTGACAGAACTGAGTCCGGGACAGATTGTGAAATTCCAACCTCCAGGATCCAAAAAGTGGATCAGCACCAAGGTAGACCAACAGGTGAACATCCGGTCATACAACATTCGCACAGAGGACGGACGTCAGTACAGAAGGAATCGTCGTCAGCTACGAGACACAACAAAACGGAGCTTCAGCAGACAATCAAACCTCAACGACTTGTCCAGAGAAGGATGATTTCTGGAAGACATCAGGAAAGCGACACATCAGGCAAGCAATAGCAAATCATCATTCCATCAAAACAGATGCTGGAAGATAACAAGAAAACTGGAACTGGAACAGATGTCAGGACGCCAGCATCAGTCTGTCCATGAGAACTCATCTGATCAGTCACCAGTCATCAAAATGTCTGAGACAACCAGCATCAAGGAGCCAGATGAAGTTATCAAACAAACAAGGACAGGACAACCCGAACCAGTTAGTTCTCCGTACAGGACAAGATCTGGAAGACAAAGCAAAAGGCCAGATTTCCTGAAATATGAATGAAACTGAAGACTCACCACAATCAGATAAACTGAAAGCATTGCGAAATATGGATATGATGATGATGGATAGTATAATGATCAGAGATAAAATGAGGTGAATGAATGATTGGGCCCTGTGTGTGAGAGAAAGAATGAGTGTTTGTTAAGTTAATGTTGTGATAAAGGTGGGAAACACATTTATTTCGTATGGACTGAAAGATAGGAAAAAATGATTGATTTTGTTTCCTTAAAGAAAGGGAGATGTGACGTGTGTTGACAGTAAACAGCGTGCGGATAACAGCACGGCATGATATTCGTTTAAATGATAACTGATTGCTGTTCACTGTGAAATGTATATATAGTCAGTTGAGAATCGACAGCGACGAGTAAAGACGAAGAAGCATTGCCCTGTCTTCCGAGTTGGCTGTAGAAAGAACGAAACACAAACTGTACCAGCCTTTGCCGTTCTTTTTGTCCCATCAACAGTGGAGAGGGGCGGGGTGTGTGTGAACCTGCTGCATGGGTAACAGCTTGTCTTCCATATCACTCCACTATGGCTTGTGCCCTGGAGGGGGCACTCCAGCTTCGCCTCATGGTGTCGAAACAGAATGGGAAGCAGCAGTCTACCGGCTGTAAGTTATAAGCTACAGCTCAATTGGGTAAGTGAAGAGCCAGGGGATACTTCTGACAGAGGGGAGATTCTCAGATCTCATGGACAGCCACCGCTCAGCTGAGCAGGGCAGCCCCCAGCCAAACAGGTGCTGCCACGTCACAGTCTGCCTTCTCCATTGGTTGCTTGCAGATTAGGAAAGCATTCCGACAAAGCAGACTGCAAGACCTGCACCAGGCAAAACAGAAAGAAAACCAAACATAAAACAAAAGAGGCAAGCACTCAAACTGGGATGTTAAAAGTCCTTACAATGACAACAGGGCTATCAGAGAACCCCCAAGACATCAGCGATGCAAGAAAGACAGCTGTCATCAACAAAGAGCTCCTGGGACTACAGGTAAACATAGCTGCCTTGTAAGAAACAGCCTAGCTGAATCAGGCACGCTCAAGGAGAAAGACTACACCTTCTTCTAGCAAGGAAAGAGTGCTGAGGAGCACAGAGAACATTGAGTTGGATCTTGCAGTCAGGAACTCCCTGCTAAAAATGGTTAATCGAGGTGACAAGGGATTTGAATGCCTGCTGACTGTCCATCTCCGTACGTCTGATGGCCCAGTCACTCTTCTTAGCACCTACGCATTTACCCTAAAATCTACACCAGAGGCAAATGACGAGTTCTATGCTAACCTCAATGACATCAAGAACATCCCTAGCAAAGAACACCAGATTGTGTGCCAATCAGAACTCATGGCCTCCCTGCCTTGGACGTTTCAGAATTGGCAAAAATCACTGAAAAGGGGTAGCACCTCCTGGAACTTCGTTCCTATAATGGCATCTGCGTGACCAACTCTTACTTCCAGATGAAGCTTCAACACAAAGTGCCATGGAGACATCCTCGACCAAAACATTGGCACCAACTGGACATGGTCATTGTCAGACGAACAAGCCTCAAGTTCGTGATTCTCACCTGCACATACCATAGTGCAGACTGTGACACAGATCTCTCACTAGTGTGTTGCAAGATCAGGCTACAACCTAAGAAGCTTAACTGTACAAGACAAGTGGGAAAGCATGGCATGGACACCCGCAAGATGCGGTACCGAGAAAAAGTTGATGAATCTGTCGTGTCTCTCAAAGATACTCTGTCCACAGTCCAACCGCACAAATCTGCTTCTGAAAAACGGTACCACCTCCAGGAGATCATTCAGAAAACAGCCCTAGCTATCTTTGGGAGGAAGACCTCCAAGAACAACGTTGGTTTGAAGCAAAGTCCAGTGAGATGATCCCCGTTATTGAAGCAAGGCGCGCTGCCCTTGATGAATACAAGTGCTCACCAAGAGGATTCCCTGCAAGCACTCAGAGCCGCCAGGAAAAAAATGCAGCAGACAGCAAGAAGATGTGCCCACGAATACTGGCAACAGCTCACTGACGACATCCAGACAGCAGGTGCTACAGGCAATATAAGAGGTATGTACGATGATATCAAATCTCTGCCCATCATGGAGGAGGTAGATGCTAAATCAACACTAGAAAAATTCTGCAAGGCAATTAGCAGCTTGGCCTGAGGGAAAGTACCTGCTAATGATGGCATCTGCCCAGACCTCATCAAGCACTGCAAGAACACCCTCCTGCAGCCTCAACATGATGTCCACTGTCAGTGCTGGAGAGAAGGAACAGTACCACAAGACGTAACAAATGCCAAGATCGTCACGCTCTATAAGAACAATTGAGACAGAAGCGACTGCAAAATCTACAGGGATATTTCCCTACAGAACATCGTTTTCAAACTGTTAAGCCCAACACTACAGGGATATTTCCCTACAGAACATCGTTTTCAAACTGTTAAGCCCAACACTACAGGGATATTTCCCTACTGAACATCGTTTTCAAACTGTTAAGCCCAACATGACAGGGATATTTCCCTATTGAACATCGTTTTCAAACTGTTAAGCCCAACACTACAGGGATATTTCCCTACTGAACATAGTTTTCAAACTGTTAAGCCCAAAACTACAGGGATATTTCCCTACTGAACATCGTTTTCAAACTGTTAAGCCCAACACTACAGGGATATTTCCCTACTGAACATAGTTTTCAAACTGTTAACCCCAACACTACAGGGATATTTCCCTACTGAACATCGTTTTCAAACTGTTAAGCCCAACACAACAGGGATATTTCCCTACTGAACATAGTTTTCAAACTGTTAAGCCCAACACTACAGGGATATTTCCGTACTGAACATCGTATCCAAACTGTTAAGCCCAACACTACAGGGATATTTCCCTACTGAACATCGTTTTCAAACTGTTAAGCCCAACACTACAGGGATATATCCCTACTGAACATCGTTTTCCAAACTGTTTAAGCCCAACACTACAGGGATATTTCCCTACTGAACATCGTATTCAAACTGTTAAGCCCAACACTACAGGGATATTTCCCTACTGAACATCGTTTTCAAACTGTTAAGCCCAACACGACAGGGATATTTCCCTATTGAACATCGTTTTCAAACTGTTAAGCCCAACACGACAGGGATATTTCCCTACTGAACATAGTTTTCAAACCATTAAGCCCAAGTCGTATTGGCATGTCTCCAAAAGCTAGCTGAGCTTATCTTCCCCAATGTTGCTTCCAATCTAAATGCTTCACAGTAGACATGAATTTTCACTTCGACAACTACAGGAGGAATGCCGAGAACAGCAAAAGCCTTTCTACATCGCCTTCATCGACCTCACCAAGGTCTTTGACTTGGTCAGCAGGGAGATATTGTTCAACATTCTCCTGAGAACAGATGCCCTAAAACGCTGCACAGCCTGATCTGATCATTTCACGACGATGTGAAGGCAACCATCCAGTACGAGGACAGCATGTCCAAACCGTTTGACATCAAAAGTGGCATCAAGCAAGGCTGTGTCCGTGCTCCCATCCTGTTCAACATCTTCTTGTCCATGCTCCTGAAGCATGCTTTTGGGACTGCAAAGGAAGAAGTGTGAAAGTCACTGATAGTCTCCATCCTGTACAAACACCGTATGCTTCACCATCAAGTATACACTGCACAAGTCACTGAAAGTCTTCATTCTGTACACCATCCAATTCACCACCAAATACAAACTGTACAAGTTACTCATAGTCTCCATGCTCCTTTACGAGTGTGGACACTGCTTGATGACTCAGAGAAGAACGTTAGGCTTTGTAGACCATGTCTCGTGTGTCTTACCTCGAACATCAGACCAGAGAGAATACACAGAACAAGATCAGAATTTTGGTGGACCCACAGACACTGCTTCTGGCTACAATGGCCAGATGCTGGCTTACATGGGTGGTCACGTTGTGCCCCATGACACACTAAGATCCTCCTTCAGGACAGCCTAGAAGGTAGCCTTCACTGAGATCAACACAACAGGAGCTGGGCAACAAATAGCAAAGTCCAGAACACCCTTGGTATGTCTAAACTGCTGCTGTGCCCCAAAGACAGAGATGATGTTACGTTCCACGAGTCCCCACAAACCACAATGATGATGGGATGAAAGAAAGAAGAAGATATCAGACTAAGGACATTTAAGTCGGAACAAAATCAACTAGCTGGTGAGTAAGTCAGCGTGGGATTCTAACCATTTTAAAAGTTTTGCTTCCTTCAACTTTCTCCTCTTTTCTGCCACAGTGTTTAGTGTGTACATGAAGGGATTAAGACCGGAGTTCAGAGGCAGAATGAAGATAGCCAAGGCCACGTTCACTTCTCCAGGAATTGGAACATCAGCCAATGACAATATTGCGCACAGACCAATGGGAAACCAGCACATGAAATCAGTTACAGCCACACTGATCAAGCGCCGAGCTATGGTCAGGTCACGTGATACTTTGGTGGTGGTGTTTGTCAAAGCGTTCTTCTGTACTGACCAGTAGATGAAAGCTTGGCCTGTAGAAACAAATAAAAATAGCACACAATTAAAACCGATTAAAACACAGAAAGAATAAATTCGCCCTCTAAAGTTTCGCCTTGTAACTGGCAGTGGAATACAGATACCTGTCTGACTGTAAAATTCCCAGTGCGAAGTCACTGGAAGTAAAGGGAACAAGGCAAGAAACCAGCCAACCAGCCAAGTCAGCAGACAAGCCACTGCTGCTGATGTTCTTTCAAATCGCAATGTACTAAACGGAAATCGAAGGACAATAAACCGATCCAGCGTAATAAGCCAGATCATTAGAGCTGATACTTCACTGGACAAAAGAGACAGAAAACCAGCCACCTTACAGGCTACACTGTTCATCCAAGTGTCATCATAATAGAGGTATTTGCCACGGAACAGTTGGTCAGCCACTCCAATGATAGCAATATAGACACCCATCAGAAAGTCAGCCATACTCAGGCTGCTAACAAACACACCGTAGCCACTGGAAGAGGATATCTTCCATGCACACAAACGAATGACAAAACAGAAGACGTTACCAGTCAGTGACAGACAGCCAATCAGCCAGAGAAACACTCGGTATGTTCCTGACTGTAGTAAATCTTTGCATGATGACATTTCATTTTGGGAGCAAAGCAGGAGGCGTCATCAAAATTGCTGGGGAAGATTTCTTTACAACAGAATTTATAGTTTTGTGTTGATACGTAGCGCAGATGAGAAAGATCTTTGAAAATGTCGGATGGAAACGTTTTCACAGGACTGCCATCCATGTACAGTTCAGCTAAGCATGGTGAGAACCGAAAACCACTGGGGCTGATAGTGTGAATAGCAGTCAAAGATAAGCGGAGCTTCTGCAAGGCTGAGAACTGGGACAAAACTTGAGAGTCCAACAGTGTCAGTGTAGTGTGTGACATGTCAATGGCATTCAACTCAGTCTGCAGGGTTCCAGATGAAGGATCAGAATACAGCGAGACAAGAGGGTTCTTGGACAGAGAAAGCGTTTGTAGGTTTAGTAAATGGGCAAAGTGAGTCATATTGACGTGTTGCAGTTTGTTGCCACTGAGGTCAAGAAACCTTAAGTTGCATAAGGCTGCTGTATCAGACAGAAGTGTCAAAGAGCATTGGGCAAGACTCAGATGGATAAGATATGTACTGTTGCTCACAGAAGAAAGATTCATACCTGAGCCTGTGGCATCCAGATACCGCAGCTGAGGGAAGAGTGATGCAGAGAAAAGCTGGAAACACATGAAGGTGTGACCATGACACAAACAGCCCACAGGACAGATCACATCACAGAACATTTCATCATCATGCATCAGACAGTGAGACCAGCCATCACACAGGTGATCGCCATGTACACACACTCTGGAACCTCTGCATCGGAAGAATCCTGGACACAGCATGTTTGTGCATCCCTCCTCATCTTCATGGTCCAAACAGTCATACAATCCATTACATCGTGTGTAGACAGGCAGGCAGTCATTGAACTCACCAGGACAGCGATAGTGAGTGTCAGGACATGACTCGTTGGACTTCATGGGCATCAAATTAAAAACTCTACTACCATCAAAATCGATGAGAACTGGGGATGAGAGAGCTGTGTGAGCGTATAACCGATATTGAAGACAGTTGATTTCATCTGACTGGTCATGGCAATGGAATACTAAATCACATACGTTGTCATCGGGTACACATTGACCGTTAGCACATGCAAACATGTTGACACAAGGAAGATGTTGACAGAAAGACTCGTCATTCTTATCCTGACAGTCAGGTGTGAAGTCACACACCAGTGTGTAGGACAGCGCGGTGATCGTGCCGTCACACATAAACATAGGAACTGGAATGACATGCTGATCCTTAGAGTCAACTACGGCAGGGGTGCCTGACGACTGACCGGCAAAAGAGCAAACAGTCTTGTCCCCGTGACCACACACATCCATGTGATGTGAGCTACACAGAAGAAAGCAGTGTGTCACGTGACCCTCTGGACACGTCAGCAGAGATGGGTGTTGCCAGTGCAGCCAAAAGTGCGTGCTGCTTAACGATATAGTTTTAGAGTGGAGGGGGATCTCCGGAATAGTTCTGAACTGGCAGACTATGCTGTGTGGTCCTAACGTCAGCTGAAACATGTCGTCTGGTAGCCATGTTGTAGCTCCATCGCATACACCAACTCTGAGCGCGACACCTCTTTGAAATACGTGAGACACAAAACTCAGCAATTCAAAGAAATGATGAAAAACAGATCCATCATAATTAATGGGACTATGTCTGTACATATTGAAGGAAGACATTTCTCCCAATCGAACACCCGTCAGAATTTCACTGTGGCGAATACTCGATCTCTTCACACCTGAGAAGACTGCTTTGCCACAATTAGGTAATCCAAATGTGCCGTTCACGGAACTGCAGTACTCATGAGCTTTTTGATAAGCGTGTGTTGGAGATTTGTTAAACTTTTTGAAAACGTGCACATCCACAATCTTGTAGCAGCTGTGACACAGTAGCATGTCACTTTGACAAAGAGGACAATGTTGGTTTGGATCTTGCCCATGATCACACTCCGCTCTTTGTTTGATGTTCACCTCTGGAAAGCAACAATGATTGTAACTCATTCTTGTACAGCGTTTGTCTTTAAAATGACTTTTGGCTCATTGCTCATTATACATAAACAGAATTTTAATGGAGATAACTCAAGCTGTTAAAAATCATTAAACTGCTGCACAGTCTGTGTCTGCCATGGGCGTGCATGCTGGGTGTTTTCGTGTTTCCACAACCCACTGGACACAGACTGACAGAAACTTGTTTTTGTGTTTACATAACCCAGAAGAACAGTGTGGATTTGTGGATGAGAAAGGAACTATTAATGCCATATTTATCCTAAGAACTGTAACAGAGAGGTCAGTGGAGATGACTAAGGATGTATATATATGCTTTGTTGATTATACCAAGGCTTTTGATCGGGTAAGACATGAAGAATTGATCAACCACCTAGAAAGACTCAATATTGATGGAAAATATCTACGAATAATCAGAAATAATGTATTGGGAACAAACAGCTGCAATGAGAATAGAAAACTGTATAAGCTCTTTCCAAAATATCAAAAGAGGAGTCAGACAAGGTTGTGGTTTGTCACCAGATCTGTTTTCACTTAACAGTGAAAACATCATGAGAAACCTAGAGGAAGACCCTGGATTAAAGGTTGGAGGAAAAATGATAAACAACATTCGATACGTAGATGACACCGTGCTAATTGCGGAAAATGAAAGGGACCTTCAAAACCCCGTGAATATACTAGAAATAGAAAGCAAAGGTAAAGGGTTGGAACTAAACAACAAGAAGACTGAAGTCATGGTGATCAGTAAAGAAACATGAAATCCCCTTATGCAAAATAACAGTAAATGGCACAACCTTGAGACAGGTTGATAAGGAACGATCATTTCACCAGACGGCAGATGCACATCAGAAATAGCCAGCAGAATCGGCCAAGCCAAAACAGCATCCAAGAAGATGAAAAGCATTCTTACCAACAAATGCTATCAATTAACATCAGGAAGAGAGTTCTTGAATGTTATATAGAATGGATAATGTTATATGGTTGTGAGGCATGGACAGTCAACAAGCAAAGCCAGAACAAGATTGAGGCAGCTGAGATGTAGTTTCTAAGAAGAATGTTGAGAGTTCCATGGACATCAAAGAAAACAAACGAGCAAGTTTAGATGGAGGCAGACACAAGAAGATCATTCATAAGGAAGATTAAGAAAAGACAGGCAACATTTATAGGCCATTTTGTGAGGAAAGGGGAATTGGAGCACCTGGTCACAACAGGAAAGCTGGAGTGAAAGAGAGCACCAGGTAGACCCAGGGAGAAGATATTGGACGGACTTGCAGAGTAGCTGAAGACAGAGAGGGTGGAAGATGTGCTTGTGGCAACAAGGGAGAGAAACAGATCGAAGGCCATGATCGCCAACGCCATGTGGCAAGGCTTTTGATGATGATGAACCTATCTCAAGGTTGTGCCGTTTACTATTATTTTGCATGGGGGATTTCATGATTTTTACTGATTACCATGACTTCAGTCCTCTTGCTATTTAGCTCCAACCCTTTGGTTTTGCTATCTATTTCGATTATATTCACAAGGTTTTGTAGATCCCTTTCATTTTCTGTAATTAGCACGGTGTCATTTGCTTAACGAATGTTGTTTATCATTTTTCCACCAATCCACCTTTAATCCAGGGTATTCTTCTAGGTTTCTCATGACGTTTTCCCTGCAAAATGAAAACAGGTCTGGTGACAGAACACAACCTTGTCTCATTCTTCTTTTGTTATTTTGGAAAGAGCTTATATCGTTTTCTATTCTCATTGCAGCTGTTTGTTCCCAATACATGTTTCTGATTATTCGATCTTTTCCATCAATATTGAGTCTTTCTAGCTGGTTGATCAAGAAAGCATAAATATGAATCCTTATTCATCTCGATTAGCCTCTCTATGATAGTTCTTAAGATCCATATGGCATTAATAGTTCCTTTCCCTTCCACAAACCCAAACTGTTCTTCTGCTACATACACATACATGTACATCCATATGTCTAACTGTAGCAGGTGAAGAGATATAGATAAATTTGCATTTTAAGAAGAAAATTGCTTGAATGTATAATGAAACAATACTGAATAAAAATCACACACACACGCACACACACACACACACACACACACACACACACACTGACGTGTGTTGACAGTAAACAGCGTGCGGATAACAGCACGGCATGATATTCGTTTAAATGATAACTGATTGCTGTTCACTGTGATATGTATATATACTGTAGTCAGTTGAGAATCAGACAGCGAGGAGTAAAGACGAAGAAGCATTGCCCTGTCTTCCGAGTTGGCTGTAGAAAGAACGAAACATGGTGTCAGAAGTGGAATTACGAACTCTAACAAAAATCCAGAATATTGAAGACTAAAGTTCAACCATGGAAGATCAACAAGAAGAGAGAAAAGCCAGTCGACGACATGCCAAGATTCCCTTGCCTCCTAAACTTGATGTGAATGGAGGAAACCTGCAGAGCAGCTGGAGGAAATTCAAGAGGCTTTGGGACAGCTATGAAATTGTGACAACACAGACAGAAGAAGACTCAACATACAGAACAGCAGTTTTTCTTTCTTGCATCGGGCTGGATGCTATGGACATCTATGAAGGATTGGCATTTGCTAATGAAGCTGAAAGAAATGACATTGACACTGTTCTCCAGAAATTCGAAGAATACTGTGTGGGTTCAACCAATGAAACTTACGAAGCATTCAGATTCAACTGCAGACATCAAGCAGCAGGAGAATCTATCGAACAGTTTGTAGCAGAACTGCGGAGACTGGTCAAGACCTGTAATTATGGTACACTGGAAGACAGACTGTTGAGAGATCAAATCGTACTGGGTGTACATGACGAGACTCTGCGATCAAAATTACTGGAAGTGCGACAGCTGACATTGACTGCATGTATTGATATGTGCAGAGCGCATGAATCAAGTCAACGTCAAACCGTCCAAATGATGAGAAAAACGCAGGACACGCAGGAAGTCCAAGCTTTCAAAGAAAAGACAGCAAAGCAGTTTAGCAAAGGAAACAAACCAGAGTACAGAGAGAAATGCAGATATTGTGGTGGAAAGCACCCAAGAGCAAAAGAGAAATGTCCAGCATTTGGAAGAAAATGCAAAACTTGTGGAGGAAATAATCACTTTGCTTCATGCTGCAGAAAACCCAAGAAAAATCAAAAGAAAACAAGAGTTCAGCACTTCGAAGAAGAAGAGACTGACACTGAAAGCGATAATGAAATCCTCGGGATCGAAGACAAAACCAGAAAAAAGGAGAGAAACATACGAGCAAAAATGCTGATAAATGAGATGCCGGTAACATTTCTTCTTGACAAAGGTGCAACAACAAACGTGATGTCTGAGAGCCTGTACAGAGAAGTCACAGGAGATGAAAGAAAGTCTGACCTGCAAGAAACGAAGAAGAAGCTGGTGATGTTCAACGGAACAGAAATGAAGCCTGTGGGGGAGATAGTGCTGCGAGTGAAAAACCCCAAGAACAGAAGGAAATACAAAGTCAACTTCGCGATCACCAAAACGGACTGTAAGCCAGTACTGGGACTGAAAGCTGTACAGCACATGCAATTGTTGATGATCAATGAAGAGAACATTGCAACAATAGCGGCGAATCAGAAAGAGGAGGAAAATGCAAAAGATATGCTCACAAAGTACAACGATGTCTTTGAAGGAGAAGGAAAACTAGAAGGGAAATTACACCTAGAAACAGACCCCAGTATTGCTCCAGTGAAGATGCCTTGCAGAAAGTGGCCGATAGCAGTGCAAGAGAAAGTGAAGGACGAGCTGAAAAGGTTGAAAAAACTGGACGTGGTCACTAAAGTAGACACGCCCAGGATGAAGAGGGACATTGAAGATTTTGTCAAAACATGCAGCGCCTGTAACACATACCAACGTGGTCAGCAGAAGGAACCACTTATCAGTACAGAGATCCCTGACCTGCCCTGGCAACACATCGCTTGTGACATCTTTGAACTTAATGGCAATGAATACCTGGTCACGGTCGATCACTACTCTGATTTCTTTGAGATTGATCGGTTACAAACAAGAGAATCCAAAGAGGTCATCATCTGTCTGAAGAGACACTTGGCAAGACACGGAATACCAGAACGCCTGACAACAGACTGTGGAACTCAATTCACATCAAACCAGTTTGGAAAGTTCAGAAAAAGATATGGGTTTGAACACGTAACAAGCTCACCACACTACCCTCAGTCCAATGGAAAAGCAGAGAGCGCAGTGAAGGCTGCAAAGACGTGCATGAAGAAAGCAGAACACAACAATCAAGACCCCTTCCTCGCTTTACTTGAACTGAGAAACATCCCGACAGAGACTGTAAACAGTTAGCCTGCTCAGAGATTGTTTGGCAGAAGAACACGAACACAAGTGCCGACGTCAAAGACATTACTCCAACCTAGAGTTGTACCAATCAAGAAAGAACTTGAGAAAAGGAAACTGAAGCAAGCGCACTACTACAACAGAAGTGCAGTAGAGCTGACAGAACTGAGTCCGGGATAGATTGTGAAATTCCAACCTCCAGGATCCAAAAAGTGGATCAGCGCCAAAGTAGACCAACAGGTGAACATCCGGTCATACAACATTCGCACAGAGGATGGACGTCAGTACAGAAGGAATCGTCGTCAGCTACGAGACACAACAGAAACGGAGCTTCAGCAGACAATCAACCCTCAACGACTTGTCCAGAGAAGGATGATTTCTGGAAGACATCAGGAAAGCGACACATCAGGCAAGCAACAGCAAATCATCGTACCCTCAAAACAGATGCTGGAAGATAACAAGAAAACTGGAACTGGAACAGATATCAGGACGCCAGCATCGTCTGTCCGTGAGAACTCATCTGATGAGTCACCAGTCATCAAAATGTCTGACACAACCAGCATCAAGGAGCCAGATGAAGTTATCAAACAAACAAGGACAGGACAACCCGAACCAGTTAGTTCTCCTTACAGAACAAGATCTGGAAGACAAAGCAAAAGGCCAGATTTCCTGAAATATGAATGAAACTGAAGACTTACCACAATCAGATAAACTGAAAGCATTGCGAAATATGGACATCATGATGATGATGGATAGTATAATGATCCGAGATAAAATGAGGTGAATGAATGATTGGACCCTGTGCGTGAGAGAAAGAATGAGTGTTTGTTAAGTTAATGTTGTGATAAAGGTAGGAAACACATTTATTTCGTATGGACTGAAAGATAGGAAAAATGATTAATTGATTTTGTTTCCTTATAGAAAGGGAGATGTGACGTGTGTTGACAGTAAACAGCGTGCGGATAACAGCACGGCATGATATTCGTTTAAATGATAACTGATTGCTGTTCACTGTGATATGTATATATACTGTAGTCAGTTGAGA
Organism: Monoplex corrugatus; assembly: GCA_030674185.1. Lineage (NCBI taxonomy): Eukaryota > Metazoa > Mollusca > Gastropoda > Littorinimorpha > Ranellidae > Monoplex > Monoplex corrugatus. The sequence continues at coordinate 43,414,832 of JAPXFY010000021.1, read as the reverse complement.
ATCCGACAGCGAGGAGTAAAGACGAAGAAGCATTGCCCTGTCTTCCGAGTTGGCTGTAGAAAGAACGAAACACACACACACACACACAACACACACACACACACACACACACACACACACACACACACACACACACACACACACACACACACACACACACACACACACACACACACACAATCAAGCAAACGAAAACAAAAGATTGGACGAACAATATCGAAATATAACAGCTTCATATGTCAGCGATAACTGCATGCTGATTTTGTTTTCTTCTATAGATGTCCATAAAAAAAAGTTATCTTTGAACAGAGGACGTTTGTCATCTTGTAGAAAGAGATATGTCCTCTACATTCCACCACGATCTACTTTTATGTTGTAACATGATATTTATTCATTGACTCATTTGCTATATTCTGCTGAACATTACGTTATGACAATTGTTTATGTGTCAAACATCAGAGGTAAATAACAAGACCACTTTGATACGAATTTGTATAGCACATATTCACATATGCTATGTGTGTTTCCATCATGAACTTCCGTTTAAGCTGTTGTAAGAATACATGAAAAATAGGTTGTAATTTCTCTATTCGACAATTATACAAGAAGAATTTTGCAAAAATAAGAAGAAAATCAAATAAATCATCTGTTTTAAAGCTCTTGGATGTTCCAAGTCTGTGGCTGAACAAGTTGATTCTTCACTGACTGTCTTCTGGCACACGAAGGCTGATGGCTGTGGCTAGGTAGTTACTGCCACATATTTCGTTCTGCCTCTCCTGTTTAACCATAGTCATATTCATTTCTCCTTCACAATTGGCAATGCGTGCACGCACAGCCTGTCGTCAGGCGCAGATATTTGTAGCTGCCTCTTCTTGGGTGTCAACACTGATATTAGCAAACCTCAGTCACGTTTGCAAACGACACAATGTCGCAGCAGTGGGTGTCCCGTGATGCAGGATCCCACAGCGAACTGTTCATACAGGATACCGTTTGGGACACAGCCAACCTGCACGCAGTGGACATGGCCAAGCCAGCACAGTGGTCATTGTGTGAAGAAGGCATACACATTGGCATACTGGCCTGGTCCAGGACGTCCCTGTCTGGCACCTAGTCCTTGCAGGAAAGGCCCAGGATCCAGCATAATTATTGCAAGTGGAAACCATTCAGGTAGTGCTCTTCATGCACGTTTATTGTCCAGCTCTCACTGCCATAGAGAAGGGTACTCAGTCTGCAGGCTCTATACACTCCAGTCTCGGTGGCTTTGGTGAGCTTGTTATGAGTCGTATTTTCACACACTGTCTTGGACAACTGCGGTTTTTCCTGTCTGCCTGCTGAGCTCTGGGTCGAGTGACAGGCTGCTGGAGGCAGACAATCCTAGGTGGGTAAGTTACTTTTTCTACCTGAAGATGTGAAACTGATGCTGATGCTGGGGTCTTCACTGAAGTTCTGCCCCTTCATCTCTGTCTTCCTCTGACTGAGGATAAGGCCAAACATTTGGCAAGCATGATCTGGGGAGTTGACTAGCCTCTAGAGACAAGGCTGTGTATGAAATGCCAAGGCAGCAGCAGCAGTGAAGAGTATCTCCCAGATTACGAACTGACATTTTGTTTCTTTGCTCTTCAGTATGTAAGATTGATGAGCTTGCCAATAGACGTGATGTGTAGGTACACTGCCATGGTTGTGGCTGCGTTTGCTTAGAAAATATGTTCCGTTTGCTGATGAACAAGTTTGATCTTCAGTTTCTCATATCGTGTTTCCCCATTTCGATAAGACCTTGACGGTGGACAGATATAAATAAAGAAGCTAATTAAAGATTCACTACTGTCTCCTTGCATTAAGCAGAAGATTTGTAAAACGTGAGGAAATATCTGTGACACAATCTCAGGATCAATCAGTCTTAGGGTTTTATACATCCGTTCATCAAAACTTTGATTTCCAATCCACGAAAGTATCCCAGCTCTTGGAAAATGTCCTCATGCCACAAGGAAGTTTGGGAGCCACGGGTAGGAGACGAAACAAACCTGCACACCCAGAGAAGTCTTGCACGTGGCAATCAGTGCATCCGTACAACTTGATCGTCAGTGGCTGACACAGTGGGGAGAGAATTGTCTGTCCCCTCTACACTTTAAACATTCCCTGTGCAGGTCAGACACAGGCAAGCTGACAACTGCTATCAACAAAAACAAGACCAATGGAAACAGAGCCCAAGGCCGCACGAGTTCTTCCAGTACATTACCTGTGGAAGAACATATGACCCCAGGATACGTCTTGTATCCCACCAGGCGTTACAGATTGGTATGCCTATTGACCCACTCGACTGAGTGGACAGTCCATTACACAGTCATCCACCTTTCCTTCTAAACTTGTTTTCCTGTAGATGTATATTGTACAATACATCTCTCAAGCATGGTCAGTCAAAGCCTTGGTATATGTTGAATCAGTCATCAGTAGGTGATCAGTGGGTGTTAGACGTGTTCTTTTACTGACGCTCAAGTTGTTTTTGTTGTGTTTTTTGTTGTTGTTCTTGTCCATTTTTACCCTGATGGAGAACAGTGACCACCCTTTACCCTGATGGAGAACAGTGACCACCCTTTACCCTGATGGAGAACAGTGACCACCCTTTACCCTGATGGAGAACAGTGACCACCCTTTACCTGATGGAGAACACTGACCACCCTTTACCCTGATGGAGAACAGTGACCACCTTTTACCCTGATGGAGAACAGTGACCACCCTTTACCCTAATGGAGAACAGTGTTGACCCTTAACCCTGATGGAGAACAGTGACCACCTTTTACCCTGATGCAGAACAGTGACACCACTCACTCTAATGGAGAACAGTGTTCGCCCTTAAGCCTGATGGAGAACAGTGACAACTCTTTACCCTGATGAAGAACAGTGTCACGTTACCCTGATGAAGAACAGTGTTCACCTTTACCTGATGAAGAACAGTGTACCCTTACCTGTGAAACAGTGTTCACCAGGTTTACCACTGATGAGAACATGACACCCTTACCTGATGGAAGAACAGTGATCACCTTTACCGATGAAGACAGTGTTCACCCTTACTGATTGGAGAAAGTATCACCCTTCATCTGATGGAGAACAGTACCACCATCACCTGATGGAGAACAGTGTTCCACTCCTTTAACCTAATGGAGAACAGTGACCCCCTTTCGTGCTGGAGAACATGACATTGTACCTGATGGAGAACAGTGTCCACCTTTACCTGATGAGATACAGTGACCACCCTTTATCCTGATGAGAACAGTGTCCACCCTTTATCCTGATTGAGAACAGTGTTCACCCTTAACCTTGATGGAAACAGTTTCTCCCTTTTCCCTGATGGAGAACAGTGTCACCCTTTACCCTGATGGAGACAGCTGACTACCTTACCCTGATGGAGACAGTGACCACCCTTTACCTGATGGAGACAGTGACCACCTTACACTGATGGAGAACAGTTGACCACCCTTTACCCTGATGGAGAACAGTGACCACCTTTCACCCTGATGGAGAACAGTGACCACCCTTCACCCTATGGAGAACAGTGTTCACCCTTCCTGATGGAGAACAGTGTTCGCCCTTAACTGATGGAGACAGTGTCACCTTACCCTGATGGAAGACAGGTACCCACCTTAACCTGATGGAGAACAGTGATTCAACTTTACCTGATGAGAACAGTGTCACCCTTTAACCCTGATGAGAGACAGTGACACCTTAACCCTGATGAAACAGTGCACCTTACCCTGATGAAGAACGTGTTCACCCTTTACCCTGATGGAGAACAGTGTCGCTTACTGAGAAACAGTACCCTTTACCTGATGGAGAACAGTGACCACCTTACTGATGAAATGACCCCTACTGATGGAGAACAGTGACCACCCTTACCCTGATGGAACAGTGACCACCTAACCCTGATGGAGAACAGTGACCACCCTTACCCTGATGGAGAACAGTGACGACCCTTTACCTGATGGAGAACAGTGACCACTTTATCCGCATGAGAACAGTGACCACCCTTTACCTGATGAGAACAGTGTTCGCCCTTTACCTGATGGAGAACAGTGTTCACCCTTAACCTGATGGAAAACAGTGTCTACCATTTTACCCTGATGGAGAACAGTGTTGACCACTTACCCTGATGAGAACATGATTCTCCCTTTACCCATGATGAGACAGTGACCACCCTTTACCTGATGGAGAACAGTGATCACCCTTACCTGATGGAGAACAGTGACCACCTTTACCCTGATGGAGAACTGTGATCCACCCTTACCATGATGGAGAACAGTGATCACCCTTACCTGATGGAGAACAGTATTTCACCCTTAACCCTGATGGAGAACAGTGTTCCCCTTAATCTGATGGAGAACAGTGTACCACTTTAACCCTGATGGAGAACAGTGTCACCTTAACCTGATGGAGAACAGTGTTCACCTTACCTGATGGAGAACAGTTCACCCTTTACCCTGATGAGAACAGTGACCACCTTAACCCTGAATGAGAACAGTGACCACCTTAACCCTGATGAGAACAGTGACCACCCTTTGACCCTGATGGAGAACAGTGTCCCCTTATCATGATGGAGAACAGTGTTCACCCTTTACCATGATGGAGAACAGTGACCACCTTACCCTGATGGAGAACATGACCCACCCTTAACCCTGATTGGAGAACAGTGTCCACCCTTAAACCCTGATGAGAACAGTGACCACCTAACCTGATGGAAAACGTTTCACCCTGACCTGATGAGAACAGTGACCACCCTTTACCTGATGGAAATAGTGACCACTTTTACCATGATGGAGAACAGTGACCACCCTTACCCTGATGGAGAACAGTGACCCCTTTACCCTGATGGAGAAACCAGTGTTCAACCCCCTTAACCTGATGGAGAAATGTTCACCATTTACCTGTGAGACAGTGCCACCTTAACCTGATGGAGAACATGTTCCCCTTACCTATGGAGAAACAGTGACCACCCTTACCCTGATGGAGAACGGTCACCCTTAACCCTGATGGAGAACATGACCACATTTACCCTGATGGAGAACGTGTCCACCCCTTTACCTGATGGAGAACAGTGTTCACCCTTTACCTGATGGAGAACAGTTTCACCCTTACCCTGATGGAGAACATGTTCACCCTTTACTGATGAGAACAGTGACCACCTTTACCTGATGGAGAACAGTGTCACCTTAACCCTGATGGAGACAGTGTTCACTTACCTGATGTAGAACAGTTCCCTTTACCTGATGGAGAACAGTGACCACCCTTTACCCTATGGAGAACAGTGACCACCTTACCCTGAAGAGAACAGTGCCACCTTTCCCTGATGAGAACAGTGACCACCCTTAACACTGAGGAGAACGTGTTCCACACTTTACCATGATCGGAGAACATGTCCACCCTTTACCCTGATGGGAACAGTGATTCACCTTAACCTGATGGAGAACAGTGTCCACCCTTTACCTGATGGAGAACAGTGACCACCTTTAACCCTGATGGAGAACATGTCTCACATTTTTACCATGATGGAGAACAGTGACCACCCTTTACCATGATGGAGAACAATGTCACACCTTTACCTGATGGAGAACATGACACCCCTTAACCCTAATGGAGAACAGTGACCACCCTTAACCTGAATGAGAGAGTGACCACCCTTGCCATCGCGAACGTGACCACCTTATTGAGAAACAGTGTTCACCAGTTTACCTAATCGAGAACAGTGACCACCCTTTACCCTGATGGAGAACAGTGTTCACCCTTGACACTGATGGAGAACAGTGTCCACCTTTACTCTGATGGAGAACGGTGACCACCCTTAACACTGATGGAGAACAATGTCACATTTACCATGATGGAGAACAGTGACCAACTTTACCCTGATGGAGAATAGTGTCTACCCTTTACCATGATGGAGAACAGTGACCCTTTACCTGATGGAGAACAGTACCACCTTACCCTGATGGAGAACAGTGACCACACTTTACCTGATGGAGAACAGTGACCCTACTAACCTTACCCTAGATGGAGAACAGTGTTCATCCTTTACCATGATGGAGAACAGTTCCCCCTTTACCACGATGGAGAACAGTGACCAACCCCTTCATCCTGATGGAGAACAGTGATCCACCTTTACATGATGGAGAACTAGTGTCCCACCTTTACCAATGATGGAGAACAGTGACCACCCTTTACCATGATGGAAACGTGTCCACCCTTACCCTGATGGAGAACATGTCCACCCCTTTACCATGATGGGAAAGTGACCACCCTTTACACCTGATGGAGAACAGTGACACCCTTTACCATGATGGAAAACAGTGACCCCCTTTACACTGATGGAGAACAGTGCTACTTTATCCATGATGGAGAACATGTACCACCCCTTTACCATGATGGAGAACATGACCACCCTTTACCATGATGGAGAACAGTGACCACCTTTTACCTGATGAGAACAGTGGCCACCCTTTACCTGATGGAGAACAGTGTCCACCCTTAACCATGATGGATACATGTGACCACCTTACCTGATGGAGAACAGTGACCACCTTTACCCTGATGGAGAACAATGACCACCCTTTACTCTGTTGGAGACCAATGACCACACTTTATCCATGATGGAGAACAATGACCACACTTTACCCTGATGGAGAACAATGAGCACACTTTACCCTGATGGAGAACAGTGACCAGACTTAACCTGATGGAGAACAGTGTCTACCCTTTTACCATGATGGAGAACAGTGACCACACTTTACCCTGATGGAGAACAGTGACCACACTTTACCCTGATGGAGAACAGTGACCACACTTTACCCTGATGGAGAACAGTGTTTACCCCTTACCCTGATGGAGAACAGTGTTTACCCTTTACCCTGATGGAGAACAGTGTTTCATCCTTTACCATGATGGAGAACAGTCTCACACCTTTTCGCCATGATGGAGAACAGTGAAACCCCTTCACCCTGATGGAGAACAGTGACCACCCCTTTACTATGATGGATAATCAGTGACCACACCTTTACAATGGTGGAGAACAGTGACCACCCTTTTACCATGATGGATAACTGTCCACCCCTTCACCCTGATGGAGAACAGTTGACCACCCCTTTACCATGATGGATAATAGTGACCACCCCTTTACAATGGTGGAGAACAGTGACCACCCATTACCATGATTGAAAAGTGACCACCCCTTTACATGATGAGAACAGTGACACCCTTTACCATGATGGAGAACAGTGACCACCCTTCACCTGATGGAAACAGTGACCACCCTTTACCCTGATGGAGAACAGTGACCACATTTACCATGATGGATAACAGTGACCACCCCTTACCCTGATGGAGAACAGTGTCCACCCCTTTACCCTGATAGAGAACAGTGTCCACCCCTTACCCAGTCAGCTGTAGGTAACCACCAGGCAGAATCAAACCCCAAACCTTCAGATTGGAAGTTTGACGTCTTATCCACTTGAATAACGTGGCCGTGCCATTCGTGATTTCAACACCTGTAACACCTTGCCCTCTTGTGCTTGTTGCTGGCGCTGTGTTGCCAGAGTCCACAGGTACAGGAGTGGGCTGAGTGCTGACTGGGCAGGTGACATAAACACCACCATGGTCACATGCACCTGGTCTGACAACTCAACACCACTGAGGGATAGCATGGTGCTCAAACCAAACAACATCCAGCCCACGACTTCAGTAATGGCCACTTTGACCAATAACCAGACTGAAGAATACACGGCCCTCTTACCAGGATCCACTAAAATTTGGTGTCTGGGTGTTCGTCTGGAGATTATGACTTGACCAGCTGCAAGCACTAAACACACGATAAAGTTAAATATCACGATGACGATGAACCATCTAAAATGTTGATGACCGTTATAACCATCAAACAAAGCCAGACGACACAGACCGGACTGACCATCTAGGCCCCAGTCGGACAATCTAGGGAGAAATGGTATCACTGACAACAGCATTCCAACAAACCACGTCACAGAATAAACTGCCACTTTGGAATATGGACAGAACTTCCATCTAGCCATAGGAAAAGACAGGACCACAGCATTATCTAATGTCATGAGCAAGAGCATCAGAACAGACACTTCACTGCACAGAAGAAACAGAAAACCCGCCAACTTGCAAGTCACGCTGCTGGTCCACGTCTTTTCAAAATAGATGTATTTTCCTTGGAAGACTTCGTTAGCTACTGTTATTATGCTGGTGTGGATTCCCATACAGATTTTGGCCAGCTGAAAAAGGCCAGTTGATGTGATGAAGTTGCCTGTGTAGATTCTTTTGGCCACAGATGAGGTCATCAAGCAAACCAAATTCCCTACACAGGACAACACGCTACTGGACCAAAAGAAAAGCTTGTGGAGATCAGTTGGCAAGAGTGTTGTACAAGAAAAAAACATGCCTTTTGGCGATACACACTTTGTTTGACTGGAACCTTGATAAAATAAATCATTACAGCAAAATCTGAAATCGGTTGCAAAGACATTTTTCAAATGACGTAAATCTGACAACAATGCTAATGGGAAATCATTTACTGGAGCCCCTCTTAAGTCCAAATCAGTCATATGTGGCATATTTTTAAAACCAGAACGTCCAATCATTGCAATAGCGGAAAAAGACAAGTTCAGACATTTTAACTGAGGCAGATACATAAAAAAGACGCTGTTAAACATTGGCAGACTTGTTCGGGATAAATCCACTTGTTTCAATGAGTAATACACATTGAAGGATTTACTGGTCAGTGACAACAGAGGATTGTTGGCTAAAATAAGAATCCGTAAATTCCACAACCGTAACAATGCATTCATGTTGAGAGTGTTAATGTGATTGTCGGTCAGATCAATCCACTGTAAGTTTGCAAGGTTCACCTGTTGCATGTTCACTAAAGAACAGCGAGACAGTCTCAGATAAATGAGATATGTATTGGTACTGACAGAAGCCAGCACCATTCCAGAGCCCGTGGCATCTAAATAGCGAAGCTGAGGGAAGAGGTCAGCAGTGAAAGGTTGCAGACACAGAAAAGCGTGACTTTGACACATACAGCCTCGAGGGCAAGTCATGTCACACAACCATTCATCATCACGCTGTGGACACTGACCCCAGCCATCACACAGATTATCTCCATGAACACAAAATTGGATGCTCGACATTGGTAGAAACCGGAACAGCTCACTGTCTCACAGTTTTGTTCATCTTCACCATAAGTGCAGTCAGAAAATCCGTTACATCGTGTGTAGACAGGGAGACAGTACAACCAGTCGTCTGAACACTGATAATGAGTGTCAGGACAAGACATATCAGCTTTCATGGCTTGTTGAGTGAAGTAACCTGTGCCGTCCAGGTTAACGAAAAGTCGTTGATGTCTTTTTGCTTCGGTCGGAAAGGAACCTAAAAGCGGGCAACAGCACTCGTCATAATCGTCCACACAGTCTGCATGTCCATTACAAGATTGACTTTTTTCAACACATTGACCACTGGAGCACATAAATCCATGACACGGATTCTCACAGAACGACTCATCGCTGTTGTCTGGACAGTCCTGTCTGAAGTCACACACCAGAGTGTGATGCACTGTCGTGAAGTCGTCGTCACATGTAAACTTGGTGATTGTGCAGGCGGGGTTTTTCCCCAAGAGATCCAGTGTACTGTTGCTGCCACCATGGACGTAGGAGGATGCACATAATTGTGACGATGTCATCTGTCCACAAGGACTGTCAGGTTGGCCTGACAAAAAGGAATGGGTCACGTAAGTATCAGGGCACTCCAACAAAATCTGCCGTGTGTGTGTGAGAATGGACATCAGGGACTGTAAATCAGGACGGTCTATAATGGGGGCAAGACGAACATTTTCAGAAAGCAGAGGTCGTTCACAGACCACCTCATCCTCTTCTGGACGATAGAAATGAAAATAATTTAGCAATTTCTTATCACCAAACACTTCGGTTATAATATACATAGACTGACGTCTTCTTAGACACCTGTAGATGTTTTGAGAGGCGATGTGATCTATGTTGTAGATCATTGTGCTGTCTGACCATTGACGGAATTTGCTGTACATGAAAGTCACACTGGTCAAATCTGGACAGTAACAGTCTCTTCCATTATTTATCTCTCTGCCCGAATCTTTACCTATGGAGACCAAAATATCGTATACAAACTGAACGTAAGTGAGAAGGAAATCTTCTAGTCCTTTTTCGTTTTCAATGACGCCACTTTGCCACCTACCTTGAGGCACTGAAGTCCTGCTTTTTGAGGAGTTAAATACTTGTTAAACATAATGTATTGAAAACACTTGTTAGTTGAAGCCACCAAACCTTGGCAGTCAGGACTGCTGAAAGGACAGTGTTCTGTTTCATCCTGTGCATCTTCACACTGTATCCTCAGATTACAGTCCAGGTGATGCTGAAAGCTGGAATAGTGATCGACAGAACAGTTGAACAAACCGTTTGACAGCTTTTGAGGATGCTCAGATTTAGCGTGGAAAGAAAAGAGTAGTTTTTGATAGTTTTCTCTATTTCTCAATCGAAAGTTTGAGGCCGAAACTGACAATGAATGTGAAGGAAGGACGTGTGGAAGACACTTGCCATGGTCTCAAATTTGCTGCTGCACACACGAGAAGTTCTTTGAAAAGCTGTGTTCCATTCTCTAGAAATGATTTCTAAACATGGGCCATTATTTTTCTGAGTATAAGCTGCCAGAAAGCTTAACATGATGACAGAAGCAGGGGGTGCTTTCAGTTCTGCAGAAGCATTGAGGAGGTGGGGACAAGGTACATCATGTGGGGAACTATTAGATAGCCAGTGTGTACTGATGTAGATCTTACGATCAAATCACGTTCCTCAACGGCTTCAATTCTAATGGTCATTTGAGGGACGTTCTTGTGAGAAAAAAACATTTCGTTGATGTCCGAGTCAAACACAATGTCTGTGGGTGAGTGAGTGTCGCATTTTATTGTGATGACCTTCTTATACAATTTTGCAAACAAGACTGTTTCCCATGGACTGGGCGGGCACCAGTAGGATAAACGTTGAATGTATGCACGTACAAACAGACCTGATGCCACCTGTACGTGCAGGAGACAAAACAGAGTGGACTGCCCACACACTCCATATCTAATGCCATGATCCACAAATTCTCTGTACCTGAGGGTTGGACAGAAGTTCGTATCATTCCAAACAATTGTCATGTTGTTGTCGTCGTTTAGGTAGTCCACTCCAGGACAAAGGTCAGTCACCTTCAGATGGCCATCACTGGTGCTGACCAACGTGTTATTTACATTACTACTGTTTACGACAATATAAGCATTGACCACAGTGCTCACCTGGAACATGTCTATAATGCACAAAAATGCATTTGAATGATAAACGTAACTTATAACAAGTTTATAATATCATGGTTCATTACGAATCGGTAACACAATTATTAGTTTACAACACTGTGAAAATCATTGAATCGTACCTATCATATTAGCCGATTAATTAAACATACTGAACCAGGTTGGACATGTGAATCATTCATTTATTTTGTAGTGATAGTAAATCGAAAGTATCAGGAATTATGAATTTCTATATGTTTGTGGTATTAAACACGGGATCTTAGATCTTCATTCTACGACTGTATCAAAAGAGCCAACCAGTATGAGGCCAATACAAACACTTGCAAGGTTGACAGCTACACTGGCATACAATGATAACTGTGTGAGCGACATCAACCCCTTTGGGTATCTTCCTGATGATTGGTGCTGGCACCCAAAGCTGCACGATATGTCGGACGTGTGAGAACGGACTTGTTAGTGCCGTTCTTGTGGATTGGATGCCCACAGTGAACAACTCAGTGACTTCATGGTGTTCCCTCAATCTTCAGGTCCTTCAAATGGAACGTCATTGTGCACCCAAAGAAACAGGACATAAAAACTGATGGAGCCCTTTATCCGCAGCATTATGAGGGTCACCTTGGCATAACCTTTGATCCCCAGCATTACGAGGGTCACCTAGGTGTAACCTTTCATCCCCAGCATTATAAGGGTCAACTAGTGTAACCCTTCATCCCCAGCATTATGAGGGTCACCTAGGTGTAACCCTTAATTCCCAGCATTATAAGGGTCAACTAGTGTAACCCTTTATCCCCAGCATTATGAGGGTCACCTAGGTGTAACCCTTCATCCCCAGCATTATAAGGGTCAACTAGTGTAACCCTTTATCCCCAGCATTATGAGGGTCAACTAGTGTAACCCTTTATCCCCAGCATTATGAGGGCACCTAGGTGTAACCCTTCATCCCCAGCATTATGAAGGTCACCTAGGTGTAACCCTTGATCCCCAGCATTATGAGGGTCACCTAGGTGTAACCCTTTATCCCCAGCATTATGAGGGTCACCTAGGTGTAACCCTTTATCCCCAGCATTATGAGGGTCACCTTGGTGTAACCCTTGATCCCCAGCATTATAAGGGTCACCTAGGTGTAACCCTTGATCCCCAGCATTATTAAGGTCACCCAGTTGTAACCCTTCATCCCCAGCATTATGAGGGTCACCTAGGTGTAACCCTTCATCCACAGCATTATTAGGCTAAGCTAGGTGTAACCCTTCATCCCCAGCATTATAAGGGCCACCTAGGTGTAACTCTTCATCCCCAGTATTATGAGGGGCACCTCTGTATAACCCTTTATCACCAGCATTATGAGGGTCACCTAGGTGTAACCCTTCATCCCCAGCATTATAAGGGTCAACTAGTGTAATCCTTCATCCCCAGCATTATAAGGGTCACCTAGGTGTATCCCTTTATCCCCAGAATTATGAGGGTCAACTAGTGTAACCCTTTATTCCCAGCATAATAAGGGTCACCTTGGTGTAACCCTTCATCCCCAGTATCATGAAGGTCACCTTGGTGTAACCCTTTATCCCCAGCATTATGAGGGTCACCTAGGTGGAACCCTTCATCCCCAGTATTATGGGTCACCTAGGTGTAACTCTTCATCCCCAGCATTATAAGAATTACCCTGGTGTAACCCTTTATCCCCAGCATTATGAGGGTCACCTAGGTGTAACCTTTCATCCCCAGCATTATAAGGATTACCCTGGTGTAACCCTTTATCCCCAGCATTATGAGGGTCACCTAGGTGTAACCCTTCATCCCTAGTATTGTGAGGTCACCTAGGTGTAACCCTTCATCCCCAGCATTATAAGGATTATCCTGGTGTAACCCTTTATCTCCAGCATTATGAAGGTCGCCTTGGTGTAACCCTTTATCCCCAGCATTATGAGGGTCACCTAGGTGTAACCCTTTATCCCAACATTATGAGGGTCACCTAGGTGTAACCCTTTATCCCCAGCATTATGAGGGTCACCTAGGTGTAACCCTTTATCCCCACCATTATGAGGGTCACCTTGGTGTAACCCTTCATCCCCAGCATTATGAGGGGCACCTCTGTATAACCCTTTATCACCAGCATTATGAGGGTTACCTAGGTGTAACCCTTCATCCCCAGCATTATGAGAGTCACCTAGATTTAACCTTCATCCCCAGCATTATGAGGGTCACCTAGGTGTAACCCTTCATCCCCAGCATTATGAAGGTCGCCTTGGTGTAATCATTTATCCCCAGCATTATGAGGGTCACCTAGGTGTAACCCTTTATTCCCAGCATTATGAGGGTCACCTTTGTGTAACCCTTTATCCCCAGCATTAGGAGGGTCACCTAGGTGTAACCCTTTATCCCCAGCGTTATGAGGGTCACCTAGATGAAACTCTTTATTCCCAGCATCATGAGGTTCACCTAGGTGTAACCCTTTATCCCCAACATTATGTACACTGCTGTCTTCCTTTATGGTGTCAGTCTGTTTCCTTTGCTCTTGGTAAATTACTAAATGGCGCTGCACTGCGGCGACGTGTTCTCAAAAGGAAGAGCAGCTCGAGTTTTACGTGGTACTGTCCATTGTGACAAAAGAAATGATTACGATTATGAATATGAACATGAATATGAATCGAGGGAGAGGAGATGGGCACCGCCCTCATAATGGTGGCCCCGAGAAACCTTCAGGTCTCTACCACCTTACTTCCCTACGACCTCAGGCTTATGGGACTATCTATCACACCAGATAATTTGTTCTGTCCAGTAAATGTGTGGGGGCATATGACTGGATGATGTGTAAGGCATTTAGCTTTGTGTTAAGTTTAACAGTTATCAATCGATCATTGATTATGTTATAGCTTTTCAGTGTTGCAGCATGTTGTTTATCCAGTATGATGGTAAACCTATATTTTTTCCCTCAGTAAATGATTGCGTGTTAGCCGATGGTGAACTTTCCCTCACCACTCCACCTGGTCTCGCACAATCCCTTGATGTTCATATCTATTCTTCCAAGCTTCAGCAACAGGAGATGAAGCTTTCCCAGTTTTTGCAATGTTTACACATTCAAAGTTCCACTGCTTTGACAACAGCAGATGAAGCTTTCTCAGTTTTTGCAATGTTTACACATTCAAAGTTCCACTGCTTTGGCAACAGGAGATGGAGCTTTCTCAGTTTTTGCAATGTTTACACATTCCAAGTTCCAACTGCTTTGGCAACAGCAGATGAAGCTTTCTCAGTTTTTGCAATGTTTACACATTCCAAGTTCCACTGCTGATGAGCCTTTTCTTTTTCTTTGTGTTGATTTTTGCTTAAGAGTCTCTACAAGTACGCTTCCAACAGCTGCCGTCAGATACATACTTATCGTCATCATAGCTGTCTTCCCAGTAGCTAGTGAGTTCTGTTCTTCCCTGGGGGTCCCAGAAGACGTAGAACTATGACTTTTTGTGTCAATCTGTGCAGTGTTTGGCAAAAAGTACTTCAGGTGGGTTGCCATTACTTTCCTGAAACGCAGTGCACATACTGTGCAGGTGTCCTTGTCATTGTTTACTTGGAAATTCTCTGCCTACGACCGTGAAGTAGAAGCTGATTGTTGTACAGTACTCTGCCTTCGCCTTCTAATTCATCCATACCCTGCTTCCAGGACTTCATGCCCCACATCCACCAGCTCAGATGAAGAGATAGAACACTTTTATAATGACCTTCAAACTGCAAAGGATAAAATACCGAAAACACAAGTTTGCATAATAATGGGAGACATGAATGGCAAAGTGGGCGAAAATGATGACAGAGAGTGTGAAATAAGGGAACTGAATATCAAGCGCCAGGTACTAACAGAGACCAACAAAAGAAAGCTGTACTATGAGGCCATACGATCAGAAACACCAAAACAGATTTGATATCAAAGGTCCTGTAGGGGGAAGTTGAAGCGAGGAGAAGAAAGGGAAGACTGTACACCTACTTCGACAACATTGCTGATGTCTGTGGTCTGAGGATCGAGGAAGTCGCCCATAGATGTCTCAATCATGTGACCTGGAGAAAACTTGTGACGTCGAGTGTGGCTCCTACCGCCTATCCCGACGAAGGATAGAAGTGAAGTGAGGTGATTGTATAGAGATTCATTCATTTGACACTACACTTTTGCAAGGAGATTTGTATGTATGATAGTACATTATTGTATTGAGATTTGCACATATGATAGTATACTATTGTATTGAGGTTTGTACATATGACTGTATTGAGTATGAACATATGATAGTATACTCACCACCTGTCTCAACTGTTGGCATCACCGGGTTCAGTGTTGGCCACTGCACTCTTTGACACCGCCACTTTCCTCCAGGCCGATAGTACACAATTGTATTGAAATTTGTATATATGATAGTATGCTGTTGTATTGGGATTTGTGAGCATGCCAGTACACAAATGTATGGACATTTGTACACACGATAGTGCACTATAGAACTGAGATTTGTACAGAAGATAGTATACTATTTTATTACGATTTCTACATATAACAATACATTTTTGTAAATAGATTTTGTACATGTGAAAGAACTTTACTGTATTGAGATTTGTACATATGACAGTGCATGCACGCTTGTACAGAGATTTGTACATATAAGAGTATGCTATTTTTTCATATTTGTACATGTGCCAGTATACTTTTGTGAGAAGATGTACACATGATAATATGCTACTTTTTTGAGATTTATACATATGCCAGTGCTATCTGTGAGGAAATTTGTACATTTGATATAATAGGTATTGTATATTGTTTTCAAATTTTTGCTTATGATACTATTTTATCGACGTTTTAACCTGTGATAGTAAACAAACTGGGTTTTGTGCATGTGATAATGTTCTGTTGACATTTGTACATATGTTAATACACTATTGCATCGACATTTGTACATGTGATAGTAAACACTTATACTGAGTTGTGTGCATGTGACAATAATATTGTATTGAGATTTGTACATATGGTACTACTGTAGAGAGATTAGCATATTCAGATATTACTCTCTGTAAGGAAATATGTACACATGATAGTGATTTATTGAATTGAGATTTGTACATATATGTATTGAGATTTGTGAATATTTGGACATATGATAGTACACTACTGTATTGAAAATTTTTAAATATGATAGTACACTTCTGCATTGAGATTTGCATATTTGCAGTACACAATTATTTCGTACTGATTATCATGACTTTAGTCTTCTTGCTATTTAGCTCCAGCCCTTTATTTTTGCTTTCTATTGTATTATGTCCATAAGATTTTGTAGGTCTTTTTCATTTTCTGCGATTAGCACGGTGTCATCTGCGCAACAAAGGTTGTTTATCATGTTTCCTCCCACCGTTATCCCACGGCATTCTTCTAAGTTTCTCATGATGTTCGCTGTAAAGTGAAAACAAATCAGGTGACAGAACACAACCTTACCTGATCCCTCTGTTGATATTTTGGAAAGAGTTTATATCGTTTTCTATTCTCAGTGCTGCTGTTTGTTCGCAATACATATTTCTGATAATTCGTAAATCTTTTCCATTAACATTGTCACGGCAGATTTGTTCACCTTTTTATTTTCCCCCTTTTTTTCTCGTTTGGGAACAGGGGTGTTCGATTGGGTCAGTGTGTGTGTGGAGTCTTGGCCAACTGGGTCAAAACTCACTGTCCAGTTACGGTTACATGTGCCTGTGTGTGTGTTTTTACGTGATTTTTGTACCTTAGCTGTGAATCGATGTTTCACCCAACCCGTGTTTATGGCCAAGTTATGGTGTACGTGGGTCTGGTGTGTGTACATTTTTTGTGTGTTTTTTGTGCTGGTTTCTGTGAACAGGGTTCTGTGAGCTTGCTTGTTGGCTTAAAAAATAAAGAGTTTGGGTGTTAGAGTCAGTTGATGTTCGGTAACCGTCTGCTACAGACGGTTTGCAGTTGGGTGGATAGGGTCAGTTTCTGATCAGAGTCACCACTTGTAGATGGATTTCATGTCCTAGAAGTGTGTAGAGGTCTATGTTTGTTGGCATGTGACTAGGAGTGAATCGACGCCTGTTTTCTTTCCTCTGCTACAGTCGGTATGCGGCAGGTACAGTGGTCAGTCATTTCAAATTTTGTCAACGTTGTTATATAAGGTCTGGGGTGCTGTGTCTTGTTGGCATGTAACCAGGAGTGAATTGACGCCCATTTTCCTCTGCTGCAGTCGGTATGTGGTGGGTGCAGTGCAGTCATTCAATTTTTGTCAACATTATCATATTGAAGTCTAGAGTGTAGGTGTCGTTGTGAGGCATGTAACCAGCAGTGAATAGTTGTCTGCTCTCCTTTGCTGTGGTTGATGTGTGGTTGGGGTAGTTTGGGTATTGGTAACTTGGTTTGTCGATATATTTACAAGTGAATAATTTTGCTGCCGTGTCTATTTTTAGCTGTTTATATACCTACGGGTCAGTAGGGGAGGTTGTGCTCTTATTTTCGCAGTGTGAGGGGAGAAGATCACCAGTGTCTTTCACCAGTCGTCGTTGCTGTCAATGTTGGTCCCGGCTCAACGATGAGGTGCACGTGTCCGAGCTCCGGTAACGTTACGAGCGTCCGAGGCAGGTGCGACTAGTGGGGTTTTTATGGCTGTGTCTTCTGGCAAGATCAGCGGTCCTTCCACGCCACGAGCCTATGGCCCAGCTGTTCTACTCGGCTCGTTTCCTTGGCGCCGCCCTTCGCAGGACTCCACGTCTGCTGTAGTGAGTATCTTCGAGTCGTTTGGCATTGTTTCATTCGGCACCTGTTCGCCATGCCAAGCGTTGAGAGACTCGTTAGAGATTGGAAACCCTAGCATCGGAACGTCATTATGGACCGAAATCGTCACCTTTGATAATTAAGTGTTGAAGGGACTGAGACAAGCGGAATGTGTGTACGTGGTTAACGGGGTTTATTGCCGGCGTTTATCTTCTGTGAGTGTGTGCCAATCTCATCAGTTGTGAGCTTCAACTCGATCAACTGAGAAGCATTGCGCGCAGCAGAGCAAGCTGGCCAGGCAGTGCACGTAGAGTACAATCACATTTCAACCTGCACAACTGTTGCTGTTCAACAGAACAAAGACCAGTGAAGGCAGACTTCAGGTGGGCAAGACTCTTTCCGGTGCTGTACCTACAGAAACACCATGCCTCAAGAACTAGTTTTCTATTCCATGCCTCAAGGACTAGTCTTCTATTCCATGCCTCAATGACTAGTCTTCTATTCCATACCTCAAGGATTAGTCTTCTATTCCATGCCTCCAGGACAAGTCTATTCCATGCCTCCAGGACTAGTCTTATATTCCATGCCTCTAGGACTAGTCTTCTATTCCATGCCTCAAGGACTAGTCTTCTTTTCCATGCCTCAAGGACAAATTTCTATTCCATGCCTCAAGGACTAGTCTTCTATTCCATGCCTCAATGACTTGTCTTCTATTCCATGCTTCCAGGACTAGTCTTCTGTTCCATGCCTCAGGACTAGTCTTCTATTATCCTCACTAGCATGAACCACAAAACACAAGCTTCAGGCGCTGAAGACTGGTTTGGTTACTCGTCCACCGGTGAAAGAGAGAATCCATTATCAACATTCTATAATTCTATATGTATAATTGTCCATCATCAACATTCTATAATTCTATATGTATAATTGTCCATCATCAACATTATAATTCTATGAGTATAATTGTCCATCATCAGCATTCTATAATTCTATGAGTATAATTGTCATCATCAACATTCTAAAATTTTACGTGTATAATTCTCCATCATCAACAGTCTATAATTCCATGTGTATAATTGTCCATCATCAACATTCTATAATCCTATTTTCATATTTGTCCATTATCAACATTCTGTAACTCTGTGTGTATAATTCTCCATCATCAACAGTCTATAATTCTATGTTTATAATTGTCCACCATCAACATTCTATGATTCTATGTGTATATAATAGTCCATCATCAACATTCTATAATCCTATGTTTATAATTTTCCACCATCAACATTTTGTAGTTCTATGTGTATGATTGTCCATCATCAACATTCTAAATTATATGCATGTAATTGTCCATCATCAACATTCTATAATTATCATCAACAATCTATGATTCTATGTGACATCAACATTCTAAAATTATATGTGTATAATTGTCCACATGGCGTTGTCGATCTTGGCCCTCGATACATATCTTTCCCTTGTTGCCGCAAGCACATCTTCCACCCTGCAAGTCCGTCCAATATTTTTTCCCTGGGTCTACCTGGTGTTCTCTTTCCCTCAAGCTTTCCCATTGTGATCAGGTACTCCAATTCCCCTCTCCTCATAAAATGGCCTATAAATGTTGCCTGTCTTTTCCTAATCTTCGTTATGAATGATCTTGTGTCTGCCTCCATCAATACTGTCTCATTTGTTTTTCTTTGCTGTCCATGGAATATCAACGTTTTCTTAGAAACCACATCTCGGCTGCCTCAATCTTGTTCTGGCTTTGCTTGTTGACTGTCCACGCCTCACAACCGTATAACATTATCGGTTCTATATTACATTCAAGAACTCTCTTCCTGATGTTAATTGATAGGCATTTGTTGTCCACCATCAACATTCTATAATTCTATGTGTATAATTGTCCACCATCAACATTATATAATTCTACGAATATAATTGTCCATCATCAACAGTGTATAATTTGTTTGTATGTGTCCATCACCAACAGTGTATAATTTTATTTGTATACTTGTCCATCATCAACATTCCATACTTCTATGTTTATAATTGTCCATCATCAACATTCTATAATTCTATGTTTATAATTGTCCATCATCAACATTCTATAATTTTATGTGTATATTATCCATTATCAACATTCTGTAATTCTATGAGTATAATTGTCTTTTTCAACATCCTATAATTTTATGTGTATAATTGTCCATCATCAACGGTCTATAATTACATGTGTATAATTATCCATCATCAACATTCTATAATTCTAGGCGTATAATTGTCCATCATCAATATTCTGTAGGTATGTGTGTATAATTGTATAAACGTATTTTGTTGACATACGTGTGGACATATACACATATACATGTATACACATAAACAAAATAAAGTGGAAATGCATAATCACAGATTATCCTGACTCTGCTTGCATCCTGTAACCATCCTGTATGAACAGTCATTCAAGATTAAAATGGTCAAGCCAATGTAGTCTCCCTTTTGCTTTCCAGCAGAAAAATCAAGATATGTGTATTTCTCCAGGTCACTTATGGCCTTGATGAAGAACCAGATAAAGTCAAATTCGATGTGAGCGTGGACAATGGGAGACTGTTACAACAATGAAAGCAGAATTTAGATTGAGTCATGTCAGAACTTCAAAACAGCTTCCTAAAACTTTGCTGACCAAAGACACCTTATTTTTTACTTCGTGACATTGGCCTTGTCTTTGGTACGGCGTGTCTAGGGCCAATCTAAGCAGGTGGAGCCCATCTCTCTCCAGACGGGAACATTTTTGTGGGGTTTACTCCCCATGTGCTGATATAGTATTAGATCACATGGTTACCAGTAGCAGAAGAAAACCTCTGACCTGACAAAGGAAACGGACATCTTAAAAAGATGACTTCAACTGCAGTGAACTGTACAACAACACTGAGCAAAGGAGATCCAAGTGTGTTAACAGCAAAAGATTCATCAAACAAAGATGACTTTCCAGTACTCCGTGAAGAAGTTATAGCTACAGATAGGTTGCTGAACTGTGGTAAGGCTGCAGGTACTGACAACTTCCCTGCAGAACTCTGGAAACATGATGGAGAAGGAGCAATTGACATCCAAACTGCTGTCTGCAAAAATGCCTTGGACCAGTCAGTAATCGGCATCCTCCCCAAGGATGAAAATCTTCAACGCTGCCAGAACTACCGCACTATGAGTTCGAACAGTCATGCCAGCAAAGAAATACTTAAAAAATCATTCGGAATAGATATCATTTGTAAACAGATATCCTTACTGCTGAAGGACAGACCGGATTTCGCAAGGGCAGAAGTACTTCCATACAGAGTTTTAATCTGCACTCCCATTGTGAAAATCATTCCAGCACTAGAGCAAGCTCTAGCATGTCTTTATAGACTTCAAGAAGACGTTTGGCACAGTTTGACTGGAGACTATGTGGGCTACAAGAAGAAAATAACATGGGGTAAAAGCTTACCAACATCATCCAGCAACTATACTCCAAAGCAAGCAGTGCTATGCTTACACAGGGTGCTATCAGAGAGCGGTTCCATACTTCGGTTGGAGCTCCCCAGGGCTGCCTTCTGTCCCCCACACTTTTCGACATACTCCTGGAACCCACCATGACTGATCAGCCTGAAGATCATGTCAGCACAGTCAATACTGGGGGAATAACCATCGCCAACCTTCTCAAGAGATACCGATGGCCCGGCAGGCAGTGAGCAAGAACTCGCCAGGCTTGTTAAAGACGAGATGAAAAACGCACAAGATATGTCATGGAAATCAACGCCAAGAAGACCAAATTGATGGCCATTTATTTACTGATATAACTGTGCATGGACTGAAGCTAGGATGTGTTCAACGATTCACTTACCTGGGGCCCATCATTAGCAATGAAGAAAATGAAGAATCCAAGCCCAACGTCGTCTCAAAGGATGCAAAGATCACAACAGCACTGCCCAGGCTAAAGCCTGTATGGAAAGATTAAAACATCTATATGACACACATCTTTATGACAGACAGCATCTTTCTGACACTCATCTTTATGACACACAACATCTTCATGACACACAACACCTTTATGACAGACATCTTTATGGCACATAACATTTTATGACACACATTTTTATGACACAAATCTTTTATGACACACAACATCTTTATGACATACAATATCTTTATGACAAAACATTTTTATGACACATCTTTATGATACAACATCTTTATGACAGCATCTTTATGACACACACATCTTTATGACACAAAACATCTTTATGACACAAAACATCTTTATGACACATCTTTATGACACAAATCTTTATGACACATCATCTTTATGACACACAACATCTTTATGACACGTCTCCATGACACACAACACTCTTTATGACACAAAACATCCTATGACACATATCTTTATGACACATCTTTATGACATACAACATCTTTATGACACACAACAGCTTTATGACACAACATCTTTATGACACTGCATCTTTATGACACAACATCTTTATGACACGCTTCTTTGTGACACACAGCATCTCTATGACACACAACATCTTTATGACACACATCTTTATGACACACAACATCTTATGACACACAACATCTTTATGATACACAGCATCTTTATGACACACAACATCTTTACGACACACGCCTTTATGACACACAACATCTTTTTGACACACATCTTTATGACACAACATCTTATGACATACAACATTTTTATGACGCGCATCCTTATGACACACAACATCTTTATGACACACATCTTTATGATACACACATCTCTCTGACTAACAACATCTTTATGACACATGCTTATGACACACAACATCTTTATGACACCCACATCTTTATGACACACAACATATTTATGAAAAACATCTTTATGACACATTTTTATGACACAAACATCTTTATGACACAAATCTCTATGACACACATCTTTATGAGACATCTTTATGACACATATCTTCACAACACACATCTTTATGACACACATCTTATGACACACAGCATCTTTATGACACACAACATCTGTATGACAACCATCTTTATGACACACAACGTGTTTATCACACACAGCATCTTTACGACAAACAACATCTTTATGACAAATCTTCATGGCACACATCTTTATGACACACATCTTTATGACACACAGCATCTTCATGACAAACATTTATGACACAACATCTTTTTGACAAGCAACATCTTTATGACACAATGTCTTTATGACACAACATCTTTATGACACACATATTTATGACACACAACATCTTCATGACACACAACATCTTTACAGCACACATCTTTATAACACACAACATCTTTATGAAACAACATCTTTATGACACTCAACATCTTCATGACACACAACATCTTTATGACACACAACATATTTATGACACACAACATCTTTACGACACACATTTTACGACACAAAATATCTTTATGACACACATCATCTTTATGACACTTATCATCTTTATGACACACATCTTTATGGCTCACAGCATCTTCATGACACACAGCATCTTTATGACACACAACATGTTATGACACATCATCTTTATGACACACATCATCTTTATGACACACAACATTTTTATGACACACAACATCTTCAGGACACACATCATCTTTATGAAAGACAACATCTTTATGACACACAACATCTTTATGACACACAGCATCTTTATGACACAACATCTTTATGACACACAGCATCTTTATGACACAAATCTTTATGACACACATCTTTATGACACACAACATTTTTATGACACAACATCTTTACGACACACAACATGTTATGACACATCATCTTTATGACACACATCATCTTTATGACACACAACATTTTTATGACACACAACATCTTCAGGACACACATCATCTTTATGAAAGACATCTTTATGACACACAACATCTTTATACACACAACATCATTATGACACAAATCTTTGTGACGTACATCTTTATGACACATAACATGTTTATGACACACAACATCCTTACGAGACAAAATATGTTTATGGCACACAACAACTGTGTGACACACAACATCTGTATGACACACATCTTATAACATACAACATCTTTATGGCACACAACATCTTACAACATCTTTATGACACACAACATCTGTATGACACACATCTTATAACATACAACATCTTTATGGCACACAACATCTTACAACATCTTTATGACACACAAAATCCTTATGACACACAAATCTTTATGACACACATCTTTATGACACACATCTTTATGACACACAACATCTTTATGACACACAAAATCTTTATGACACATAACATCTTTCTGACACACAGCATCTTTATGACACACATCTTTATGACACAAATCTTTATGACACATGTTTATGACACACAACATCTTTACGACACAATATCTTTATGACACACAACACTGTTTTTTTTTTTTTTTTTTTTTTTTTTTGCGTTAGTATATTTCACCCTTCTGTATGCATGTGAGATGAGAATACTCGCAGCGTATTCGGAAAGACGAAAGCAAGCCATGGAAACGAGATGCTGTTGCAAAATAGTAAACATCAGACATACTGATCATATCACTGGTGAACAAGTGAGCTAAGCTATCAAGCACCACATCGGAAGATACAAAGATCTGCTGACATCAGTTATGAAAAGAAAAAATACACTGCTATGGCCATGTAAAAAGATCAAATGGCCTTGCTAAATTCATTCTCCAGGGAAGAAGGTGGACAACTGACAATTCGCCAATACATACGCTTGGAAGTCGTGACTCCAACGTCTAGATATTCTTCTTTTCTTCTTCTTTTTCTTATTCTCCTCCTCTGCTTGAAAGTCGTGACTCCAACGTTTAGATATTCTTCTTTTCTTCTTCTTATTCTCCTCCGCCTCTCCTCCTCTTTCTCCTCCCTTATCTCCCTGAAGAATAACTGGGGAGCAGGGCCACACCAAATAACTGTTCACCAGATTCTTCCGGCATTTTGCTTGTGTACCAAAGCCTGGATCTTTACATATGTTTCTCTGTCTATCCTTCAATGTTATCAGTCCATCGTTTTTATGTCCTATCTCAGTCTCCCTCCTGCAAGGTGCAAGTTGGCGTACAAATATTGATGTTGTTAAAAAAGTATGCTGGGGCAGGTTGGTGAATAGATTTGTAACACCAAGTATCCAGCTTGTATTCAGTTCTGTGCAAAACAGGCAACCAGTGGAGAGAGCGAAAGAGAGGTACGTTTCTTTCAGAATACAAAACGAACAAGAAGAGCAGCTGAGTTTTATATACATTGCAGACAGAGGGGAGAAGAAGCTGGTAGTCCAGTAAGGAGAATATTACAGTAATCAAGACTGGACAAAATAAAAGATGTCACAAGTTTAGGTGCAGCCTCAGTTGAAAGGTATCTTCGAATGTAACCAACACGCCGAATTTGATAGTAGCACAATTGGTAGGTCTGCTATGGAAACTTCCACATAGAAAGAGTGTTGTCCAAAGTCACCCCCCCCCCCCACCGGGCTCTTGACAGAATCAGAGATGATGTTATCACCCAGCAAATGAGCAAATGAGTCAAGAAAGTTTAGCTGCGAGTTTGTGGACTGCAAGCCAAAAGTCATCAGGGCACAACCCTGTTCTTGTGCAGGGCTGCGCGTGACCAACTTTCTGCTCGCTCCAAGTAATGTATATATGTACATGCTCTCTGCTGACTTAGCCAGGACATATTTGTCAGTGTAAATGCTCACTGTTTTGTTATTGATACCTGCGTCTCTGAATGTGTGTGTGTGGGGGGGGGGGGGGGAGAGGGGGTGGTACAGGGCTTTTTTATTTTTGATCGGTCGGTTGGCTGGTTGGTTGGTTGGTTGGTTGGTTTTTGTGGGAGTTCTTGTTTTTCCTGTTGTTGTTTTTTTTTTTAAAGGAGCATACTTTCTTCAAGGATTACATCACACCAGTCTGTTCACTGCTTCCAACTGAATGTTCGGTCGGAAGAAACATACACCTCCAGTGCCACCGACCGAATATTCGTTCGGCGACCTTTCCTATTTTTAGCCCTAAAACCCCAACACTTTCAGTGACGTGTGAGATATCAACGGAAACTTCAGGATTCCCTCTATAAATAGATGCTAGATATGTATGTGTGACATTTTACGGTCTTTTCCGCCCGTGCGATCGAAAAGGTGACCCCCTACAGATGATTACTATTCAGCGACTGCAAACAATGGCGGACGAACTCGCTTCAACACCGAGCGTCGATCGGGCCCGAAAAACAACTTATACAGCAAAAGAAGTTGCAGAAACCATTACTTGTGGAACTGATTCTGATTTGATTCACTCGATAAGTGAAAATGACGATAATGTGGCGCATGCAGGCAAAATTTCGATGTTGATGTCCGAAGTCGGACTTGACCCAGATAAGAGTCGGAGTGACATTACTAGCACTGGCGATCGTAAAAACGAAAGTACTGCTGCTCCTGGTGTGTTGAAAAGTTTACTGAACAAGAAAATATATAGTGCTGTGGGGTTTTCTGGGCTGGATGAAGATATATGAATTTTTTTTTAAGTCAAGACGTTTAAAACTCCGTGGCACAGGCGATTCGCCTCTTTATTTACACTTTGGCACTGAAAGGGTTTAAAGAATGGAATTTACAAGGACTACAACAAAGAAGAAAGACTCGGCATGCACACAAATGACAACTATCATTTGGAAATATGTGCACGCTCAACAACAAAACAGATCTGATACCAAATCTAAATTCCAGAGCCTCATTTCTTGTTTTATTATTGTTTTTTTTCATCAAATTTTGCGTCACTCTTGTTTCATATCTTATGGCTTTGGAATCAAGTAACAGTAACTGCTTTTCAGTTTCATATTCCACCATACCCTTTGCTTCCTTATGGTATGGATGTTTGTCCCCCTTCAAAATGATCAATACTACCAAAAGATGCAAATATTCAAAACACAGAATCTTACAAAGTTTATGCCAGCAACGGCAATAGTCTAGAGATGCCGATGTTGTTGACTTACCCGCCGTACATCTTTTGTTTTCACAAAGCAGGAACAGCTAATAGCTCCTGGGTGTAAGCGCTCGTGCGTCACGTCACAGTTCGACAGGTGCCGTGAAATTCACCGTTTACATTCACCTCATCACATGTCACGTACATGACTGTACAGAATGCTGATAAAGGTGTAATGAAGTTTGATTTTCCCTTTTTACAAACTAATACCTCATGGAATATTACATCCATTTAATTTGTTGTTGTTGTTGTTGTTATTTCCTTCATGCCTTTGTTGGTCTGCCTGTACACTGACTGCCTGTACAGAAGACAATATTTCTGCCATCAAATGTGCGCCTATCAAGTCTGGCATATTGAGTATTGTCAAAATTGTTTGCCTTTCATTTAGTAATGTTAAAGGAGTGTTTGGAATGACTAACCGCGATTGAAAAACAAAACAAGCCCCACCCCCTTTCACTCACTCCCCCCCCCAATATTATACTTTCCCACCACATTCACTGACAACACTATGTATCACTGTGGTAACATGTATCATCACACTGTAGTAACATGTATCATCACACTGTAGTAATATGTATCATCACACTGTAGTACAGTATCATCACACTGTATCATGTATATCACACTGTAGTAACATGTATCATCACACTGTAGTAACATGTATCATCACACTGTAGTAAATGTATCATCACACTGTTGTAACATGTATCATCCACTGTAGTAACATGTATCATCACACTGTTGTAACATGTATCATCACACTGTGTAACATGTATCATCACACGTAGTAACATGTATCCACACTGTGGTAACATGTATCACACACTGTGGTAACATGTATCATCACACTGTGGTAACATGTATCATCACACTGTAGTAACATGTATCATCACACTGTAGTAACATGTATCATCACACTGTAGTAACATGTATCATCACACTGTAGTAACATGTATCATCACACTGTAGTAACATGTATCATCACACTGTAGTAACATGTATCATCACACTGTAGTAACATGTATCATCACACTGTAGTAACATGTATCATCACACTGTAGTAACATGTATCATCACACTGTAGTAAATGTATCACTCTGTGTAACATGTATCATCACACTGTGAGTAACATGTATCATCACACTGTAGTAACATGTATCATCACACTGTAGTAACATGTATCATCACACTGTAGTAACATGTTCATCACTACATGTAGTAACATGTATCATCACACTGTGGTAACATGTATCATCACTAACTGTATCATCACATGTAACTGTATCATCACACTGTAGTAACATGTATCATCACACCGTAGTAACATGTATCATCACACCGTAGTAACATGTATCATCACACCGTAGTAACATGTATCATCACACGTAGTAACATGTATCACTCTGTGGTAACATGTATCATCACCTGTGGTAACATGTATCATCACACTGTGGTAACATGTATCATCACTGTAGTAACATGTATCATCACACTTAGTAACATGTATCATCACACCGTGTAGTAACATGTATCACTCTTGGTAACATGTAATCTCACCACTGTGGTAACATGTATCATCACTGTTGGTAAACATGTATCATCACACTGCATTAACAATGTATCATTCACACTGTAGTAACATTGTTCAATCACACTGTAGTAACATGTATCATCAACTGTTGTAACATGTATCATCACACTTAGTAACATGTATCACGTGTAGTAACATGTATCATCACACTGTAGTAACATGTATCACACTGTTGGTAACATGTATCATCACACTGTAGTAACATGTATCACACTGTGGTAACATGTATCATCACACTGTAGTAACATGTATCATCACACTGTAGTAACATGCATCCCATTCTCTTTATAACGTCAACCTGCACCAACCTTGGCACAACGTTCAGATCACTCATTTTTCATAACATGATTCTGCATCAGTCTCTGTATAACATGTACAGTACATTCCTTTGTAACGTCAAATTTTATCAATAATTTTTTTAACACTGTTATTGTTATTTTGGTTCTAAAGCTCAGCTGACTGTGTAGAGCCGTATCAGGACTGCAACTGTTTCAAAACATATACAAAACGTCAACAAGAAAAAACTGGGAAAAGAAAAACAAGTACATGTATCAATGCATTCGTGCACACAATCCAAGGAGATGCCCCCAGCGCTGACCACCCGTACAATTTATCACAGGATTTAAAAACAACAACAACAACAAAACAACAACAAACAAAAAACAACAACAAAAAAAGCCTGAATACAAATTTAAAGATAACTAAGGATACCAAACCATATCTAAAATCGGGCCTTAATAACCCCAAAGCTGTTTCCTCATATCTTATTTCCCTACAGCCAAAAATGCACTCAATACATGTACACATTCATCAATCTTATGAAAATTTATGTAAGGCTTTATTGAACACATACAGGTGAATGGACCAGTCAGACAGAAATTATAGGAAGAAATGACAGAAAGAAAAGAACAAGGAACAAACAAAGAAAATGACAGAAAAGAGGAACTTTGTAGCACAGAACTTCCAGAAGTGGGCATACTATTCATACTGAAAGAGCTCCCGACATCCTCATCAGGAGTGGGATGGAGAGGGGGAGGGCGATCTTAAAACATGATCCTGCATCAGTCTTCCATTCTGTGTACAACATGTATACTTCACTCTGTATAACATGATCTTGCATCAGTCTTCCATTCTGTGTACAACATGTATACTTCACTCTTTATAACATGATCCTGCATCTATCTTCCATTCTGTGTACAACATGTATACTTCACTCGTTATAAACATGATCCTGCATCTATCTTCCATTCTGTGTACAACATGTATACTTCTTTCTTTATAACATGATCCTGCATCTATCTTCCATTCTGTGTACAACATGTATACTTCTCTCTTTATAACATGATCCTGCATCAGTTTCTGCATAACATGTATACTTCTCTCTTTATAACATGATCCTGCATCAGTTTCTGCATAACATGTATACTTCTCTCTTTATAACGTGATCCTGCATCAATTTCTGCATGACATGTATACTTCACTCTTTATAACGTGATCCTGCATCAATTTCTGCATAACATGTATACTTCTCTCTTTATAACGTGATCCTGCATCAATTTCTGCATGACATGTATACTTCACTCTTTGTAACATGATCCTGCATCAGTCTTCCATTCTGTGTACAACATGTATACTTCTCTCTTTATAACGTGATCCTGCATCAATTTCTGCATGACATGTATACTTCACTCTTTATAACGTGATCCTGCATCAGTTTCTGCATGACATGTATACTTCTCTTTATAACGTGATCCTGCATCAGTCTTCCATTCTGTGTACAACATGTATACTTCACTCTTTATAACATGATCCTGCATCAGTTTCTGCATGACATGTATACTTTTCTCTTTATAACGTGATCCTGCATCAGTTTCTGCATGACATGTATACTTTTCTCTTTATAACGTGATCCTGCATCAGTCTTCCATTCTGTGTACAACATGTATACTTCTCTCTTTATAACTGATCCTGCATCAGTTTCTGCATGACGTGTATACTTCACTCTTTATAACGTGATCCTGCATCAGTCTTCCATTCTGTGTACAACATGTATACTTCTCTCTTTATAACATGATCCTGCATCAGTTTCTGCATGACGTGTATACTTCACTCTTTATAACGTGATCCTGCATCAGTCTTCCATTCTGTGTACAACATGTATACTTCACTCTTTATAACATGATCCTGCATCAGTTTCTGCATGACATGTATACTTTTCTCTTTATAACGTGATCCTGCATCAGTTTCTGCATGACATGTATACTTCTCTCTTTATAACGTGATCCTGCATCAGTCTTCCATTCTGTGTACAACATGTATACTTCACTCTTTATAACATGATCCTGCATTCAATTTCTGCATAACATGTATACTTCTCTCTTTATAACGTGATCCTGCATCAATTTCTGCATGACATGTATACTTCTCTCTTTATAACGTGATCCTGCATCAGTCTTCCATTCTGTGTACAACATGTATACTTCACTCTTTATAACATGATCCTGCATCAATTTCTGCATAACATGTATACTTCTCTCTTTATAACGTGATCCTGCATCAATTTCTGCATGACATGTATACTTCTCTCTTTATAACATGATCCTGCATCAGTTTCTACATGACATGTATACTTCTCTTTATAACATGATCCTGCATCAGTTTCTGCATGACATGTATACTTCTCTCTTTATAACATGATCCTGCATCAGTTTCTGCATGACATGTATACTTCTCTTTATAACATGATCCTGCATCAGTTTCTGCATGACATGTATACTTCTCTCTTTATAACATGATCCTGCATCAGTTTCTGCATGACATGTATACTTCTCTTTATAACATGATCCTGCATCAGTTTCTGCATGACATGTATACTTCTCTCTTTATAACGTGATCCTGCATCAGTTTCTGCAATGACATGTATACTTCTCTCTTTATAACATGATCCTGCATCAGTTTCTGCATGACATGTATACTTCTCTCTTTATAACATGATCCTGCATCAGTTTCTGCATGACATGTATACTTCTCTTTATAACATGATCCTGCATCAGTTTCTGCATGACATGTATACTTTCTCTCTTTATAACGTGATCCTGCATCAATTTCTGCATGACATGTATACTTCTCTCTTTATAACATGATCCTGCATCAGTTTCTGCATGACATGTATACTTCTCTTTATAACATGATCCTGCATCAGTTTCTGCATGACATGTATACTTCTCTCTTTATAACGTGATTCTGCATCAGTTTCTGCATGACATGTATACTTCTCTCTTTATAACGTGATCCTGCATCAATTTCTGCATGACATGTATACTTCTCTCTTTATAACATGATCCTGCATCAATTTCTGCATAACATGTATACTTCATTCTTTATAACATGATCCTGCATCAGTCTTTCATTCTGTGTACAACATGTATACTTCACTCTTTATAACATGATCCTGCATCAGTTTCTGCATAACATGTATACTTCTCTCTTTATAACATGATCCTGCATCAGTTTCTGCATAATATGAACTCCATTTACGACATAAATGCGCCTCGTTCTCACCATACTTTGTAACATGAACCTGACTCATTCTTTCAATACATGTATGTGTTACATGTACACCATACTTAACATGAACTTGACTCGTTCTTTGTTTCTATGTGTTACATGTACACCGTACTTGAGAACATAAACCTGACTCACTTTTTTTCAGTCTATGTGTTACATGGAAATAATGACTCATTTTTTCAGTCTATGTGTTACATGGAAATAATGACTCAGTTTTTCAGTCTATGTGTTACATGGAAATACTTTGGACATGCTACGAAACATCAAAGCTGCCGTGTAATGAAGACTATGACCCAGGGCAAAATAAACTGCAACCAGCATTAATCTGCAGCATATCACACCAACCTGTAGCATATCACATCAATCTGCAGCATATCACACCAACCTGTAGCATATCACATCAATCTGCAGCATATCACACCAACCTGTAGCATATCACATCAATCTGCAGCATATCACACCAACCTGTAGCATATCACATCAATCTGCAGCATATCACACCAACCTGTAGCATATCACATCAATCTGCAGCATATCACACCAACCTGTAGCATATCACACCAACCTGTAGCATATCACATCAATCTGCAGCATATCACACCATTAATCTGCAGCATATCACACCACTAATCTGCAGCATATCACACCATTAATCTGCAGCATATCACACCAATCTGCAGCATATCACACCTTTCTGCAGCATATCACACCTTTCTGCAGTATATCACACCATTAATCTGCAGCATATCACACCTTTCTGCAGCATATCACACCATTAATCTGCAGTATATCACACCATTAATCTGCAGTATATCACATAATGAATCTGCAGTATATCACACCATGAATCTGCAATATATCACACCACTAATCTGCGGTATATCACACCATTTTCGGCAGACTGCCTATGTCAAACATATACAAAGAACAACAAAGAACAATTGCACAACACTAAGCACAAAAAAACAACAAACAAAAACAAACAAAAAACAAAACAGCAGACAATTTCCATGCCAAGAGAAAACGTCAGATGTAATCGCCCATCGGACGCCATGTTATGTGCCATGTTGTCTCTGGTGCACCATGTTATGTGCCATGTTGTCTGTGGTGCACCATGTTATGTGCCATGTTGTCTCTGGTGCACCATGTTATGTGCCATGTTGTCTGTGGTGCACCATTTTATGTGCCATGTTGTCTGTGGTGCACCATGTTATGTGCCATGTTGTCTCTGATACACCATGTTATGTGCCATGTTGTCTCTGATACACCATGTCATGTGCCATGTTGTCTGTGGTGCACCATGTTATGTGCCATGTTGTCTCTGGTGCACCATGTTATGTGCCATGTTGTCTCTGATACACCATGTTATGTGCCATGTTGTCTCTGGTGCACCATGTTATGTGCCATGTTGTCTCTGATACACCATGTTATGTGCCATGTTGTCTCTTATACACCATGTTATGTGCCATGTTGTCTCTGATACACCATGTTATGTGCCATGTTGTCTATGGTGCACCATGTTATGTGCCATGTTGTCTGTGGTGCACCATGTTATGTGCCATGTTGTCTCTGGTGCACCATGTTATGTGCCATGTTGTCTCTGATACACCATGTTATGTGCCATGTTGTCTCTGGTGCACCATGTTATGTGCCATGTTGTCTCTGATACACCATGTTATGTGCCATGTTGTCTCTGGTGCACCATGTTATGTGCCATGTTGTCTCTGGTGTACCATGTTATGTGCCATGTTGTCTCTGATACACCATGTTATGTGCCATGTTGTCTCTGGTGCACCATGTTACGTGCCATGTTGTCTCTGGTGCACCATGTTATGTGCCATGTTGTCTCTGGTGCACCATGTTATGTGCCATGTTGTCTCTGATACACAATGTTATGTGCCATGTTGTCTCTGATACACAATGTTATGTGCCATGTTGTCTCTGATTAACAATGTTATGTGCCATGTTGTCTCTGATACACCATGTCATGTGCCATGTTGTCTCTGGTGCACCATGTTATGTGCCATGTTGTCTCTGGTGCACCATGTTATGTGCCATGTTGTCTCTGATACACCATGTTATGTGCCATGTTGTCTCTGATACACCATGTTATGTGCCATGTTGTCTCTAGTGCACCATGTTACTTGCCATGTTGTCTGTGGTGCACCATGTTATGTGCCATGTTGTCTGTGGTGCACCATGTTATGTGCCATGTTGTCTGTGGTGCACCATGTTATGTGCCATGTTGTCTCTGGTGCACCATGTTATGTGCCATGTTGTCTATGGTGCACCATGTTATGTGCCATTTTGTCTCTGGTGCACCATGTTATGTGCCATGTTGTCTCTGGTGCACCATGTTATGTGCCATGTTGTCTCTGGTGCACAATGTTATGTGCCATGTTATCTCTGGTGCACCATGTTATGTGCCATTTTGTCTCTGATACACCATGTTATGTGCCATGTTGTCTCTGGTGTACCATGTTATTTGCCATTTTGTCTCTGGTGCACCATGTTATGTGCCATGTTGTCTCTGGTGCACCATGTTATGTGCCATGTTGTCTGTGGTGCACCATGTTATGTGCCATGTTGTCTGTGGTGCACCATGTTATGTGCCATGTTGTCTGTGGTGCACCATGTTATGTGCCATGTTGTCTGTGGTGCACCATGTTATGTGCCATGTTGTCTCTGATACACCATGTTATGTGCCATGTTGTCTGTGGTGCACCATGTTATGTGCCATTTTGTCTCTGGTGCACCATGTTATGTGCCATGTTGTCTCTGGTGCACCATGTTATGTGCCATGTTGTCTCTGGTGCACAATGTTATGTGCCATGTTATCTCTGGTGCACCATGTTATGTGCCATTTTGTCTCTGATACACCATGTTATGTGCCATGTTGTCTCTGGTGTACCATGTTATTTGCCATTTTGTCTCTGGTGCACCATGTTATGTGCCATGTTGTCTCTGGTGCACCATTTTATGTGCCATGTTGTCTGTGGTGCACCATGTTATGTGCCATGTTGTCTCTGGTGCACCATGTTATGTGCCATGTTGTCTGTGGTGCACTATGTTATGTGCCATGTTGTCTGTGGTGCACCATGTTATGTGCCATGTTGTCTCTGATACACCATGTTATGTGCCATGTTGTCTCTGGTGCACCATGTTATGTGCCATGTTGTCTCTGATACAGCATGGTATGTGCCATGTTGTCTCTGGTGCACCATGTTACGTGCCATGTTTTCTCTGATACACCATGTTATGTTCCATGTTGTCTATGGTGCACCATGTTATGTGCCATGTTGTCTCTGGTGCACCATGTTATGTGGCATGTTGGCTATGGTGTCATCCTGCATACGTCCTAGGTAGGCCAGTTGGCCCAACACCCTCTCCTATCTGATTCAGTGACATTAAGATGCGTTCTGTTTGTGTTTTTGTGTCTTTCTGGTTCACAGTTGCGTGAACACTCAGTGGCAGTCACTTTGATTCAATGTGTGTTTCCTTCACTGTCAAGCTCGCTAAGGCTTGAACTAGAGGGGAAAGACAGAGAAACAGACCTATCAACTCTAACAAACCCGTTTATGACTAAATAAGGAAATCCTTGGACAAAGTACAGTTACACAAATTTTATTACAGACAAACGAGACAACATGACGCATCATTCGTACAGATCACAAACCATATTACTAGAGGCGGCGCCTCAAAACCAACATTTCATGCATTTTGAATCTTCAAACAACGGAAATCACTTGGAAGCATTGCTGTAGGTGGTACCCCAAAACAACGGAATTCACTTAGAAGCATAGCCAACACACACACTCACAGAAAGTTTCAGTCCATACGACGAGTTTGGTCCATAGGATGTTCCAATGCTAGGGTTTCTATTCACCAATGTGTCTCTCGTCGCTTGGCATGGCGAACAGGTGCCAGATAAATCCATCGCCGAATGACGCGAGGATGTTCACTACAGCAGATGTGGAGTCCTGCGAAGGGTGGTGCCAAGGAAATGAGCCGAGTAGAACGGCTGGGCCGTAGGCTCGTGGCGTGGAAGTACCGCCAACCTTGCCGCAAGACGCAACCGTAGAAGCCCCTCAGGTTGCACCTGCCGCGGACGCTCGTAACGTTGCTGGAGCTCGGACACGTACACCTCCTCGTAGAGCCAGGACCACGTGGACAGCAACGACTGGTGCAGGACATTGGTGATCTTCTCCCCTCATGCTGGTGAAACTCCGAATACGACCACCCCTACTGACCCGTACGTATACAAACAGCTATGATTGGACACGGCAGCAAAACTCATTATTTATAAATATGTTGACAAACCCAGCTACCAACACCAACCTAGCCACCAACATATCAACAGCAGCAAAGGAGAGTAGATAACAACGACACCTATACTCTATACTCTCACATGACAATGTTGACAAAATTGGAATGACTGACCACTGCCCTCGCCGCATACCATCTGCAGCAGAGGAAAAAATAACAGGTGTTGAGTCACCCTTAGTTACAAATCAACAAGACACAGAGACCTCTACCCACTTCTAGGACATGAAATCCAACTACAAGTGGTGACTCTGACCAGAAACTGGCTCTAACACACCCAACTGCAAACTGTCTGTAGCAGAAGGGGCACACAACACCAACTGACAACTAACAACTCTGACCAGCAACTGGCCCTATCCGCCCAACTGCAAACTGTCTGTAGCAGAGGGGCAACAAAACTCCATCTAAC
>JAPXFY010000021.1:43352814-43372814 GCA_030674185.1 Monoplex corrugatus | reverse complement strand
TTTTCCAGTACAAATAGTATCCTGTGTATCGTCACTTTCTTAGTTGTCTGCCTTGCTCGTTTATCGTTTGTATCGCTTTCTTTCGCATTTTCTGACTTGCTTGTCTATTGATCTGTATTTTTCCTGTAGGCCCTACATATTTCTGTCTGTTAGAAGTGATATTAAGTACATATACAGATTACATTATTAGGAAATGTTAATTGTGAAGGGGCTGTTCAAGATACTGTAGAACAGTTTCATGTATGTTTTTGGTGTGCTAAATTATCTGTTTGCGTTTATATTCCGAGTTTTTGTTCTTATCCACTGCTTTCCTCAGCAAATAATCGAGACAGATGATAAAAATGTAGGGGGCAAGCGTATGTCCTTGAAGGACTCCAGCAGTAATGTCGAAGAAGTCTGTGTCTCCGCCAGGGGAGCGAACCATGCAGCGGGTATTCTGATACAGCATCATGATGGCGTCTACTGTTTCCTTGGGTAGTCCATATGCAGTTAGAATCTCCTTCATCTTTCCTCGGTGGATCGAATCAAAAGCTTTGGAAAAGTCGATAAATAGGAGAACAGCTGAGAGTTTTTGGTTTTTATGCCTTCCAATATACGTCTGATGGTGAGTATTTGTCCAGACGTAGATCTGTTTTGGCGAAACCCGTTTTGGTTTTTCCTCAGAACTGGATCTATCTCCGGCCTTATCCTATTTGGGAGCATTAGGTTGCAGATCTTTGCAGAAATTGCAGTTAATGTGATTCTGCTGTAGTTCTTTGTAATTTCGAGGTCACCTTTCTTGTGGAAAGGAAGCAGGCATCCTTTAGTCCATTTGTTTATAGGGTCTTGGTTATAAACGTTGTTGCAGCATTCCAGCTGTATCTGGTGAAATATTTCTATTTTCCATACTTCCGCTGGTATCTCATCGAGTCCGGCATGAATGCTTTTCACTGCTATCAGTAGTTCGTCCAATGCAAACGCCCTTTCTGATATTCAGCTCCTCCGTGAAGACTGGAGTTATTTCTTCTTCAGAGATGTCTGGAGGTTTCCCAAGTAGGTCTTGGAAGTGTTGTTGTCACAGTTTTACTCGCTCTTCTTGGCTAGATGCTTTTAGCTTAGCTCTGTTACAGCTTTTTCTACCACTTATTTCGTTCACGGTTTTCCAGGCAACAGCAGACTTTTTGTTGCTGACAGCATTTGTGATCTGGTCGATCTTGGTTTGTAGGTAGTTCGTTTTGCTCTGATTCATAGGCCTCTATGAGAGCAGCACGAACATTATTGAGGTAAAAGATGTTCTCAGGGGATGGTTAGAGTCTTTTAGTCGTGCAGCTTCTTTTAGTTGCTTGCATTTTTGACAGATGTCCTCATTCACCTGTGGAGTTTTTTCACTGAACAGAAGAGCAGACACTACCCTGCGGTAAAGATAACAGATGCGGATTACGCTGATGACCTGGCTGTTCTCACAGACTTCCTGAAGGATGCAACATCGCTCCTTCACAGTGTCGAAAAAACAGCAATGGAGATCGGACTCCACCTCAATGCGAACAAAACAGAGTTCATCTGTCTGAACCAAGACGCATCAGAAGGTATGAGAAGTCTCAATGGAGATACGATCAAACAAGTTCAAGACTTTAAATACCTGGGCAGCTACATTGAATCCACAGAATAAGACGTCAACACCAGACTCGGAAATGCCTGGGGCGCACTAAATCAACTGGACAAAATCTGGAAATCCAATCTACCAGACAACCTGAAAAGGAACTTCTTCTGAGCAGCAGTAGAGTCCGTTCTTACATATGGCTCAATCTCTTGGACCCTAACAACGACATTGGAGAAGATTGATGGAGCATACACGCGAATGTTGCGTGCAGCCCTGAACAAATCCTGGAGAGAACATCCAACTAACAAAGAGTTACTCGTATATGGTAAGATCCCACCAATCAGTAAATCAATACGTCAACAAAGACTGCGCTTCGCGGGACACTGCTGGCATAGCAAAGAAGAGCTGGTGGGGGATGTTCTACTATGGAGACCCAGCCATGGCAAACATAGACCAGGACGTCCAAAGAAGACCTTCATCGACCAACTGATCGATGATACGGGCTGTCAGTATGATAAACTACCTACTGCAATGTCTGACAGAGAAGGATGGAATAAACGTGTCATGAATAGCCAAGCAAGCTCTACATGATGATGATGATGTTTCTATTCAATGTACCTTTTTAATACTGCAAATGATAAATTCGGCAGAATGGCCAACACCAGGGACGTATTTTTACAGTTATTGTGTAGAGTGTACCTCGTTTTCTTTTCCAGGCTTTCTTTTCTCCAGCGTCATCGAAAAGTGTGTTTTGTATGAGATGATTTCATTACCGAATACAAAAGGATGCGTAATAATGTGAAATTAATAGTCCATCAAGCCAAGAAGTCTCTCTTCGATCGACTGGTAAAAAGCAGTAAAGATGTATCATCGCTATGGAGAGAAATGAATTTAGTTATTATGGGAAGCGGGAAAAGTTCCCACGCACACCTCTCAATTTCACAGCAAACAAATTCACTGATTATTTTCTGTTGGTATAGAATTACTAACCCGTCCTATTTTTAACTACGATTAGTATGTCCCTACTGAAAATCCTATCCACTTTTGCAAAGAGAGGGCAAATAATACAAGTTCATTTAATATTCCCAGCAAAGCAGTGTGTGTTAAATGGCTGATGTGATGCGTCTAGTGTCTTGGTTAGTGACTGCGTGCTTGTCACCTCTCGCTTTCAGCCTGCATCGCTGGCTAGCACTGCTGCTTGCAGCTATGCGAAAAGGTGAGCAGAACGCGCAAGTTTCTCTCTGTCAGTAACATAGCCTCTCCATCAGCTAGCCCTACGTCGTGCCTCCTCGTGGCGACATGTAGTAACTGAGCACCTCACAGACTCGGGCTTAAACTCGAGGGACTTGGAGGTCTGGCCCCCAGACATGCGGCATACAGGCCCATCGGCGCCCACGAACCAGACTCCATGGTATTTCCCCCCCAAAAATCATGGCCGGCCAAAGCAAGAAAAATGAAGAAACGACGTAAATAGGGGCTCTTTATTTTTCTTCTGGTAGGGACTGTCATGCTGTGTAGGTGACACCCGACCGTTAGCAAGCTACTGGAATCGAAGTGAAACAACCCCCCCACTAAAATTGCAACATGGAGTGTTAGGATATTGCTGCAAAAGGAGATTTAGAGAATGTCGATATTGAGATGCAAAGGCTTAACATTAATATTTTAGGACTAGGAGAAGTGAGATGGAAGGGGGCAGGCATGATAACATCAGGAGAGCATACAATAATATATTCTGGTGGAAACACACATGAAAGAGGTGTAGGCATCATAAGAGACAGGGACAAATCAAAAGCAGTTAAGGGATACTGGGCTGTGTCAGACCGAATTTTGCTGGATTTTTGGATGGCAAGCCATTTGATATCAACACATCAAGGTGTGTGCACCAACATCCACAGTACTCAGGACGAAATTGACAACTTCTATGAAATATTAGAGATGACCAAGGTTCAATATAAATCACAGGAAGTTACAATAATGATGGGAGATTTTAATGCTAAAGTGGGACAGGAGAGGGTGGAGGATATAGTTAGACCTCATGGCCTTGGGACACAAAATGGAAGGGGAGAAAAACTTGTGAAATGGCACAGATGAATGAGTTCATAGTAGGAAACACCTGGTTTGAGCAGCCTAACAGAAGAAATGGACATCGGTGAGTCCAGGAGATAATACCAAAAATCAAATTGACAACATCCTGATCAATAAAAGATTGAGAACTTCTTTGCTGACAGCGAAAACAGACATAGACAACTGCCACAAAACAGATCCTCAGGGCATGTACAGAAGAATAGAAGAAAGTCCTCACAGGAAAAAAGACATGCACGTCAGCTGGTTGCTTAAAATCGAAACATGGTACGCATATCATGGAAAAAGACAAAATACTTGATAGATGGAGAGGGTGCATTGTAGACCTTTTTGAAGATGACAGAAACGAACAACATATTATAAGAAAGAACGTTGAAGGACCACCCGTAATGAAAGATGAAGTTAGAGCAGCATTGAAAAAGATTGTCACGGCAGTTTCGTTCATCTTTTTATTTTTTCCCTTTTATTCTCACACACACACAAACACACACAAACACACACACACACACATACACACACACACGTACTACCTCTCACACAAACACAGTTTGCACATACACTCAGATACACACACACACACACACACACATACAGAGAGAGAAGAGAGAGATAGAGCAAATGAGTAGAGAGAGAAGGGAGAGAGAGAGAGAGAGCGAGAGAGTGAGTGAATGTGTGTGTGTGACGGACTCCAATTGTAATA
This sequence comes from Monoplex corrugatus, assembly GCA_030674185.1. Classification (NCBI taxonomy): domain Eukaryota; kingdom Metazoa; phylum Mollusca; class Gastropoda; order Littorinimorpha; family Ranellidae; genus Monoplex; species Monoplex corrugatus. The sequence continues at coordinate 43,368,453 of JAPXFY010000021.1, read as the reverse complement.
GCTTTTAAATAGCTTGTCGATTTTGTGTCAGACCAGTCAACGCAGGTAATGAGATGCATAAAAAGAGATATTGCAAGGAGAAGCCCAAAATTGATGTAAGCGTATAATCACGTAGGGACGTTTTTGTCTGGTTTCCAAGGAATGCATCAGTAGCTTTTCGGGCACACAACGGTGAGCCATTTCTTTCTGTTCTGTCTTCCGTTTAATGCTTTACTTATCTATTCACGTATTTATCTGTTTATCAACTCACGTATTTTTCTTTGTTTTTATTATGAGGTTGCTTTTTAGTAGACGAGATAGATAGCTAGATAGATATTCCAACTCAGCTTTGTTGTCATATTTATAACAAGATACATGTAAGAATTGACAGCATCTAGTTCCTCACATCCATAAGATCATCTTTCCTTTGCTGAAAGATATCCACTTTTTTTAAAAACCATAATTTTTGTTTTTTCAAGATGAAAGTTTAGTCCCAATCTTCCAGCGGCATAAAAAACAAGTTCAATTGATTTTGAAAGCCGACAACAACATGATAATAAAACGATATCATCAGCAAAAAAGCACAGAAAACAATTCTATTTCTGCCGGCGAGAGACGAATCCCGATGCTTGCCTTGAGCGAAAATTTCATGAACAAGTTCATTAAATAGAAATGAGAAAATTATTGAATTACTGGTGAAGCCACACAACCTTGTTTCAGACCTTGCATGAATTCAAAACCGTGTGAAAAATTAATCAAATTCATCACCACATCTTATACACGCTTTAACAGTTTCATACATATGTTTCAAAATAGTAAGCATTTTTACCTTGGATGACAATTTTGAATAAAATGTACCATAGAATGGAACGTTTGATACTGTCAATAGCTTTACAAAAATCTATTATCCAATGTTCAGTTTGATTTTGGAATTGTTTCTCCACACAAGCCATAAGGAGTGAAAACACGATCAACTGTTGAGTAATTTTGCGAAATCCAGATTGCCTCTCAACTACATCTTCATTTGCCTCAGACCAGGCTGATAATCGTTATATCAATACCCAGGTAAAAAGCCTTGCTCAATGTGTTTGTCAAGGATATTCCTCTGTGATTGTCTGGGTCATCCGTACTTCCCTTTTTACGCAATGGCACGATTATAGACTTGGTCCATTCTACATGTCTCTGTCGAACATGGCATTCAACAGTTTAACTATGAAGGGAAAATAACGTTTCCTGACATTTTTGATATTTCATGTAGGATGCCATCTCGTCCTGATGCTTTGCCGCTTTATAAATTTTTCATGGCCTTTCTCACTTCTGACTCTGTTATAACAGTATATGACATATTAATAGTAATAATTATTTTGGTCTGGCAAATAACCTTCTTTGATTATGCCATCTTCCACTCTTCATGCAGTATGGTTCTAAAATGTTCAAACCATGACCATTCTCATGGATGATCAAAGCACTGTGAAAGATGGACCCAGAGTTTGTAGCTCGTTGTGACCTTTTCTCGTGGTGTTCTCAGCTTTGATTTTCTCTGCCGCTTCGGCGCGCGCGAGAGATACAAACGATTTATTGTTTTAAGAATAACGTCACGACCGTCTGGATCTAAAAGAGGAAATCCCTGTCCAATCAGGATCGAACATGGGACTTGTGTGATCTTTGGCACATGTTTTAGCCACTGGGCCACGGACAGTACTAAGGACTGTCGTCATTGGATGATTTATAACGTGCTTGATAAACTCCTGTTTCAGGTTTGTTTATTGTAAAACAAAAAACAAACAAAAAACAAAAAAAAACAAAAACCACAAACAAACAAACAAGCAAAAACCAAAAACAAACAAGCAAATAATAAATAAATAAATAAATAGATAGATAAATGAATAAATAGATAAATGAACGATTGTTTGTTACAAAACCCTCCTTTTTCAGAAGAAGAAACCGACAATGGAATACAGAGGTAGTTCGCTGTCTTCAGTGCTGCTCTTGCTAATGACGACCTGCCTGTCAGCACTGCACGTGCAGGGTAGGAGAGCTCCTCATATGATGCGCGTTGCCACATTCAACACAGGGCTTACACCTTTCATTAACAGAACCAACCCCCAGAGAGACCGACACTTACTGTTTCAAGCTGTGCGCCGAACTACCCTCAAGATTACAGTGGATCTCTTTTGTTTTCAAGAAATCTGGTGAGTTGGAATCCTTTTAAGGTTATGTTAGTCTAAAGGCTTTGCTTTTGCCTTGATTCCTGGCCATGTTGGTATTGGAGGCAATGAAAAGGCTGACTACCTGAAAGATATCCACTTTTCTAAATATCATAATTTTTGTTTTTTTCAAGATGAAAGTTTAGTCCCAATCTTCCACCGGCATAAAAAAACAAGTTCAATTGATAGCACAGCGTCACATTCACATTCGGTCAATATGAAACAATGTCTCCTTTTATTAAATTCTTTTAACTTAACAGATATTGAAACGAAGGGTTTTGGGAAGTAATGAGGATCTAGATCGAATTTCCACTATTTTGAATAAAGTAATGTAGAATCACTTAAAGCTGGAATAATATCGGAGAACTTTGGTTGTCGAATAAAGGTGAATGTGTCTTGTAGCAAGAAACTCTGAGGAGAGCTGGACAGCTAAAGGTCCTCAGAGGAGAAGTCCCTTCAAACAAGTGTTTCAGCACTCTTTTCACTGTAAAGCGAGTGACCGCATCCAGGTTATAACTTCTGGATGCCCCTCTGCTATTGCCATTTTTTTCTACTCCGCCTTCAAGCACCTAGCCATCGGAAACCTGCTGTTTATTGGTAAAGCTTCAGCTCTATGAAGTTCACCTTTGTATCTCCTGACCACGTCAGCTGGAATCTTTCTGGCTGTTTCTGCTGTTGCCTTTAGGGCTCAGGTCCTCTCCATCCCAGGAATGTAGACCTGATTTATGAGGTCTTGCTCCAACCTCTATCGCAAGGACTTTGGCTTGGAGGCCTGGATTCTTCAAAGCTGCTGGATAAATCTCGAAGGTGACTAACTTGTTTAACTGCTTTAGTATCTTGTATATTTCACTGACCTTTGTGGCAAGAACTGTTGTGTCATCCATGTGGGGTTTTAGAGGAGGCATTTGGTATCCATTTCCGAAGTCTGCTGGGCCTGAACTGCTAACTGCTGCTTTTAACAAGATCTCTATTGCCAATGTGAGCAGTATTGGAGAAGTTGCGCAATCCAGAACTATTCCGACTTCCAAAGTGATCGAGCCTGTCGTGATTTCTTTTTGGAAAACCGCAGTGACAAGCCATGAAAATACTCTTTCAGCATTTCACAGATGTTCTTGTGTGTGTGTGTGTGTGTGTGTGTGTGTGTGTGTGTGTGTGTGTGTGTGTGTGTGTGTGTGTGTGTGTGTGTGTGTGTGTGTGTTTTGTGTGTGTGTGTGTGTGTGTGTGTGTGTGTGTGTGTGTGTGTGTGTGTGTTCGTTCGTTCGTTATTTCTTTTAACGTCTACTCACATATGTGCTTTTAGACGAAAAAAAAATCATAAATGAATAAAAAGACAAGATAAGATAAAGAGGTGTCTATGGGGTGGAAGGATCTACAAAATCATAAAGACAGTTTAACATATTGATTAACATTAACACATATATCGGACAAGAGAAAAACAATCAGAACATCAGAACGATCAGGCTTTAACAGATTGCTCAGGGCTGTATGTGTGTATGTAAGCACACGTGTGCGTGCGTGTGAGTGTGTGTGTGTGTGTGTGTGTGTGTGTGTGTGTGTGTGTGTGTGTGTGTGTATACGCACGCGCACGCAATACACACACACACACGCAACGAGCGTGTCCTGTGCTGGGTTATGACAAACCATCTGATTATCTGGTGGGGCAGAGGGGCAGAAGAGGATATTCTTACCGAATAAAAGCATTGTAATAGTCAAGGAGTAATGATAAAACTAACAACCAAACAAACAGAGGTAGGTGGGAGTTACAGGTATAAAACAATCGGTCTTATTCAAAGAAAACGACCTACGGGACTGTGCAGTAAATGCCTAGCAAAGTGTAAATACAAAGTAAAATCAGTGTGTTTCTGTTTTAATTTTGAAAATGATGCAGGGAAATAAGATCGCATTCACTGACAACACAGAAGGTGTTTAACTGTGATAGACTCACTACAGATACATTTGATGGTTTTACTGAACTTTGTCCGAAGTGAGTTCAGATATAATCTGTAAGCTAAAGTTATTTCTAGTCTTGTGAAACCCTGGTAATTTACGATGATGGGGCGATAGTGACATTGCGCTTTTACTTTGTTTCTATTTGTTTTCTAATATAGCATTTATTTCATGTTCAGAGAGTCGTAAATCAAGTTAAGTACTGCCAGCCCTATTCATTGCTGCACTTTTAGCGATTCTGTCGACTCGATCATTATATATGATACCACAGTGTGATGGAATCCAACAAAAAGTAACGTGAGTATTATTTGTTATCAAACAATGAATTAAAAAGTTTATCTCAAATATTAACGTCTATTTACTTTACATTTGCAGCTCGTCAGGGATTGTAATGCAGATTTCGAATCTACACATAATAAGATACTAAATAAATCTATGGGTAAATCTACTATATATTTCAGTGCCATTAGGATGGCAACTAATTCAGACGTGAAGATTGAATATCCCTGTCCTAAAGAGTAAGCCTTTTCTACTTTTAAGTTTGGAATTATAAACCCAGCGCCTGCTTCACCATTATCTAGAACGGAGCCATCAGTAAATATTTTCAATTGATGTGAATACTTTTCATGCAGATGTGACAGAACGTCAATTGCCAACAGGTGTGGATTAACATCTTTTTTTCAAGTCAGTTTCAATGTAGTTGATATCAAAAGTAGCAGTGGACAATTCCCAGGGGGGTATAGGACAACATATCAGTTTATGTGAAACTTTTTCAGGTAGGCTACTACGCTGCAAATTTCGAAGAGCTCTTTTGTGTAAGTGGATGTTGTTTCTTGTGCCTTGATTGTTCTTGCTGTCTTGGGGAAATGGATGTCAGACCGAGTTTTAAGATCCATGTCAACATAATTAGTGACTGCATTTGCTCTAACTATATATTTAGCAGCTGATAACTTCCTCCAGTCTTCCAAAGGAAGGATGCTTCTTGTGTTTTTGTATACACTGGTACCCCAGGAGCACATTTAACAATTTTACTATCTAAGCTTTGAAGTTTTTTCAAATAACATTTTGGAGCTGAAAAATAGACCTCTTGGCCGTAAGCCAACTTTGATCTGACTAAAGCTGTTACAAGATGTAACAACGTTTTAGTAATAATAATAAATAATAATTACAATATTTATATAGCGCAAAATCTTGACAAAATCAAATCTAAGCGCTGAAACAGACACGCACACACGCACGCACACACACACACGCACGCACGCACACACACACACACACCACACACACACGCGCGCACGCGCGCGCGCGCACACACACACACGCACACGGCTATAAATGGGGAGAAAGAATAAAAGCAATGGAAAATTATAGAGAGCATATTATATACAATTATATATTACAATGTGATTCCCCTCCGAGTGGAGACAGGCTGCAGATGGGATTGAGTGAGGTCAGGATTTTATGCAGAGGAGAAAAGGTGAGTTTTTGTATTTTGGTGGTGAAATACTTGGAGAATACAGATGGGAGTTCTTCATTTGTGTGTTTTGTTGGGAGAGGTAAATCTTTTCGTGTGCCAAGGAGATGATTCATGGTTGTAAAGAGTTCTTTTGAAGAAGAGGCATTCAGAATTTTGGTTTGGAAATAGCTTGTTTTTGCAGATGCAATGAGGGTGGATACTTTTGTTTTAGAGGCTTGGAAAAGTTGCCTATGTACAGTAAGTTTGGATTTGCGCCAGCGGCGCTCTGCTCTGCGGCGGGCACGTTTTGCACAGGCAATCTCATGAGTGAGCCAGGGGGTAGGGGGCGGTCAGGTAAAAGACGGGTTGTGGCTGGAGCATGAGTGTCCAGAAGATGGTGGAGAGTAGTATAGAATTCATCGGCAAGGTTATGTGACTTTTCAGAAAGGAGACGGAAGGCATCAGAAGAAAATGTGGAGAGGTCGATAGATTTGAGATTGCGTCGAGTCACTGTGCGCATGGTACGGGAAGGAGGAGGAATGTCAAGAGAACAGAGAATTGCAGAGTGGTCAGATGGAAGGGCTGAAGTTAGACGGGTAGAAAGAACTAAGCAGTTGTCAGTAGCTGAATTGTGGTGATCACGAGAAATGATCCAGTCAAGAATGTGACCTTTTTGATGGGTTGGTTCAGAAATGTGTTGAGTCATATTGTGATTGGACAAGAGTTGATGATATGTCTTGTGTCATAACGGTGAGTGTTGTCATAGTGGACATTGATGTCACCTAGAATGATGAGATTTCCAGTAAGAGGCAGTAGTAGTCAAGTAGTTGGTCAAAGTCAGAGAGAAACATGGATGTGGTGAGCTTGTTGGCAGAGCTAGGTGGAGGTCGATAGACACAGGAGAAGGTGATGGGGTGAGGGGTGGATTGGAAGGATACTTCAACGTGCTCGAAAGAAGGATGGGAGAAAGGGCAGAGACTGCGAGAAAGACAGGCGGGAATGGAGTGAGTCATTGTAGAGGATGGCGATACCACCACCTCGGGATGAGCGATGGAAAGAAGCAAGCCTGTAACCACTCGGAGTGAGACTCGTGTTTTAGTGTCCTGCCCCCATGACTGTTTACTAATTATTTTTTTCATTAAATTAAAGCTTTTCACAGCTTTGTATAAAAGGCATCAATATGTACTTTCCAGTGTAAATTAGAAGTCAAGTGAACTCCCAGAAATTTCACCTGAGTGGTATATTTCAGTTCCTCTTATCAATTTTGAACAGCGGTAACTCTTTAAGACTGAAACCATTATTAAAAGCATCATATGTGTCTTTTCATTGGGTATTTCCAGACCGTTGACTTTCAAGTAAGTGGAGATGTGATCAATTTCACGTTGATAGATCTTTTTAGTGTAGTTTATTTCTCTTAAGGAAGTCTTCCTTTTCAACGAAACATTCATCCAGATCGCTATATCATCAGCGTACTGAGCTAAGTTTACATTGTTTGAGACTTGTGTTGGCAGGTCATTGATCAAAATATTAAATAATAGAGGAGATATTACGGAACCCTGTGGAATTCCCATGTTTACAGATCGTTTTTCAGAGTATTTATTACCTATTTTAGCGACTATACTTCGATCACTTATAAAAGCTTTGATAAAATAATAAAGATTACCTTGGAGACCAATATGTTTTAATTTTAACAAAAGTCTTGCATGCCAGACTTGATCATACGCTTTTTTAAAATCAAAAAAGGTAGCTAAGACATTTTTTCTTCTCGCAAACTGAGTTTTTATTTGAGTTGTTAATTTGTCTAAATGGTCTGTTGTCGATCTACCTTTTCGAAATCCAGATTGGTTAATAGGTATTATATTATTTTTCTCACAAAAATAAGTCAGTCGATTCAAATTTATTTTTTCCATTAGTTTCGAAACATGGATGTAAGCGAGATAGGCCTGTAACTACCTGGATCAGAGCGTGTTTTGTTAGCTTTTGGTATACCTGTAGGTATCACAATGAAGTCTTCCAAATGTCAGGTATGCGACCACTTTCCCAGCATTTTAGTATGATATGGTGTAAGTATTTAATCAATTTCTCTGCGTAAATGATTTAAAAGGGTATATGAAATGCCATCCAGTCCTACAGCCGATTTTTTATTGTTCAAAGAGAGAAGGGCATCTTTAAGTTCTTGTTCGAATGTTTGTTTACAGGTTTCCTTTTTGGAATTGAATTTGTTGCTGCCTCATGTAATGCGTTTGTGAAGTGTGAATACATAAATTAACACTGTCGCTCTCGTTAAACATGCAATCTTTTCCCATTAAGATCTTGCGGTATTTCACCCAGTTTGCATGGTTGTACATATATCTAGGAATACAGTCATCTTGTTCTGGTGCTTTATCAAATAATTCATCAATAACTGTGACGATTGGCAGGTGATCGCTTCCAAGGGAATCAGAGGTAATATCCCATATACAATTAATGACGAGGTCAGGTAACAATAAAGTCAAGTCAGTGGCAGAAGCTTTATGTCTGGGATTATTGGGAATTCTAGTTATTCGACCGTCATTTAATAATACCAAGCCAGAGTCAACAATATTTTCAACAAAACGATTGTTAGACACATATTGGCAGTCTTTTGTCCCAGAATGGAGAATGGGCATTAAAATCTCCGGTGATCAACCATTTCTCAGCATGTTCTAAAGTTCGGAGCCAGTCACTGTTGTTTCCATCAGGGCCACGTGGATAATATACAGACACGACATTTAAAGTTGACACAGAGTTAATTTTCACTTTCACAGCCACACAATAAACACCATCCGTGTCCTTTGGCACAGCAGGCTGGATGATTTTATATATTGGTCTCCAAGGTCCACATCTTTACGGATATATATGGCTGCATATGTCTTTGACTTATGATCACAAATGTGTGTCACAGGAGGATAGTAATAGTCCTCTAACTTTGGCAATTTACTTTTCGTCACATTCATGGACTGTAAGGCAATGATATGATGCTTATTTTCGGATAAGTAGTGCTGGAGATGAAGATGATTATTATTGATCGACCTACTGTTCCATTGAAGAACAGAAAACCCTGTTTTAGAACGTTTTTTGACTTGCATAACTAACCAGAAACCAGCAGGAAACAACTATATAAAGGAAGTAACAAAAAATGAAATTGTAATAAAATCAAGGGTGATGACAGCTATGGCGGCAGAAAAAACAACCTGTAAGCGACAGTAAAAATCAATATATGAAAGACGCTACTAAGTTCAGCTGACGCTGGTGCACACACAACACTAATACAGTTTCACCAGTCACAGAGATCTCTCAGTGGATGGAAAAAAATTTGGTTGGAGATGGCACCATTCCACCATGGACTCTGGGACTCATCGAAAGGGGGTGGTCTTGAACAGTAGAATGTGTCGAAGCCCTTGTCGCAGATGGTGAATGGATTGTTCCGAGATCTCTCACTTTGATGATGACGAGTTTTATGTTTTGGTGTCTCCCATAGGACTTTGTTGATATGTCTGCCGATGCTTTTGGCAAGGATAGATGAGCCGAGCCGATTGGGATGCACATTGTCTTTGAAAGTAGAGTGGAATTTTGATTTTAAATTGCCATGATTCAAGAAAGAGGCTTTTGTTTTGACGATCTTGACGCCAAAGGAGCAGACTTGGTGTTGAGGTGACTGATGGTGTAGTCACCCGTTTGGCTGCCTCCGCATAAGAGATGGGCAGCGGTGAAGGTCCTGGTTGTGGTTTGTCTGCGTGGTTGGGGTCCGTTTGCGTCCCAACCGACACGCAGACCGGCATCCTTTGGATGCTGATCTTCAAGTTCCATCCTTTGGATGCTGATCTTCAAGTTCCATCCTTTGGATGCTCGATCTTCAAGTTCCGCCGCGCTGATCTTATCAGTTTGTGGAACCACTCAAGGACAATGGATATTTCTTATACAGCAGATGTGATATTCCGTTTGGCCGGGGGATGATTTTGCTCTGACTTTCGTAGTTTCTTTCTTTACTTCGTCGCATGTTAATCGTTTGTCATTGAACATTTCCCTGGAGCTGTAGAGTCCGATTTTCAAATGGTGCCTCCATCAGGCGGTCAAAATTTTCCTGAGATGCTATTCCAGAGCTTCTTTGTCCACGATTTATTTTTTCCTCCAGATGTTACCCATCTCTCATTGACGTCTAGATATTTGAGGAGGTGCTTTCACCTTAGGCTGGTTTATTACCTAGGTATCCTTACAGGTTGCAATCTCCAGTGTAGCATATTGTGTTCCAGAGTGCTGTTTTATAAGCGTATTCAGTTTGTGAACAATTTCTTTATCCAGCTTCTCCCGTTCATTTTGTTTTGTATCTGCGGGCGGCAAGTTGAATTTCTGGCGCTTGGCACCAAGAGTCTGTACACATTTTTCGTCTGAATCATCAGCGTGGACATCTTTGGCATTGTCGTTTAACTCTTAGTCTTGTTTTTTCCAACGTCTTATTCTGCTGATGCACTGCGCTGCTGATGATTCATCTGAGTCTTCGTACAACCCTCTCTTTATCCTGTGGATCTCCATGCCGCACTCGATGGAGAAAATCCTTCCACAGACACGTGGGACTACCATTTGTTCAATAGTTATATTCCGCTATGCATTTCCAATCGTGATTTTCTATAGTATACTGTTAAGCATTTGTCTTTATGATGTCACCTTAGTCAGTTTATTCCTTTCCTTACATTGGATACAGCAGCAGGGAAGTTTCAGTCTTTTTCTCATAATTTTTGTATCTGGTGTTTGTTTGTTTGTAATCTTACGCTTGACAAAAGCCAGTTGGCCGAAAATTTGCGCCTGTCTTGTCTTGTTGTATTAAATACGCGTTCGTAGTCTTCTTTCGCGTTTTTTCTGGTTCCTGTTTGCTTGAAAGCGGGCAGTCACACTTGTTTTGGATTTGTCTTTATATTCAGCGACCTGGATAGCTCAGTTGATTGTGTCATGTAGTCAAGATCTGATATCTTAGCTTCGATACCAGTCCAGCAATTTGAAACTGATTCCATCACCAACCATCTGCCTCTCTCCGTGATCAAAAAAACTAAAATAGCTGGACACACATTGCAGCAACGTCACCTCTGTCAAGTGGGAAGCGACAGGCTGTATGACTGGAGTGGAGGAGTGACCACCATTCTCTGTGACAGCCGGTTGGCACTGGAGAAAACGGCCACAATCGTCGCTAGGTATGGTCTGACCATGTAGAAGGCAATCATCATCATCATCATCATCATCATCATCATCATCATCATCAAGTGCCTTGCCACATGGCGTTGGCGATCATGGCCCTCCATATGCATCTATCCCTTGTTGCCGCAAGCACATCTTCCACCCTCTCTGTCCTCAGCCACTCTGCAAGTCCGTCCAATGTTTTCTCCCTGGGTCCACCTGGTGCTCTCTTTCCCTCCAGCTTTCCTGTTGTGACCAGGTGCTCTAATTTCCCTTTCCTCATAAAATGGCCTCGAAATGTTGCCTGTCTTTTCCTAATCTTCCTTATCAATGATCTTCTTGTGTCTGCCTCCATCAAGACGGCAAACGAAAGGAAAAGAATGAGAATCCCAGCATGCAAAATAAAACCCCCCACTTCCCATCTTAACCCTTTCACTCCCGCACTCTCTGTCCACCAGCATCCTGCTTTGTCAACTATGCTAGCAAAGCAAAAACTTAACTCTTTGACTCCCTCACCTTATCCTCCGCTTCCGACAGGAAGCTGGTGAATAGGGTGAGGGAGTCAAAGGGGGTTAGTTTTTGTAGCTGCTGGGTAGGGTGCTGGAGTCAAAGGTTAATGGTCTTATCATTTTGGCGATGGAAGCTAAGTGTTTCTCACGTTCTGTATATCTTTCAACTCTCAACCCTTCCCATACGAAGACCTTGTCGACGCATAGTTATAGGCGCATGCTAAAGAAGTACAGATAACTTAAAACGGATTTCGCTGGAGCAGATATGAGAGGAGAACGAGAGAGAGAGAGAGAGAAAGTCAGAGAAAGAAAGATAGTGAGTGTGGTGTGTGTGTGTGCGCGCGCGCGCGGCGCGTGTGTGTGTGGTGTGTGTGTGTGTGTGTAGATTGTGTGTGTGTATGTGTGTGTGTGAATGAGTTTGTGTCTGTGTGTGTGTGTGTGTGTGTGTTGTTGTGTGTGTGTGTCTGTGTGATTAATCCTCTCGCCAGTTAACTCCAAGTAAGTTTGCATGATATCTGATTGTTCATTGACCATTACTACATAGTATGTCTTTTGGTTTAGGTATGAAGAAGACATACAGAAAATGAAGGAGACACTCGGAGATGCGCTGCCTTATCATTTTTCTCCCATTGACCAAGGTGGCCATCATCATCACCCTCGTCACCACAAAGAGGTGTGCATGTTTATATACATAGTTGTGAATTGCTGTAAGTAATCTGTCGGACGATAATGATGTAAAGTTTTTAGTGTTCCAATTTTTCTGGGTCTGTCAGACGATAATGATGCACTTTTTTTTAGCGTTCCGGTTTTTCTGTATGTTTGCTTTTCGCCCTCCATGTGGAGGTGATTCGTTGCCGCATAGTCTGCAAACGTAATCTTCAGTGGGTGTACATACTGGTTGTGTTCATGTTTCGTATAAGTTACTGGACACTGATAAGACTCAAGATCTTTGATGTGATTATTGGATGTTCTACAGTTTCAGTTTCAGTTTCTCAAGATGACATCTCCGCGCTCGGAATGAACTCCACATGCACTATCGTCACAGGTGCAATGGGATGGAGAAAATCCAGAATGATCAAGGCACACGTCTTAAGCCTACCCAGATAGTTCAATAACCCTGAGGTCGTCGAGGAGTAATGTGGCAGAGACCTCTTTTCCGGGGCCAGCACCACGAGGCGACGCCCATCCCCTCTCCCTCGCTTCAAATTCATATTCATATTCATATTCATATTTGTTTTAACCAGGACTTCAGAAAGGAAAGAAGACTTAAGTGGTCTTTGAAGGGGTCGGACCTGGGAAATGAACCTATTTCTCCTATGATTTTTACCAAAGCAGCCGGGCAATGCCCTGCTCTTCACGATTTCCAACTGACGTGGGATCTTTAGCGTGCACAGCCAGAAGGCACACTGGTCCGACTCGTTTTTCGTCCCCTTCCGAAGGACTAGACGTTCAGTTCGATTTTCTAGTCAAACTGAGGAGAGTGTCGAGGCCTCTACGGAAGCAAACCCTGGAACCTCGAGTTTAATTATTGGCAGGCTAACGTCTAAACCATTCTGCCACTGTTCTCCCTGTTCTGCAGGCGTACTAGTAGTTATCTGAAGTTTTACAAGGTTGTATGCCAAGTGTTCCAAGGTCTTCGGACGCGCGCGCGCGCGCGCGCGCGCGTGTGTGTGTATGTGTGTGTGTGTCTGTGTGTGTCTGTGTGTCTGTGTGTGTGCGTGAGAGAGAGAGAGAGAGAGAGAGAGAGAGAGAGAGAGAAGGGAAGGAGAGAGAGAGAGTGTGTATGTGTGTACAAGTGCGAGTGTGTGTGTGCGCATGTGTGTGTGCGTGCGTGCGTGTGTGTGTGTGTGTTCGTGTGTGTGTGTGTGTGTGTGTGTGTGTGTGTTGTGTGTGTGTGTGTGTTTCAAGTGCAAGTGTGTGTGTGTGTGTTTGTGTGTGTGTGTGTGTGTGTGCGCGTCTGTTTGTGTCTGTGTGTGTGTGCGTGTGTGTGTGTGTGTGTGTGTGCGTCTGTGTGTGTCTGTGTGTGTGTGTGTGGTATTAGTGTCACGATTATGTAGTTTAGACTGATGATTATGTCTTAGAGCCATCATTATATCATTACATTATAAAGACGGGTGGTCATGTCAATTGTTTTGGTTGTCACAAATAGTTATCGTTGATTTGTTTGATTGATTGATTAATTGATTGATTTATTATTTAGTTATTTATTCTACTTACTTACGTACTTACTTACTTATTCATTTATATGTTTATTTATACATTCGTTTATTTATTGATTGTTATTTGCTTTTTTTCATTTATTTTTGGAATCATTCATTTTATGATTTATTTATCTATTTCTTTCTTTAATTGTTTATTAATGTTTCCTTGTTTATTATTCATTTACTTGTTTATTATATATTTACTTGTTTATTTATATTACTTGTTTATTTATTCATTCATTTACGTGTTTATTTCAGTTTTTTTTTTAGTCTTGTGACTTATATGTTTATTTATTTACTTCTTCATTTATTTAATTATCTATTTATTTATTTGTTTGTATATTCATTTACTTTATTTATTTATATATTCATTTACTCGGTCGTGTGTTTGTTTTAGTTTTTATCGCACTTTTTGTTGTTGTCATTTTTGATGTGTGACTTTTGATGTGTACACATGATGTCCTTGATCAACTTCTTTGTGACTACACCTGACTCTTTATTACTGCAAGGGCGCCTGACTATACATGTATTTTAATTTCTCGGTGAAAGAAAATGTCGTTTACTAGACTTGACTTAAATCTCAAACAAATATTACAGTGAATCTGTTTTTCACCCATCAAAAAAAAAAAAAAAAAAAAAGTGATGTTGTGTGTGTGTGTGTGTGTGTGTGTGTGTGTGTGTGTGTGTGTGTGTGTGTGTGTGTGTGTGTTGTGTGTGTGTGAGTGTGTGTGTATGTGTCTGTGTTGGGGTGCATGCGTGCGTGCGTGTGTGTGTGTGTGTGTGTTTGTGTGTTCGTTCATTCGTTCTTTGATTTAATGTCTTTTCACTATGAGTGATATTAGACCAAAATAAAAAAAAAAAGGATGAGAGTTGGGCGGGTTGGACTTGGGGCAGAGGGAAGACAGAGCAATAGACATAAGTAGGCAGGAGAGTAGGAAAATGGAACGAGAACTTCACAGTAACATCGACAATGTGAAGGGTAAATCTGACGCTAAAATACTAACTTCATAAACTTAAAGTAATGCATTTATAAGACTGTGAACCAATGATTCTGAAATTCTAACTAACAAAGATTGATCTGATATTACTTCTTTGAAATGAATTTCAGAATAGTTTTTCTTGCGTAAAGGTTCTTGGTGTAAAAAAAACCGTAGTATTTTGCTGTAAAATAAACCGTGAAACAGTGTGAAGTTCACCGCAAATACACTTGACATTTTTACAATATTTTGTTTTCAAAGCGTTTAGCTGAATACTAAAATAAACAGCAACAATCGATATCAAATGATGCACGAATGAATACTGCATTTTAACATACATTTTCAAATGTAAGTTTTATCATTTGCTGTGACAAACGTTTCATTTAAATGTTCATGAAATCGAATCGATAAGGCTGATTCTAGCAAGTTGCAAGTTTCTTTTACGGAAGTATTAATACGTAATTCTATAGAATTATCAAAATTGTGTGCACCATGATTACCTGCTCTGTCAACTACTTCGTTGCTATGAAGACCAACGTGAGAAGGCACCCGTTGACCTGGAAACATCAAAAATCTTAATGACATTCTCATCATTCAAAAGGTAAAGCGAACTGTCAACTATATTTTCTACCAAACTATTGCTTGTAACAGCACAACAGTATTTTTTCCCCAAAACGGGGAGTGGGAATTAATATCTCCACCTATTAGCCATTTACCTTGCTGTTGATCCGGAATCGTGCGCAGCCATTCTGTGTTGTGGTCATTTGGACCTGTTGGCAGGTAGACTGACAAAACGTTCAGGATTAATGAATTACTGCGTATACGTCTTCATTTGATTTTAAAACTGGGGAAATAAGTATACTGTAACTCTTTAAGTATATATATCGCAGTGGATGCCTTCTTCCCGGGATTCCTAAATTCATATACTGGAAGTCAATAATAATTGTGGAATTTGGGAAGTTTGGTTGGGATATATTAAGCGACTGCAAAATCAAAACTTCAGAGATTTGATGCGAGGAAATGTTCCAGGTATGCAGCATTGGTGGAAATAGATCTACAATTCCGTTGTAAAAATTTGATGTGGGGATGTTGCTGCGTTTTCATTGTTGGCTAATCTGTGCGTATGTGTGTGTATGTGTGTAAAACTGGATGTTTGTGAGAGATAGACTGAATTTG
>JAPXFY010000021.1:43345314-43347814 GCA_030674185.1 Monoplex corrugatus | reverse complement strand
GCAGTACTGCCAAGAACTATACAACTACCCAATACAGCCAGATGACAGTTTGTTTCAGGGGGACTCAACACCATTGAGGGAATCCTCACCGCTACCAGTGATGAGAGAAGAAGTGGAAGAAGCCATCCGCAGCCTACCAGCAGGGAAATCACCTGGAGCAGACAATATCCCAGCAGAGCTGCTCAAACATGGAGGGAATGATTTGGTCACTCGTGTAACATCGATTTGTCAGAAGATCTGGGAGACAAAACAGTGGCCCACAGAATGGACTCAATCACTCATCATCCCCCTGCCCAAAAAGGGAAATATGCGCCAATGCCAGAACTACAGAACAATAAGTCTCATTAGCCACACCAGCAAGATCATGCTCAGAGTCATATTGAATCGACTGAAGAAAGAAGCGGAAGAACACCTTGCGGAAGAACAAGCTGGATTTAGGGCGGGCAGAAGCACAGTAGAACAGATCTTCACCTGCCGGATAATGATGGAGAAACATCTGCAGCATCAGAGAGACCTGTTCCATAACTTCATAGACTTTAAAAAAGCATTCGACAGGGTGTGGCATAAGGGTTTGTGGCAGGTGCTAAGAAAGTTTGGCATAGAGGAAGGTCTCGTCCAAACCATCCAGGCGCTGTATAACACTGCCAGCAGCGCAGTTCTCCTCAACAACCAGATAGGGGACTACTTCAAGACCACAGTTGGAGTCCGTCAAGGCTGCCTACTCTCTCCCGTGCTGTTCAATCTCTTCCTGGAGAACATCATGCGTGAAGCCCTCCATGACTTCCACTCCACTGTCTCCATCGGAGGAAGAACCATCAACAACCTGAGGTTCGCAGATGACATCGACCTGATGGGAGGCAGCAACGAAGAACTACAAGACCTGACCATGAGACTGGAAGAAAGTGCAGGTGCACACGGAATGGAAGTGAGCACAGAAAAAAGCAAAGTCCTGGTCAACAGCACAACCAACACCCATGCTGAAATCTACATGAACGGGCAACAGCTTGAAGAAGTGGACGCTTTCAAATACCTTGGCGCCACTCTCACCAAAGACGGTCGCTCTATAACAGAAATCAAGACCAGACTAGCGATCGCAACAGCAGCAATGGTAAAGCTAAACAAGATCTGGAAGAACAGAGAGATCGGCTTTCCATCGAAGATGAATCTGTACAAGTCCCTGGTGCTCCCCATCCTGCTGTATGGATGCGAGAGCTGGACCATGACAGCAGAGACCACCAAGAGAATCCAGACGTTTGAAACTAAATGCTTCAGGCGCTTGCTCGGGATCTCTTGGCAAGATCGGAAGACAAACGACTTTGTGTGGAGCCAAATAACAACACTCGCAGGCCCACAAGAACCCCTCCTGGCAACAGTCAAGAACAGGAAGCTGTCGTGGTTCGGGCATGTCACACGCCACAACTCACTGCCCAAAACGGTCCTCCAGGGTACACTGGGAGGCGGCAGACGAAGGGGACGACAAGCCAAATGCTGGATGGACAACATCAAAGAATGGACCAGGTTGGATGGCCCCACGCTGGTGCGACAGGCGGAGGACAGGACCGGTTGGCGACGGCTGGCTTCAAGAGTGTCTCTCATCTCTCCTCTACGCCCATCACGGGCAGGAGAATGATAATGATAAAAAATAAATATATATGTGTGTGTGTGTCTATATATATATGTATATAAACGGTGTGTGTGTGCGTGCGTGCGTGTGTGTGTGTGTGTGTGTGTGTGTGTGTGTGTGTGTGTGTGTGTGTGTGTGTGTGTGTGTGTGTGTGTGTGTGTGTGTGTGTGTGTGTGTGTGTGCTGTAAATATATTATTGATTTTGCTACAGATTCAAGGCTCACAGGGCCAGAACGAGAGCTTCACGTTGGTGTGCACACATCTAACAGCTAATCTGAGTCCTCTTCCTTATGTTGAAGGTGAAAAACTCTTTCTCTCTCTCTCTCTTTCTCTCTTCTCTTCTCTTTTCTTATCTCTCTCTCTGTCTTTGTCTACCTGCCTATCTGTCTGTCTGTCTCTGTCTCTCTCTGTCTCTGTCTCTGTCTCTCTCTCTCTGTCTCTATCTCTCTCTCTCTTTTCTCTCTCTCTCTCTCTCCCTCTCTCCTTTTTCTTTTTGTCTCTCTCTGTCTCAATATGTGTGTGTGTGTGTGTGTGTGTGTGTGTGTGTGTGTGTGTGTGTGTGTGTGTGTGTGTGCGTGCGTGCACGCACGCGTTCTGTATAGAAATATGTATACACACACACATATCTGTCTATCTATCTATCTATCTATCTATCTATCTATCTATCTATCTATCTGTCTATCTATCTATCTATCTATCTATCTATCTATCTATCTATCTATCTATCTATCTATCTAATATATATATATATATATATATATATATATATTGAAGCACTTGAAGCACAGAATTTGAAGTAGTTTATCGAGCATGGCATAAATTCATTAACAGTTCGAAGAATCATTCTTCGATACATAATGTAAGAACAAAAGCTGC
>JAPXFY010000021.1:43337814-43342814 GCA_030674185.1 Monoplex corrugatus | reverse complement strand
CGACTTTCTCAAACTAATATCTGTGACCGTCTACAATGTACGTCATTTAATTTTTTTCTAATTTCAGCTGAAAGTTCTACAAGACTACAGAGATTTGCTTTGCACAGGTCTGGATTTTCCTGTCATGATGTTTGTATGAAAATGGAGATTGTTAGAATGGCCTGACCATTTTGTTTTTCCTGGCAGTGGCACTGCCATACACCAGGTACGAGGAACAGAACCGGGCAGAACTGGAAGCTCTGCATGCTGCCGACTTTGCGGCCTCTCCTCACGTTCTGATGGGAAATCTGAACACTGGGCCTGCCCTTTCACATAAAACTGTACTTACCAAGAGGTATGACTACTCATTTAGGTTATGAAAAAAGAAACGAAAAGTAGAGAGAGAGAGAGAGAGAGAGAGAGAGAGAGAAGAGAGAGCGACAAACAGACAGACAGACAGACAGACAGAGGAGACAGACAGACAGACAGACAGAGAGAGAGAGCGACAGACAGATAGACAGACAGACATAGAGAGACAGAGAGAGAGAAGAAGAGATAGAGAGAGAGAGACAGACAGACAGACAGATAGATAGATATATAGATAGATAGGAAAGAGAGAGAGAGAGAGAGAGGAGAGAGACAGAGACAGACAGAGACAGACACGACAGCAGTGAGATGAGAGAGAGAGAGAGAGAGAGAGATGAGGAAGAGAGAGAAAGAGAGAGAGAGAGAGCGAGTGCAAGTGAAAGGGTAATGTTAGAAGTCGGTTTCAATTGGTCTACTTTACTTTCAGTTTGAACTAGGCGAGACGTATTTTCGCATTGGTCAAGGGAGGCAACTGTCGGAACTGTCTGGAGTTGCTGGGTCTATTACATGTAGGATTTCGCTCTTTACTGTTGCTTTAACTATTCAGCATCTAACATGATGAGAAATTTAAACTACGACCGATATGGACAGTTAGTTGAGCGAATGTCTTATCCAATCCTTATGAGCATCACTAGTTCATGACCCTTCGACAGAAATTGAAACAAGTCTTTTTCTCACAGATTCCGACCAAGGACAGACCTGTCCCAATGGGCACCAACAGTAAGGCAGATTGGCAGCTAGTCATTGAAGACTGGAACCATGTAAAAGACCACAGTAATTAGACTGTTGTGGGTTTTATCAACGGAACTTTTATACCTTAGTTTTAGGACTTCCTATGAGACTTCACTTTCTAAGACTTTGCTTGTAATTTATTATTTCTCTTTGTAATATTCGTCAGTTGTAGTACGCTAAGATTTTCACTTTTCTGATATTGCATTGGATATGATTAGAAAAAAAAGATTATTATTACCTTTCCTCTCTATTTTGAATCCAAGAACCTTTGATATAACAACTGAAATTTAATCACCAATCTGTTCATTGTGTGGCTTGGGATGCGCATTGAATATAGCATTTTAGGCTTTCGTCATAGAGTTAATAATCAGATAGCGTAAGGTGAAGTGAAGGTGAAGAAGTATAATGATTCCCGCTCCTGGCCTTATCTTACCACCCCTCTATCATCATCATGTGCCCTGCCACATGACGTTGGCTTAAAACCCAGCCGATTGTGCAGAGACATATCAAGGATATAACCGTTCCAAAACATACACAATATTTCAACAATGTTAAAGTATTTGTGTTCAAAGCCAAGCCGAACGCGTACAATACTTCAACAGGAAAATAAAGAAAATTGAGCACACATATCAATGCATTTGCCCACATAATCTAAGGAGATGCCCCTGGCGTTGACCACTCCGTCCAATTTATTGCACAGGGGATTTTAAAAAAACATACCTGATACAAATTTAAACAGAACTAATTACACTAAAACATATACAAAAACGGGCCTAAAATTACCACATATCTCATTTCCCTAAAGCAAAAATGCACTTAATATATGTACCCGATTATCAATCATAACAGAACGTACGTAAGACTTTATCGAACACATACAGGTGAATGGACCAGCAATACAGAAATCGATAGGAAGAAATGAGAGAAAGCAAAGGAACAAGGCAAAAACAAAGAGAGTGACAGAAAAGAAGAAATTTCCAGTACAGAATTTCCAGAAGGTAGAGATACTATTTATACAGAAAGAGTCCCTGGCATCCCCACAGGGGAATCAAAACACCCAAGAAAAGTCACAGAGGTACAGCACAGTGCACGAGATATACTGCAACTAGGTTTTAATAACGGTTTCGTGAGCATAGACTTCTTAGTTGATATTATTGCTACCTGAAATCTGTATATGCACAAATCTTTTCATGAAATGTTATATTATCATATCTCTTATCATTATTTTTCGTTGAGTTCTATTTTATTGTCATTGTGGTAGTGCTTGTTAATGTCATTTAATGTTGTTATTTATGTCACAATACCGTGTGGAAATGTCATTATTTCGTGTGGGAAAGGAATCTTGAAAGCGCTGTGAGAAGAATTGTTGGAAGATTAGGAAAGGACAGGCAACATTTATAGGCCATTTTATGAGGAAGGGGGGGGGGGGGGTTGGAGCACCTGGTCACAACGGGAAAGCTAGAGGAAAGAGAGCACCAGGTAGACCCAGGGGAGAAATGCTGGACGAACTTGCAGAGTGGCTGGGGACAAGGAGGGTGGGGGAGATGCTGTGGGCAACGAGAGATAGAGACAGATGGAAGTCCATGATCGCCAACGCCATGCGGCAGGGCACCTGATGATGATGATGATGTTTTCTTTTACAGAGGTGGCAAGTGGTTTGACAGGATACTGGCAGAGAACGCGGACAACTATGACTACCTGAAATCTCTTGGCTACAAAAACCCATTCCTGACAAATGCCGGTAAAGAAAAATCTGATGCAACCACTAGTTTAAGAAAACATTTAATCACTTACCTGTAAAATCTTACCGGAAGAATGTAAAATCACTGTTCAATAATCTTATGTAATAAAAGATTTGCACTGAATAATACAGGAATACATATTAAAACCAAAATAAATGTCCACACAAAATTAACAAGCAAACAAATAATCCCACTGTATCAGAAATACTGGCTTAAAGCTCGTTGCTGAAAAATTGAGGTAAATTCACTTCGCTGGAAACCAATTTACTTTGCTGAAAATGTGAAGCATGAACTCAAACATGACAAGACAAATTAGATTCTCTGTGATTTGGTTTTATTGTTGTTGTTATGGTTTTATGTGTTTTGGGTTCATTGTTGTTGTTATGGTTTTATGTGTTCTTGGCTTTATTGTTGTTGTTATGGTTTTATGTGTTCTTGGCTTTATTGTTGTTGTTATGGTTTTGTTGTGGATGTTGTTTTGTTATCATAATGCGTTTGATTTGCCGTTGAATTTGTCTTTGTTTGTTTATTTGCTTGGTTTGGTTTGTATTTGTCATATACGAAAGCAAGTAACTTAAAGTTCATTTTTGGGGTTGGTTTTTTGTTCTAGGCCAACGGCGATTACAATTGTTTCCTCCTTTTTTGATAGTTTGGTCAGCTGACCCAAGGCAACCCCTATAGCTGACTCAATAAACATGCAACAACAACAACAACAACAAACATGTATGTGTATGGATATAAAGTGAGAGGCAGACCAACGAAGTTCTGGTTTGACGACGGTATGAAGATTTTGACGTCACGTTGGTTTCCAGCTTGTTTCTGACTGTCAACTCTATCTCCCCTATTACACTCATAATGGTACAGATGCACAAACATAAAGAAAGAAAGAAAGAAAGAAAGAAGAAGAAGAAGACAAAGAAGAAGAAGGAGGAGGAGAAGAAGAAGGAGGAGGAGGAGAAGAAGAAGAAGAAGAAGAAGAAGAAGGTCATCATCAGCAAGAAAAATAATAAGACTGTGACGACTAAGAAGAAGAAAAAAGATGAAGAGCAGGAATCGAGAAGGAGAATCAGAAGAAAAAAGAAAGAAGAAGAGAAGAAGAAGAAGAAGAAGAAGAAGAAGAAGAAGAAGAAGAAGAAGAAAAGAAGGAGGAGGAGGAGGAGGAGGAAGAGGAGAGGAGAGAAGAATGCGAAGAATGCGAAGAAGAATGCGAAGAAGAATGCGAAGAAGAATGCGAAGAAGAAGGAATGCGAAGAAGAAGATGCGAAGAAGAATGCGAAGAAGAATGCGAAGAGAAGAAGAATGGAAGAAGAAGAAGAATGCGAAGAAGAAGAAGAATGCGAAGAAGAAGAAGGAAGAAGAAGAATGCGAAGAAGAAGAATGCGAAGAATGCGAAGAAGAATGCGAGAAGAAAAGAATGCGAAGAAGAAGAATGCGAAGAAGAATGCGAAGAAGAAGAATGCGAAGAAGAAGAATGCGAAGAAGAAGAATGCGAAGAAGAATGCGAAGAAGAATGCGAAGAAGAAGAATGCGAAGAAGAAGAATGCGAAGAAGAATGCGAAGAGAATGCGAAGAAGAAGAAGAATGCGAAGAATGCGAAGAAGAAGAAGAGAAGAATGCGAAGAAGAAGAAGAATGCGAAAGAAGGAAGAAGAAGAGAGAAGAAGAAGAAGAAGAAGAAGAAGAAGAAGAAGAGAAGAAGAAGAAGAAGAAGAAAGAGAAGAAAAAGAAGAAGGAGGAGCAGGAGGAGGAAGAGGAGGAGGAGGAGAAGGAGGAGAAGAAGAAGAAGAAGAAGAAGAAAAAAGAAGAAACAACAACAACAAGAACAACAACAATAACAAAAAGAAAAACAGCAACAATGACACTAACAAAAACATCAAGTCAAATCTAATATTGTCTCCAAGGTCTAAGGTAGATAACCATGTTTATTATGCTTGTTCTTGTGGGGGATGAGTTCCGTACCCTACGCTATTTGTTATGGCACAACGGATTTACCATACAAAAATCGGGCTGCTACCAGTGATAGTTTGAAATTAATTGCTTTCCTTCTCTATTCACTTTCTTTACTTTTAGTAGTTTAAAGTTTACCCAAGAGAGATTCATCGCACACAAGCAATTCCAAAAGCACGGCATCCCTTCTGCAGGTTATACCTCAGAGCAGGCCCCAGCAGCTCAATTGGTTTGA
>JAPXFY010000021.1:43290314-43332814 GCA_030674185.1 Monoplex corrugatus | reverse complement strand
GTTTTGCAGCCATAAACTGAGTACATTGCTGGATGACGTGACTGAAATCAGCATCTGGTACCCCTAAGCTGTCGAGTGAAAATCCTTTATGAAGAATTTTCAGAACTGTGGCTTTTCCAATGCCCCACGTGTAAGCCACTGTATCACAGCCTGAGAGTGCGTGTGCTGCCAGAAGGTCAGGGTAGATATCTTCATGCTTTTTGACTGTCGCAGATATGTCACATTTTGTTTTCTGGGAGGTAATGCCTTCCATCACAACAGCAGTCGTGATCCTTTGAGACAGATAATAATGCAGGAGCAAAACAAACACATCTGTATCATCTGAAACAGTCTTGATGGAGGTGTGTCCTTTTTTTGTTGCCCACACCATCTGCTGAGCTAAAATAACATCAGCTTCTTCATGCGTGGGTCGCATATCATCAGCTAGAGATGAGATGCCGTTCTTGGCTTCTGTTGGGATGGGATCATGAGATGTCACTACGAGTTTGTGCTGAAGGATTCCTTGAACCTGAAGACCAAGTACCTTTTTCAGTAATTGTTCGCAGATGATGGCAATCATCTGTATTTAGTTGTCAGTCACTGTCAGGGTTACGTTTTGAGAAGGCAGAGGCGTGTCTGGCTTGAGCTGGTGACGCCTTGTTGCTGTTTCCGCAGCTCGAGAGGATCTGGTTGTGCTCTTTATGCTGAATGCATAGTATCTATCAAATACAATATAAACATCACTCTCTTTTAGTTTGGTAATGATGAAGTTCAGGAAACTGTCGACATATGTTTGTACAGAACCTTAGGATGGCCAGTAGACAGTCCACAGCACAGCACAGCCATCTATGATGACAACATCAACCTTCTGGCACGTACGAGTGGACTGATCAGACTGCAGAGTTCGTTTCAGTACAGACTTTGAGTGGAAGGTCTCAGGAGCCCATTGTCTGTAAACATGGAAGTTGGAATGGGTGAAAGCTCATGTTGAAATAAATTTTCGAGATCAAGAATTCTTGTGCTCATCAGACCCAAGACTCTGCTGTAGATGAGTTCTGTGTCAAACATGGTTCCAGGTCCTTTTTTCATCGTATTTTTGCTTACAGCCATGGTGATGATCTTCGAATTTAGGGAATTATTGAACCCTTCTGGCCAGGTTCTTTGAAACTCTTGCATCTGTGTGATCCCCAGATCCAAGGCTTTGTCAACGTTGACGTTCTGATTGGAGATCATTCCAGTAGTGATGTTGACAATGTAGTTGTCTGTATGATCGTTTGGATTGAGTGGGTTGATGCATGTTTGAAGTTTCTTTTGAGTTTTGTCTATGTCTTTGGCATCAGACTGAATCTGTGCTGCCATTTCTTCTGTGTGGAATGTGACATTCTGTGGTTCAGTGTTTTTCCGTTCCTGAATTTCTGAGATGTCTTTGATCAGCTGACTTTAACTGTGGAGACTGAGTGCCCATCTGGCTTGTGCACCAGGATGGAGGGTGATGCCGATCAAACCACCTGGACCATGCCCACACCTCATGAAGGTGGACTCGATGTACATATCTGACCAGATGCTGTGCCAGATTTATGGCGCATTACATACTCTCCTTTAAGAAAACGCTCAAGGGCCTCTTCTGGCAGGCGTTCCATAGATCTCAAATAATACAGGCTGTATCTGGCATAATTCCAATGACCTGCTGCAAAAATGTATGGCAACATGGCTGCAACTGCCACCAGATGTAACGGCCAGTCTCCTTCTCTTTCAGCCCTGACAAACAGCATGCTAATGAAGACAGGTTTGATGAATGAGACTGTCAACCCATAGCTTTGTGGTTCTACTCTGGCTGAGGCATTTTCCAGCAGGGTCATGAGCTCACCGTGCTCAGTGACTTCGGACAAATTTTCACGAAGTAACTTCTTCTGTTACCATTCTCTATGCTCGGCAGTTCTGCGGAAACTTCTTCCCACTCAGCATGTTTGGTACTCCTCCAAAAGCTGCTTTCATCACCTCCTCAAGGCCAGAGTTTGCCATCAAGGTGTCAATGCATCCCACAAAACTCATGAGCATGTGCAATCCACCCAGTCGAGGAATGAAGTTGCTGAACATTTCTGGGTGTACCCATAGCACATTGATCATGATTCTGTAGAGTTGTTGGTCAGCTGTGAAGACAGTGAAACTCTGTCCTGACTGCTTCGTGATTCTCTGGGCCTCAATCATTGTTGTCATCATTGTTGTTGGGTGTGAAGGTGTCATGTCAATCAAGGGCCAGTACACAGTTTTACTTGCTGGTTTGACTTCATGACCATGCTCACGTGCATGTTTCGTATAGAAGCCTGCAAATTCTGGCGTTGACTCGTGTTCTGTGACATGTTTGGAAAAGTCGACATCCAAATCATTTGCCCTTCTGAGCGAAATGTTCTCTTTGTCAGAATGTTCAGTGGCAGAACTGTGTGGCTGTGCGCTGCTGGGGGCATGGTAGTTTTTTTCGATCCCTTGAAGATATGAATTGGAGATTTTGGTGCAACTGGAGTCTGCAATTTAAGTTTACTTATCCGTTTGATTTCTTCTTCCTACTCCTCAGAATCTGGCGTATTTGATTGGCTTTGTGTGAGCAAAAGAGCAAGTGCATGTGTAGATTTAAGGCCATTTTGACAAGAGATATTAGCGTCAAAGTTGTCACCAATAGCTTGCACAAGACCTTTGCTGGCGTCTAGTGTTGTCCTGTTGTCAGTTTCAATCTCAGTGTGCGCTGCTGCTGCTGCTTTAAATCTTATAACTTCGTCATACGAACACATGATACCAAAGTCATACATGGTTTAAAACAGGTGTTTTTGCCGTACAAGCACACCCAGTGCCACCTGTAATAGAGTGGGTGTGTTAGTGATGGAAGCAGTGACAATGCTATTCTGTATGTTTTCACAAATTTCCTTTAACTGCATTCTCTGGACCTGAAAAATACACAACAGTAAAATGCATTTAAGACACGTACATTTTCCCATAGTTCCTTTTAGTACCGCTCTTTAATTTCATCTGACACATATGAACAGCATGGTTTCAGTTTATAGGAGTTATCGTGTCTCATCATACAAATATTATTTGCAAGTAACAGACTTGTTGACAGTGCATTCAGTTAATGAGTACAAAAAATGAACAAGTGTTCGAACTTGAATAAACTTTACAAGCAATTCAAACAATAAATAACGCGTAAACAGCTAGCTATGACATGGGTTGTCAAGATCGGAAAAAGAAACAAATAAATCAAAAAACAAAACAAACAAAAAACAGAAAAACACTTAGGCCTACATTCATCTTATGACTGAATGCGTTGTCACGGAAAGTTCCATTTCAAAGTATGGACGATAACGTAGCACAGCTGGCTTGTGGGTCGACAGCCGTTTAGAATTTGGGCTCGGTTAAACAAATCCCCACGGTAGATTTCTAATCAAGCAAAATATATGTCTGTAGAAAGATGCCTGTTGGGTTTAAAAGTTCTGTTTTCAGACTTTCATAAACACAGAAGTGTAGACATGTACTAAAAGTTACAAACAATAGCTGTGCAATTAAAAATACTGCATACAAAGACTCGGCTGATATACGGTATCCGGTCTCTCTCAGAAATGGGAGGCGGAAGTCTCGACACCGGTAACACCTGACACCGCATTCCTGAGATGTTGCAGCGATGCGCGGGACTGGGTCAACGCGCCGTATGGTGTAGCCGTGTGGGCTTCGGAGGAAGAACGCTTATTTTATTTTTTTTATTTAATTTTTTTTAAAATGCTCAGTGATGACAAGGTGGCATCAGTCGGATATTTAATGTACATATATTAAAGAACCCAAACCGCTGAAAACAATTATGTGGACGCTCTGAAGAGGTGCCAGTGGCTTTCTGCCGGACTAGGCTGGGGAACAGGGCCTTTGGAACATTAAGCTTTTTCTCTTTTTTTGTGGAGATCGTACACCCCCCCCCCCCCTCTTACTTGATAAAATGGCTATCTAGTGGCGTCGGGAGCTCGGGAGGTGATTGTCTGGAGCGTGGCGAGGCATTGGTGATCTGGGTCCCATCCGCAGCCTCAGGGTGTTTTTTAGTAACTTCTTGTTAACTCTTGTTAACTTCTTGTTAAGTTCTTAACAGTGCATGTAGGTGTAGAGCACCTGTCATTTTGCTCCTGTAGAATAGGAGAGAATTTTAGCTTTTTCTTTTACTGTAACTTAAAACGGTACATGCATTATGCTATTTCTTGTAGTCTCTCATTCTCTCGTTCTTTCGTTTGTTTCTTTCTTTCTTTGTTTCTCTCTCTCTCTCCTTCTCTCTTTCTCTTTCTCTGCCTGTCTGTCTGTCTGTCTGTCTCTCTCTCTCTCACACACACTCTCTCTCTCCCTCACATACTCTCTATCTCTCTCTGTCTCTGTCTCTGTCTGTCTCTCTCACATACACACTCTCTCTCACATACTCTCTCTCTCTCTCTCTCTCTCTGTCTGTATCGGCTTAGGCGCCGTATTAACAGTGGACTCTTCTCTTGCTTCCCTTCATCTTTTTGTTCTTTTTCTCTGATAGGCTGCTCTGAGCATCGATTCTGGGTCTTGCTTTGCTCCTGTGATGGCTGCATTGGGTCCTTTCTCTGTCCTTGTTCCAAGTATCGCTGACATTCCTGGTTATTACTTAGAAAACATTAAGCTGACACCACCAGAATGATCGGAGCATTAATCCTTTGACTCCCTCACCCTGTCCATCAGCATCTTGCAATGTCAACCATGCTATCAAAGCAGACTCAGCCCGTTGACTCCCTCCCCTCTATCCACCAGCTTCCTGCAGGATCTAGGAAGCTGGTGGATAGGGTGATGGATTCAAAGGGTTAAGTTTTCGCAGTTGGTGAATAGGGTGCGGGAGTCAAAGGATTAAGATGTGGTAGCGAATAGGTTAGCTGTGATTTTTATGTTGCGGGCTGAATTTGAACTCGAGACACCAGATCTTGAGTCCATGGCTGTATTACAAATGACAGTCAAAACCCCTACATGGATGATGAATAAAGGGATGGAGTAGAAAACACTCGTTTGCTTTTGAAAGGGATGGGATGAGGACGACATACAGTGAAGTGCGATAATAAAGTTAGTTGGCCAGTTAGTTTGTTGACTGGCAATTTGCTTGTGGGCTTTATTTGGCGAGTTGATTGTGTGATTGGATGCAAAACGCATGGTTTTACCACACACACACACACACCACACACACACACACACACACACACACACACACAACACACACACACACACACACCACCACCACACACACACACACACACACACAACACACACACACAACACAACACACACACACACACACACACACTCAGTTTGTCATAGCTGATACTTGCACGGGATTAAACACACTTACGCACACACACTCACACGCACGCACGCACGCACACCACACCACACACAACACGCCACACAACCACAAACACACACGCAACACATAAGACGATCGCACCACACACACACACACACACACCACACACACACACACACACACAACACACACACACACACACCAAACTCTCTCTCTCTCTCTCTCTCTCTCTCTCTCTCACCCACATTTCAAGTCAAAGGGTCATTACCAGAATACTCATTACTGAAGATGAAAAATATCAAAAATCCCTCGCTAAATTTATCGCCCTTGCTTGGGAAAGTCGGAGAAAGAAAACAACACAGCAATAAATTCATGTAAGTTTATCGCCAGTGAAGATATCACTTTATACTATTCGTATGTTTATTTGCCGGATTTGGGTCTTCCTCTTACTTATATGACTAATTACTTCGGGTGGTCAACTGTTTTCTTCAACTTTTTGTTCAATTTTTTGTTCAACTTTTTGCTCAACTTTTTTCCTTCCTTCAAATTTTCCTTCATCATTTAGAAAAAAAGTTCAAATGGATGTAATGTCAGCCATGACTATATTTATAACTCTTTATTTCGCGAAAATGTCACCGTAAAATTTAATGACTTTGTTTATGCTCCTTGCCAGCAGGACAAAAATGTCAATGGCAATAAACCATTTTCAGTTTCAGTTTCAGTTTCTCTCACACACGTACACACACACACACACACACACACACACACACACAACACACACACACACACACACACACACACACCACACACAACACACGCACGCATACACACACACACACACACACGTGTACACGACACATATGTTGGTGAAAACTGAATAATCTGCACGCGGAGCACTTGTCTCTCGCCCGAGTTCAAGTCACGCACGAGTCTGTCTGAACAGTCGGACGTTCAGCTTCAGTCACGTTTGAATTTTGTCATGGCTGGAGCAAACGGTGAAAAGAAACCAGCAATTTCTTTTATTCATTTATTTATTTATTCTTTACTGCAATTGTGTCTATTGGATTGGTGAAAAAGGCCCGGTGTGAAAGCAAAGAACAGGAAATACATCAGTTGCTGTGAATTTATGACAAGGTAAGCACCTTTCATTCTATTGCACTACATTATAACCCTGGCTACCAGTAATGTTATTAGTTTTGTAGCAGGCTGTTGCCGTCTCTGTGGATAAAGTCGTGGACTCAGAATCTGATATATGTTGGTTACTCCACCTGGCAGCATAAAAACTGGCCTGTTCGCTGCTTACCTTTAATATTTCAATGAGTGTTTATGGTGTGGGCCTAGTGTTTTACAGTGCCTTTCTGGTCCATCACTGTATGTGTTCTATAAAGTCTTAATATTCCCTGAGGATTGATAATTGGGTGCCTGTATTAAGTGCATTTTTGGCTCAAGAGAAGTGTGATGTGCAGAAGCAATTTTAGGTTATTTAGGCTAATTTATATATGTTTTAATATTCTTAGTTATTTTCACATTTGTATTTAGGTTGGATTTTCTTAAACCCTTAATGAAGAACTGGACGAAATGATCAACGCCAGGGACATATCCTTACATGTAGATTATGTGTGCACGTGCATTGTTATGTGTACTTTATTTTCGTTTTTAGATTTTTTTTTATTGGTACAGTCTTTGATATGGTTTGCGCAGTTGGCTGGGCTTTAAACAATAAGACTAATAATAATGGTGGAAAAACACAAAACACGGAACCACAAGACCAGGTCAGGTAGGGCAGTGTTATGGATTAACGTTCAACTACGAAAGACACAATCTGTGACCACCAACACAACCAACAGTAACAATGATAAAAACTAGTCCCACACAGTTCAGTTTGTCAAGCCTACCAATATGCAGAACAATGAATCTTTTTAAATCCTAGGCACAACAAACTCATGGCCAGAATGTATCAACTATAATTAGTATGTTGCACGTTAAAACGACAATTCCTGTGTCCTCAGGAAGTGACAGCGACTGTGATCCTTCTGCGCCGTGCCATCAGTGAACAAGAAGCCCTGCACATTCATGACCTGTGTCAACATCCCAAGACGCTCCACGGTGTCGTTTACACGTTCACCTACCGTCTGATCCATTACCCGACCTTCAGAGTGTCTTGGTAGGGTAACCAGATCAACCCCATTAGTACCGGCCACCTTCTTGAAAATTGTGCTAGAAATGTCCTTTTTCTGGCACTCTTTGTTTTGCCTTGTCCTTGGCTTTCTGTCATTTCTTCCTATCATTTTTGCCTTGCTGTCCATTTACCTGTTGTTCGATAAAGTCATTACCTGAGTGTTCGATAAAGTCATTTACTGTATGTGTTAAAGTCTTACATACTTTTTCTTAGGAATGATAATGGGTACATGTACTGAATACATTTTGGCTCTGGGAAGCGAGATATGCAGAAGCAATTTTAGGTTCTTTATACCTGTTTTGTTGTTTTGAGTCCTTAGATATGTTGATATTTGTGTTGAGGTTCTTTATATCTGTTTTTGTATATGTTTTAATGTCTTAGGTATGCTTATGTTTGTACTGAGGTGTTTTTTCAAATCCCCTGTGCGATAAATTGGACGGAGTGGTCAACAATGGGGCATGTCCTTAGATTATGTGCGCGGATGTACTGATACGTGTATTTAATTTCATTCCTGTTGAAGTTTTGTATACTGTGACGCGGTTATAGCCCTAGGAGTTGGCTGGGCTTTAAACAACAAAACAGTAACAATCAGATCAAACTTTCAACTTGGGAAAGGGGAGAGGTGGATAACCAAGGAGTTTGGATTTTGTTCAAGAGGATTCATCGCACTGAGACAATTACTTACATGCTCCAACCAAATCTGCCAGAAATCATCTGACTGACCCCCCACCCCCCCTGAAATCTGCGCAAAAACTTAACCGCTGATAAGGTCTTGAAATGGGCAAGGAGGGGTAGAGGGACCTATGAGGCTCTATGCTGACGCCATCAAAATAAGAGATATTTGATATGGAGAGCGAACTTCCAGTTTTTACTCTTGTAGCCGGGATTGAACTCGATAACAGATTTTGAGTTTATGGCGACATCCTGTGACCTTAGTTTTGTCCCATTATTATTCATGTGTCCTGCCGCATGGCGTTGGCGATCATGGCCCTCCATACGAATCTATCCCTTGTTGCTGCAAGTACATCTTCCACCCTCTGTCTTCAGCCACCTGCAAGTCCGTCCAATATTTTTCTTCCTGAGTTTACCTGGTATTCTCTTTCCCTCCGGCTTTCCTGTTCTGACCAGGTGCTCTAATTCCCCTTTCCTCATAAAAAGTCCTATAAATTCTGCTTTCTTTTCGTTTTCTTTATCAAAAATCTTGTGTTGGCCTTCTTCAAGACTTCTCTTTTTTTTCCTGTTGAAATATTGTATGTTTTGAAACAATTATAGCTGTGATATGGTTCTATGCAGTCGGCTAGGCTTTAAAACAAACAAATAAAAAAATAACAATGCAGAAACAGTTTTAGTAAATTTAGACGAGTCTTTATATTCATTTTACATACGTAGGTATTTAACACATTTTGCATTCAAGTTTGTTTTTTCACCCCCTGGTAATAAATTGGACAGAATGATCAACACCAGTGGTATATCCTTAGATTGTGTGTGTGATGCATTGGTTTGTGTACTTACTTTTCTTTCCATGTTTTTTTCAGTATCAACGAGGTGTGTGTTCAGAGATGGTTATAAGCCCTGATAATGGCCCTGCACAGTCGCCTGGGCTTTAAATAATACTAATATGACACTAATAATGATAATTATAATTACAACAGTAATGTAATGAGATTGTAATGGTAAAACGATGATGATGATGATGATGAGAAACCCTTGTTGTACCATTTTTCCATTGAGCCTCGGTGTCTACCATCAGGATTAATTGAATTGCATATACGTATTCATTGCATTTTCAGATTTAAGATGTAATTGCTTTGTGTTAGAGATCCTGCAGGTAAGTTTGTATAGAGGCCTATGTTTTTGTGTACTTAATGTTAATGCAATTGTATTCAAGTTTCTTTTGTCTAATCCCCTTGCTGTTTACTTTGGCAGAATACCAACGCCAAGGATATATCCTTAGATTATTTTAGTGAATTCAGTGATATTTATCTTGACTGGTCTGAAAAAGGCATTAGAATAGATAGAAAATAGCTCGGTCACCTCAGGTCTGCTGACGACTTTATCATCTTTAAGAAAAGTCTCAAGCAACTGCAAAATATGCTGAATGAACTAAATGAATGCGGCAAAAATGAAGGAATAACAGTAAACTTGAAGAAAACAAAAATTATGGTCAACAACTAAATCGAAGACCCACATGTAGACTGAAAAGTAGCGATGGAAAATGAAGAGCTAGAAATGGTCGATCACTACATATACTTAGGCCGACGCATCTCAGCAGAATCCTCCTCCAAAGAGGAAGAAATCAAAGTAGGATAACCCTTGCTGGCTAGCGTTAGGAAGAGCAACTTCGGTTTTCAAGAATGACAAAATTGTGTGTGTATTGAAACGGTTCTAGCCTTGATATGGCTCTACTCTCAGCTGGGCCTTAAACAAGAATAACAAAAACAATAACATTTTATTGAGATCTATTGATTTCTCTATTTACTGATGTATTTATTTTTAGTCTGTGCACGTACAATTTGGATTCAATATGTTTCAGGGTGTCTGTAAAAGCGTAACGCTACGTATTGCACCTGAAAAGAGCAGCGGCGGCAACAGTAAAAACAGAACAAGATGAAGAACAAGAACGAGTAAGTCTTCTTTGGAATGTTATAGACAACAGGGGAAAAACTAAAAAAAACACAAAAGGAGTAAAAAAAAAAAAAAAACATAGCAAAGACATTCACAATAAGAAGAAGAACGATAAGAAGAAGAAGAAACGAAGAAGAAAGGCAAGAAGAGAAAACGAAGAAGAAAGACGATAACAGGAACGGAAGAAAAAAGATCGGAAGAGGAAACAGAAAACACAAGGCAACATGAACAAAAACAGCAACAATGAGAACAAAAACTTAAAGAGGAGACAAAAATGAAAATAAGATAAACAAAAGAAAATCAATAAGAACAAGAACAGGAACGGCAAGAACAACAAAAAAGAAAGATGGAGAAACAACGAATATTCATCACCAAAAAGTCGAAAAAACAAACAAACCCAGCAGCAACAAAATCAACACAAAACAGAAACCAAGAGCAAGTAAAGCATGACAAAACAGAAACAAAAAAGTTAAAATAGAAAACAGAACAATACACAATGCATGGCATTTTCAAAATATGCTTGTTACGCAGTCAATAACAAGACCATCAACATGGATACACAGGAGAAATGAACAGCAAAAGGAACAAGAAGCAATGCAACCAGAAGCAATACGACAAGCACCAGAAAAAGAACAGCTGTGATGACAACGGCAAAAACTTCACCAGCAAACCGCCAAGAAAAGCACAAAAAACAGTGAAAGGGGAAAAAATCAAGAACAATAAACACGTCGCAAAGAACAGCAACACGAACAGGATCAAGAATGAAAAACAATGAAACGAGCATAACTAGGAGACAAAATCAAAAACAACGGGAAAAGTAAAAAACCCGGATAAAGCTACATAAAGAAGGCAAGCAACAAAACAAAACAACAGGAAAATGGAAACAGAACAGGAAAATGGAAAAACAGTGACACAAACACAAACAAAAGAAGAAAACGAAAGAAAATTTGAGCAACTGTGACAAAAACAACAGAAACAAAGAGCAAATAAATACGAACACAAACAAAAACGGCAAGAAGTCAAAGAAACAAAAGAAAAACAAAGTATCAAGAGCAAGAGGAAAAACAAGTACAGGAAGAACCAAGTGTAGAAAAGCAGAACGTACACCAGCAAGTATACAATAACAATATCAACACATGGCAGAACCAGAACACCAACGGTACCTAGGAACAGAACAAACAAAACTTGTCAGAGAGAACAAAGATAAAGAAAAACATGAGAAAAAAGAACAAGAGCAGTAAGCACTAAAAAAGCAACAAGAACAAGAAAAACTCAACCACAATCAAAAACAACAATCATTTTGAAGAGAAACAAGTACAGAAAGAGCAAGAAAGAAACAGGAAAAGCGACAACGCCAAAATCAAAAAACAAATATCAACATATGGCTGAAAAACAAGAGAAGAAGAATTACGAAATCTCGGCGGAGCAAAAGCAAGAAGACATTAAGAAACAAACGCAGAACAGGAGAATTGAAATACTGCATTACAGCTACAATGACACAGAAGAAAAACCATCAAACAAAACAAAAAAACAGTAAAAAAATCCCAAAACAATACATCAATAGAAAAAAAATCACAAACGAAGGAAAAAAAGAAACAAAACAAAAACAGTACACAATATATATCATTGCACAATCAGTAACAGTATCAATATGAAAAAGGATACGAAATCAAAACCAATAACGGCAAGCAAATCGGGAGAAATAGAAGAGTTAAAGGGACAACAAAAACAAGAAGCGGAAAAAGAACACCTATGATAACAATAACGGCGAGGATATCAACAAGTCATAATTAAAATCGAAGAAAAGAGTGGAATGGAAGAAGTAATGAACAAAACGCAAATCAGACAAAATAGCAACAAGACCAGGAATAAGAATTAAAAAAAAACAAAAGTAGTGGATGAAATCAAAAGCAACAACAACAACAACATAAAAAGAACATCTGAAACGATATGAAGAAAACGAGTAACAAAATAAAACATCGCAAAACAAACAAACAAAAAAGAAAAACAAAAGGGAAACGGAAGAAGCAAATCAAAATGTTGAGCATTTATGACAACTGAAACAAGAGAAAAAAAAAAACCACGAACATAAACAAGTACCGCAACAAGTCAAGGAAACAAAAGAACAACAAAGTCAACAGGAACAAGAAGAGGAACAAATCCAGCAAGAGTATGTGTAGAAGAGCAAAACACATCAGCAAGAATACGATCACAATACAACACGTGACAGAAAAAGAACACCAAAGGCACCAAGGAACAGAAACAGGAACAAACAAAAACATCTGCAGAGAGAACAAATACAAGACAGAAAAACACGAGAAAAAAACGAAAGCAACAAGAACTACAAGAGCGGCAAGAAAACGAAGAACAAAACCAAAAATAAAATAAAATTATGCGGAAGAGAGAATAAGAAAAACGCGACAACAGCACGAACATAATAATAATATCAACAAACAGCCGAACCACAACATCAAGGTCACTAACAATAACATGAGTTACAAAGTCTAGCAGACAGAGCAAAAAGAAGAAGACAAAGAAAGAAACGCACAACGACAGAACGAAATAACTACAACTATAACAATAACACGAAAGAAAACCCACCCACTCACCCACGTACCCCCCCCCCCCCCTCGCCAGAAGAAAAAACAATATATAAACAAAAAATCAGAAACGAAGGAAAGCAAAAACAGTACACGGTAAATGGCAAATCCATAACAATTATTGCTCTGTCGATGATGATATACATATTTAACGCTCAGCAAATTAGAGCAAACCAATCAATTGTGAAAATTGGATGCTGTTCATGTTCCTAACAATTGCTGGGGAAACGCCGAGGAGGTCAAGATCATTCGTAACATCAGCCTTCAGAGTCAGGGTTCTGCCTTGTCCACGTCGAAGGTTGACACGGTCGCTGAAGTCGATGATAACGGTATCAACATGGATAAACAGATATAAAAAAGAAATCAATAACAGCAAGAAAACCAAGAGAAACGGATGAGTAAAAGAGACAAAATGCAAAACAAGAAGAAAAATTCTCTGTTAACAACAAGGGCAGAAAACATAACATCGCCAAGAAAAGCACGACAAAGAAGACTGGAACAGAAAAAAATAACAACAAAAAATAAACGGAAAGACGAATAGCAGCAGGACGAAGAACATGAATGAAAAAAAGACTAAAGAAACATAACAAGGGGACAAAATCAAAGGCAGAGTCAAAAGAAAAAAAAAAGAGCTGAATAAATATGAAAAAATCAAGAAACAAAAACAAAGTAAGAAAAAGAAAGAAAAATATCAGAAAAACAAAAGGGAAAGACAGCAGGAATAAAGAAGTTAAAGCATAAATGACAAGAACAATGAAAACAAATGGAAAAAGTACAAACATAACCAAAGACATCAAGAAGTGAAAGAAACAGAAAATAAGAAGACTAAAAAACAACAACAACATGAAACAACAACATCAAAAACCAGAATGAATATCCAAAGAGTAAAATCAAGAACAAAAATGAAGACAACTACAATTCAAAACACAGAAGCATCAAGAGCACCACTACAACAAATCCACAAAAAATGCAAATGACAGAACGAAAAACAAAAACCAAAGTCAACTGGAAATAAACCAAGCACACAAGAATATTAACAGCAAAGTCGGGAAGAACCCAAAGAAACAAGGACAGAAATAACGAGACAAAAAGAGCAAAAACAGCCAGAACATATGAATAATGTCAACTAATAGCAGAACCACGACACTAAGAGCATAAAAAGCGCAAATGGGAAAACTACTGAGCAGAACAGAAACAAGGCAAAAACAACCACAAAACGGGAGAATAAAACAAAAACTACAGCTACAACTGAAAACAGAAACCCAAAGCAAAGCAAAAAAGAAAACAAAACGTCAACTTCAAGTCACCAAGAAAAGCACAAAGAAAAAGAGTGAAAGGGAACAATATCAAGAACAAGAAGTACATCAAAAAGCCGAAAAAATCATAAAAAAGGATCAAGATAAAAAAAAATTAAAACAAAAACAAGCAAACAAACACGGAACGAATATCACAAGAAAACAAACTCAAAAGCAACAACAAAGTGGAAAAATACACAGCTTAAACAGTGTTAAGAAAACGAGCGACAACATAGAAAGAATGACCAGAAAACAAAAAGCAGAAAGAAAAAGAGAAAAGGGAAAGAAATACTGATCCGAAAGAAAGAAAATCTGGCATTAATAACAAGAACGATAGATTGAAAATACGAACAAGTCAAAAAAAAAGAAAAAAGAAAAAAAGAAAAAAGAAGAAAAAAAAAGAAAAGAAAAGAAAAGGGAAAAGAACAGAAGAAAAAGAAAGGAAGGAATAACAAAGAACAAGAGGAGGAACAACAACAGGACGAACAAGTACAGAACAGCAAAAAGTACACCAGCAAGAATACTTTAGCAATATCAACATATGACGAAAGCCAGAACACAAGAGCCACCAAGGAACAAGAACAAACAAAATTTTAGAGAACAAAAACAAGAAAAAAGAACAAGAGCAGCCAGAACAAGCACAAACAAATACAAAAACAAAAATATCAAAATCAAGAACACCAAAGTCAACAAGATGAAGAAAATGAACAATTATAAGAATAACAGGAGTAGAAAAATAAACGTATAAACATCCCCACCAAAAAAAACAACCCCCCCCCTCCCACCAAAAGAAGCAACAACAACAACAACAAAAACCACAAAAATAAACGAAAACACAACAGCATGGAAATACGAACAATGTCAACACATGCTAGAACCAAAACACAAAGAGCACGAAGAAAATGATAAAGCAAAAAGAAAGACAAAGAAAAACCACCACTGACAAGAGCATTAAGAAACAGATAAATAAAACAAGAGAATAAATATAAACAAACTATACAAGGTCAAACAAGCAAACAAGAAGAAAACAACAGATCTACAAAAACAAGACAAACGAGCACAGGAAATACAAGAATAAGAACAAACCAACAATATCAACAAGTAGTGGAACCACAACATCACGAACACCAGTAGTATTAAGTAAAACTACAACACGAACAAAAAAATAAGAAAAACAAGAACACACGAGAAAAAGGAACAAGAAACAACAAAACTAGAACAAATATAAAAAAAAGAATATCAAGAAAGAAAACAAATACAACCCAAGAGAAAACAACCACGTCAACAAAACAACTACAACAAATCTACCAAAATGAAAGCAAACTGAAGAACAAAGACCAACGTCAACTAGAAGTCAAACAAGCGACGAGAACAGCAACAAGAAGTCAACAAGAACCCGTAGAGAAAGAAGTCCAAATAAGAGCAAGAACAAAAAAGAGCAAAATGACAACAGCAAGAACAGAAGAATAATGTTGACAAATACCGGAACCACGTCACTAAGAGCACCAACAAGAACACAAATAGGATACTAATGAGCAGAACAAAAACAAGACAAAAGAAACGCACAACAGGAGAATAAATCGACAACACAACAAACGCTACACTACATCATGAACCAAAAACAACAGGTACAGGAACAAGAAATTGAAGATTGAAAACAAAACAATAGAATAACAAAAATTAAGAACAAAAGAAAATGACAACCAGAAGTAAACATACATACAATCAAAAACACATTATCAGTCAAGACGAAGAAGAAGAGGAACATGACAAGAAATAAAAGAGCGAGCTTTTGATGGCCTCCATCGTGCCTCCATGTGTACCTTTCTTAGGTTAGTGCTGCTTTGCATGAGCTCGGCACATATTCCACTGTTTGTCCCGGCAGAGCGGGCACAGAAGATAATCTGATTTCCGCCATTTCACCAGATTCGAGGGCAAGAGTTAAACAGAACTGAGAAGCTGATTCTGAGAGTGGCCACCTTTCAAGCTTAGACATCTTTGGAGTGCACTTCGCATCGAGGTTCTTCTTCTCTGTTTTATCTTTGCTTTCCAAATCTTTGTGGCATGTTCTCCACAGTCAGACACTTAAGGAAAGCTTCTTCTCTGGACTTAAAATACATTGCAGCCTTGACTGAGGATGATTTTTCATTTGAGTTCAGAACTTATAGTTGTTTGAACTAGTTGATCATCATCATCAGGTGCCTTGCCGCATGGCGTTGGCGATCATGGACTTCCATCTGTCTCTACCTCTTGTTGCCTCAAGCGTCTCTTCCACCCTCTTGTCTTCAGCCACGCTGCAAGTCCGTCTAGTATCTTCTCCCTAGGTCTACCTGATGCTCTCTCTCCCTCCTGCTTCCCCGTTGTGACCAGGTGCTCTAATTCCCCTTTCCCAATAAAATGGCCTATAAATGTTGCCTGTCATTTCTTAATCTTCCTTATGAATGAGCTTCTTGTGTCTGCCTCCATCAAGACTGTCTCATTTGTTTTATTTGCTGTCCATGGAACTCTCAACATTTTTCTTAGAAACCACATTTCGGCTGCCTCAATCTTGTTCTGGCTTTGCTTGACTGTCCACGCCTCACAACCGTATAACAGTATTGGTTCTATATAACATTCAAGAACTCTCTTCCTAATGTTAATTGATAGGCATTTGTTGGTAAGAATGCTTGTCATCTTCTTGGATGCTGTTTTGGCTTGGCCGATTGTGCTGGCTATTTCTGATACGCATCTGCCGTCTGGTGAAATGATCGTTCCCAGGTATTTAAACTTATCAACCTGTCTCAAGGTTGTGCTGTTTGCTGTTATTTTGCATGAGGGGGTTTCATGTTTTTTACTGATCACCATGACTTCAGTCTTCCTGCTGTTTAGTTCCAACCCCTTACCTTTGCTTTCTATTTCTGGTATATTCACAAGGTTTTGTAGCTCCCTTTCATTTTCTATAATAAACACGGTGTCATCTGCGTATCGAATGTTTCCTCCAACCTTGAATCCAGGGCCTTCCTTTCGGTTTCTCATGTTTCCGATGAAAAGTGAAAACAGATCTGGTGATATCACTCGAATTATGTTCTTTTGGAACGTATACTCCATCTGCTACAATCCATTGGTTGCTTATCTTCAGGTTCCTGCATGCTAAGTTTCTGGAGTCACCTGGGGACACGTGGACATTCCCTCACACAACAAGTAAGCTATTTCAGTACGGCAAGATAACGATTTCAAGTGATGCTTCGCCCTGAGGATTGGATAATATTACACAGCTGTCCATTGTGATCGTCCCTGATTTCGGTAGCTGCAATAATTTCCTGCCAAACTGGAAGGGGTGTCTGAAGAAGTAATTTTGGGTCGTCGTTTTGCACCTCCTCCTTGTCCTTGCCTATTCTGCTTTGCTGAGGGCACTGTTTCCCTTTCCTGTCCGTTTTTGTGATCCTTTTGTTCTCAAATTATGAAGCAGCTTTCATTTGTTCAAAACCCTTTTTCCTCTGGATATCTTCATCTAACGCCGATGTGTTGATTTTTTTAGGAGGGGTTTTCATCTTTGGCTGTTTTATTCCACTGGCGTCCCTACAAGTTGCTTGTACAGAGTGTCTGAACGTGGCTAATTTGAGTTTCAGTGTACATCAGCGCATTTAGTTTGTAGATGATTTCTTTATCCATCCTCTCCCATTCCTCTTTTGGACTTATGGATGGGTAGATTTTCTGGCGTAGCATTACCAGTACAGTTTCGTCTGAACATCTATCACAGTTTCGTCTTAATCATCGTGAATGTCCTTGGCACTGTGATTTGATTCTTGGTCCTGGTTTTCCGACATTGTATCTGCTGGCGCAGTGCACTGCTGTTCATCATGGCCCTTTTTCGTCCCGTGGATCATCGTGCCGCGCTTGGTAGAGTATTTGCTTCCACAGCACATGGGAATTCCCGTTTTTTTCTTCTACTTCTGGTCCGTTGTGGATTTCCAGTCGGTACTAGGTTGGTACTGATAGATTACCATTCTCTTCCCCTTTCGGTGAATCCTCGGAGCATCATTCGTTCTTGGAAGAAGAGACAAATTGAAGAAAGGTCCAGAAATCGTCTTTCCCGGTGTTCTGAACTGTCCGGAAAGTCAGCGGTCTAGTCACGTGTCAGTTTCAAGAAACTGAGGAGAGCCGGGCAGCAGAAGGTCCTCGGAGGAGAAATCCCCATTAAGTAAATGTTTTGGCCCTGAACTCCTCAGTCTAAGGGGACTTGACAGCATCCAGGTCTTGACTGTTGGATGCTCTTCTGTTGTGACCAAAGTTTTTTTTATTAGAAATCGGTCCAACATCTGAATTCAATCCCCTTCTCTCAGCAAGACTAATACCATCATGAACAGCAACAAAACAATAATTTTTAGATTGATGGGTCCATCTAATTAGGCAATGGATGCACTCGATTGAGGGGGCGAATGGTGAACAGCATCAGCGATTGTTGAACAAGGTGACTGAGTGGCAGTCATCGGCACAGCTGACGAACATGGTTGATAGGTGATCGCTGCTGCAGCTTTCTTTTTCCTCGTCAACAACAGTGGAGATCGTTTCTCCTCTGGGGTGACCATGCCTGCACGTACAGCCTTCACTGGGCACAGTGATTTGTAGGTTTTTCTTTGCAGGTGGACACACTGTCAGCTGATTTCAGGTCTCGTTTGCTAGATTCCCTATATAGCAGCAGTGGCCGCTCTGTGTGCCAGGATCTGCAGTGAGCTCTCCGTACAGTGTATCTTCAGGGATATAAGTATCCTGCATGAGGCGAACATGGCCAACCCAGGTGATACATTTCGAGAGAAAAAAAGGGGGAACTTTATGTAGAGTGGAGGGGGAAGCAAGGGGAAGGAACTTCGAGAAGGAGGGGGAATCAAGGAGAGGAAATTGGGGAGGGAAAGGCGAAAAAAGGGGAGGGAACTTGGGAGTGGGAATCAAGGGGAGGGAACTTGTGGAGGGAACTTGGGGTGGAGGGTGAGAACCAAAGGGAGGGAACTTGGGGAGGGAACATGGAGAGAGGGTGAGAACCAAAGGGAGGGAACTTGGGGGGGGGGGAACATGGAGAGAGGGGAACCAAAGGGAGGGAACTTGGGGAGGAACTTTTAGATGAAGGGGTGACAAAAGGAGGGAACTTGGGGAGGAGGCAGGGAAAGGAAAAATCAAGGGGAGGGAATTTGGGGACGGAACTTGGGGAGGGAGGGGACATGAAAGAAGGGGACATGAAAGAAGGGGAGGGAACTTGGGGACGGAACAGGGAGGGGAGGGGAAGAAAGGGGAGGGAACTTCGGGTGGAACTTGGAGAGGGAGGGGAGAATTAGGGGAGGGAGAGGGAAAACCAATGGGAGGGAACTCGCGGAGTGAGGCAAGGGGAGGGGAACGTGGGATGGAACTTGGGAAGAGATGGGGAGAACCAAGGGGAGGGAACTTGGGGAGAGGGAAGCAAGGGGAGTTAATTTGGGGAGGGAACCTGGGGAGCCGAGGGAGGGGAGAACAAGGGGCAGGGAACTTGCGGAGGGAGGGGAGGGAGGGGAGATGAAGCAAGAGGAAACTCGGTGAGGGAAGGGAGGGGAGGCATCAAGGGGAGGGAACGTAGGGAGGGATGGGGGAGAACCAAGGGGAGGAAATTGGAGAGGGAATTTGGGGAGGGGGGAACCAAGGGGAGGGAACTTGGGAAGGGAGAACCAAGGGGAAGGAACTTGTGGAGAGAACTTGGGGACGGAAGGGGGAGAGTCAAGGAGAGGGAACTTTGGGAGGGAACTTGTGGAGGGAGGAGGGAGAAACAAGAGGAGGAGGGACAACCAATTGGAAGGATATTGGGCAGGGAAGGGGGGAGAACCAAGGGGAGGGGACATTGCAGAGGGAGGGGGAGAACCACAGACATGGAATTTGGGGAGGGAACTTGGGGAGGGAGGGGGAGAACCAAGGGGAGGGGGAGCTTGGGGAGGGAACATGGAGAGGGAGGGGGAGAACCAAGGGGGAGGTATCTCTGGGGGGGAACCTGGGGAGGGATGGAGGAGAACCAAGAGGAGGGAACTTCAGGAAGGAGGGGAGAACGAAGGGGA
The DNA here is from genome assembly GCA_030674185.1 of Monoplex corrugatus. Classification (NCBI taxonomy): domain Eukaryota; kingdom Metazoa; phylum Mollusca; class Gastropoda; order Littorinimorpha; family Ranellidae; genus Monoplex; species Monoplex corrugatus. The sequence goes on along the minus strand of JAPXFY010000021.1, from coordinate 43,312,748 downwards.
GGAATCTTGGGGAGGAAGGGAAAACCAAGGGAAGGGAGCGTGGGGATGGAGGTGTTGAACTAAGGGGAGGGAACTTTGAGAGGGAGGGAGCAGAACCAAATGGAGGGAACTTGGGAGGGAGGAGAACCAAGGGGAGGGAACTTGGGAGGGAGGGAAAAAAAGGGGAGGGAACTTGGGGAGGGAAGGGGAGGGAACTTGGGGGGATGAGAACCAAGGGGTTTAGGAAGTTGTGCATGTGTTCTTTTTGACTTTTGTATACTGATGACAAAGGCCAGTTGGCAGAAAGTTTGCGCCTGTCTTGTTTTGTCATATGGAATACACGTTCTGCTTCTATTTTTATGTTTTTGTCGTTTGAATATCGTCCTGTTTTTTATTTTGTTTGTTTGTTTTTTAATTCCAGTAAATCGTTTTACGGTGACTGATGCTGTTCTATTGTTCTTTCTTAGGACGGTCTGATTATTAGAATTGTGTAAATTGCCAAGTAAACCGTTTTTATTAATACAGGTACTTGCTGAAAAGAAAAATTAATAAACATACCTTTTGGCACTATAATTTGTTTTGTTTGAAAGTATCATCAGCGAATTTTAACCAAGCTGCACTACCGTGCTCTTGTTTTAAGACCAAAGCATGCTATTTTTTTCGTCATTATGTATTCTACACTTTCTTCAGTATTTTTTGTTTTGTTTTTGTTTGTTTGTTGTAGCTTTTTTTTTAGTTTTAATCATCTCGTACTCATAACTGTCCCCCCACCCTACCCCGTGGTGATGCCAGGGGCTCTTTCAGTATAAATCCCCACCTAGAAATTCTGTGCTAGAAATTTCTTCTTTTCTTTCACTGTCTTTGTTTCTGCCTTGTTTTTTTTCTTTCTGTCATGTCTTCCTATCATTTTCTGCCTTGCTGGTCCATTCACCTGTATGCGTTCCATAAGGTCTTACGTACCGTTTCTTTGGACTGATAATTGGGTACATGTTTTAAGTACATTTTTGGCTCTAGGGAGATGAAACATGCGGAAGCAATTTTAGGTACTTTATGCCCGTTTTTAAATATGTTTTGGTGTAATTAGGTATGCTTAAATTTGTATTCAGGTGCTTTTTTTAATCCCCTATGCGATAAATTGGACGGAGTGGTCAACTTCAGAGGCATGTCCTCAGATTACGTGCGCGAATGCATTAATGTATTTTTTCTTTTTTCCTGTGGAAGTTCTGTATGTTTTGAAGCGGTTATAGCCCTGATATGGCTCTACGCAATCAGCTAGGCTTTAAACAACAATAACATTAAACATTAAACTTATAGTTGTTTTGCTTGATTTAACTAATGTTTTGCTGTTTCGTTCATTTGCAGGCTACATCCAAACATTGAACTATGATGGGAAGATGAGACAACTCCTGTTCATGGACAGCACAGTTTGTCCCCCGTTGCCTTGGTTTTCCGAGGTGGCAGGATATTCGTCCTGCTGCGTAGTAGTCGCTGTTCAAACCAATATTCAGCTCCTCTCGTACAACATGTCATATACATGCCTTTCTCTTCTGTTGCACATTGACATAATCCAGCATGTGACATTAATCGGGGTACACGTGTTCTTGAACTTGTTCTTATGATGGAAGAAATTGCTGGTGATCTCATGTTGAGTACACAATGACAGCAACATAGAGTTTACCGGAGTGGCAGTTGCCAGTACCATAGCGTCCAAGGTCTTTGTCCAAATGAAGTAGTCTCATTGAATAATGGGCCTGTTATTTGTTTTGTTTTGTTTGGTTTGGTTTTGACTGTGGCAATGAGACGGTTGAGCTCTTCGTCGAAGACTTCTTTAACACCATCTGCAATAATCATCGTTGGAGAGAAAACTTTCATGACCATATCAAAGTGGCCTTTTATGAGCAAAAGACACAGTGTCATCTCTCTCTCTCTCTCTCTCTCTCTCTCTCTCTCTCTCTCTCTCTCTCTCTGTCTCCCTGCCCTATATGTACATATCTGGAGGTCACTATAGGTGTAGTCTTGACTACCATATCCAACCCAACGCGTCCACAGATGGTGCATAGGGGAAGGACCTCCAGATACGAAGGTTAGCGGCTGAGCAGTCGCGAACCAAATGGTAGCGATCGTGGAGAGCGATGAGTACATCTGGTGGCACAGATGTGTCATTAAATGGCTCATCTGCTCCATGAAGGGATCTTCTCAGCGAAGGGAGGCGCCATTAAACCTGCCTACAGCCCCCACTGCCTTGTGGGTAATCGCGGGAACGACAAAGACATGGGGAGGGGAAGCTGATGGAAGCTAATGGGGAACCACCATCGTCTTCTCCCAGTCATGTCATGACCCAAAGTATGAATTGAAGGAAAGTGAGCAATGTGAACAGGGTTCCATTGGCGTATCTTTGTCAGGTAGCAGTAATCATGTTGAGCAGGTGACACTAGACACTAATCAAGCAAATGCTGTTGGATTAAAATATATAAGAATTGCAACATGGATTGTCAAAACAATGCTTCAGAAGCGAAAACTAGAATAATGTGAAAATAGAAATAGAAAGATTGAACATTAATATTTTAGACTACGACAGTGACATGGAAGGGAGTAGGCATGATGACTTCTGGCAAGCATAAAATATGTTCTGGTTGGGACACACATGAAAGAAAGGTAGTTATCATAATGAACAATGACAAGTCAAATCATATCAAAGGATACTGGGGCCGCATTAATTCATGCTTAAGAAGTAGGCTGGAGGGTAGGTCACTTGATTCAGAAATAAGTGCAATGAAGCTAAGAAAACTTGGTTAGAAACAAATTTCAAAGAAACAGAAGACCAACACAAAATTGACCCAAAGTAATGTACAAAAATACTAAAGAAATGCGCAAAGATTAAAGGCATGCACATGAGCAAGTTGTTTAAAATCAAAAGATGGTACGATTATAATGGGAAAAGACGAAATATCAGGTAGATGGAGAGAATACATCGAAGATCTTTTTTGACAACGACAGGAAGGAGGAACGCATCATTAGAGATAACTTTAAAGGGTCACCAGTAATAACAGATGATGTAAGAGCAGCAATGAAAAAGATACAACAGTGAAAAGGCCCATGACCAGATAATATTACTAAGGAACTGATTGAGGTTCTAGAAGAATTTCGTATTGTAAAAGTCTCCCTAAATAAAATCCATGACACGGGAAAAATCCATAAAAATATGACAAAGAAGGGGTATGGAATGCGAACTCCATCGTACAATCACCTTGAGTCTTGTAACAAAACTTCTATTAAGACACGGAATAGAATCGAACCAAAAATAGCAGAAGAACAATGTGGGTTTGTTGAAGAAAAATGAATTGTTAATGTCATATAGTTATCCTAATAACTCTCATAGAAAGGTCAGTTCAGATGAGGAAGGATTTACATCAATGTTTTGTAGATCATGCCAAGACCTTTGATCAGGTAAGACATGTTGAAGAATTGATCAACCAACTGGAAAAGCTCAGTATTGATGGAGGAGATCTAAGAATAATAAGAATGTCTATTGGGATCAAACAGCAGCAATGAGAGCAGAAAATTAGTTCTTTGCGAAATATCTGAAAATGAGTTAGACAGGGATGTATTTTCTCACCTGATTTGTGTTCACTTTACAGCGAAACCTTCATGAAAAAACTATATGAATGTCTTGGGATTAAAGTTGGAAGACAAATTATAAACAGTGCACATTATACCGTTCTTATTGCAGAAAAAAACATTAAAAATATTGTGAATATAATAGAATAGAAGGCAGAAATAAAGGGCTAGAGCAGAATAGTAAGAAAATGGAAGTTATGGTAATCAGTGAAAAACAAGGAATTCTGTCATGTAAAACAACAGCAACTGCCATTGAGAGAATTTGATAACTTCAAATATCTCGTAACAATCAGTTCATCAGACGGCAGATGCACGTTAGAATCATCCAGCAGAACTGGCCGACGAAAACAAAATTCAAGAAAATGAAAAGCATTCTTACCAACAAATGCTTATCAATATGCACGTAGGGTTTTGTTCACACTTAAAGACTTTGCCAGATAACTGCTCCCAGATTTGGGTGAAGCTCATATGGAGGTGTCCAAACGTGATGACTCCGTCTTGAACAGTCAGCACACTTTGTTAATCTATGAAATGCGGCCAATACATTTCAGCTCACTCGGTTATTTGATGAATTTAGTGCCAAAGACGTTGATGCTTAGATTTCTCGCTGGGCCACTGACTTTTTCAGTCAATATCGATCTCATCTTCATGTTTTCCACGTGTATGATAACGAAGATCGTGTGTGTGTGTGTGTGTGTGTGTGTGTGTGCGCGCGTGCGTGCGTGCGTGCGTGTGTGTGTGTGTGTGTGCGTGCGTGCGTGCGTGCGTGTGTGTGTGTGTGTGTGTGTGTGTGTGTGTGTGTGTGTGTGTGTGTGTTCTGTGTGTGTGTGTGTGTGTGTGTGTGTTCTCTGTGTGTGTATGTGTGTGTGTGTTCTCTGTGTGTGTATGTGTGTGTGTGTGTGTGTGTGTGTGTGTGTGTGTGTGTGTGTGTGTGGTGTGTGGGTGTGCGTATGTGTGTGTGTGTGAGTGCATGTCTGACTACGACGTCTTAAACATGTATACACTGGTGTGTGTTTGTGTGTGTGTGTGTGTATGTGTGTGTGTGTGTGTATGTGTGTGTGTGTGTGTGTGTGTGTGTTCTGTGTGTGTGTGTGCTCTGTGTGTATATGTGTGTGTGTGTATGTTCTGTGTGTGTGTGTGTGTTCTGTGTGTGTGTGTGTTCTGTGTATGTGTGTTCTGTGTGTGTGTTCTCTGTGTGTGTGTGTGTGTTCTGTTGTGTGTGTGTGTGTGTGTGTGTGTGTGAGTGTATGTGTGTCTGTGTTCTCTGTGTGTGCATGTGTGTGTGTGTTCTCTGTGTGTGCATGTGTGTCTGTGTTCTCAGCGTATTTTCGACAGGTACCGTGTCAGCCAGATATCGGATCATTACGGAGTGCGGTTGGACGTACGTGTCCCGTAACAGATCTCTCAGCTACCAACACCACCACCACCACCAAACTCCCGCGCCATGTACTCCCCCTGGCTGGTCGACTAGATGATCGATTGCTGCAACACTGGTTAGCGACTATGTTTCACTATTGTTAGAGCAGAGAGGAACTGCAAGCAGCGCTATGCTATTTATTTTGTGTCAAAACTTAAACGAAAGATTGAACGTTAAAACGCACCGAGACATCATCGTCAACAGCTGCAGCAGCAGCAGCATCAATATCATCGGCAACGTCAAGAACATTGATACGAACATCAGTTCCACTGTTACTATCACACGCACCAATAAACAACAATACTGTTTTTGTTTGTTTTTATTGTTTTTTTTCTGTCAAGATTGCTTCTTCTTCTTCTTTTTCTTCTTCTTCTCTCTTGTCTCTGTCTATGTCTCTGTCTCTTTCTCTCTGTTTCTCTGTCTGTCTGTCTCTCTGTCTGTCTCTCTGTCTCTGTCTCTCTCGCCTTCTCTTTCTTTGTCTAGGCAGTTGGACAAATGTAGGTGAATCTGTGTGTGTGTGTGTGTGTGTGTGTGTGTGTGTGTGCGCGCATGCGTGTGTGTGTATGTGTGTGTGTATGTGTGTATGTGTGTGCGTGCGTGCGTTGTTTGTGTGTGTGTGCGTGTGTGTGTGTGCTGCAATAGAGTAACCCACGAAAGGAGGCCCTGCACTGCTGTTGGGTCACTTCAGCGGAGTTCACGAGTGCCTGTTCTGATCCCAACTTAACTAGGAACACTGTCCACTAAGCCCTTTACAGACGATAGTAATGGCTCAGTTGTAGAGTCAGACTGATTGAAAGACTCCATGTTTTAGTGAATTATTTCAACTGTTAGTCTGTTTGGGAGGAAAACGTTGCGCACGAAAGTGACACGTGTCCTTACAAACGACTACATTAGGTCTCTGGATGCCTTGGCTGCTATGGGCGAGTGAAGATGTGCCGAACTGTACTGGTTTTCAGATATTTACTCTTCCACTTCTGTTATATGGGCTGGTTGGTTCTTTTGATAGGGCCACAGATTCCAGATCTGATATTTCGAGTTCAGTCCCAGCCTGCAACACCCTCAGAGGCCCAAGGAATCTTTCAGTGATCAGGTGACTCAGTGGGCCTCTGAGGGTTAATTTCTGGTTTCCCTGAGAGGCTTGCCCAGCCGGTTTGTATGGCGTCGTAACGTAGGTTTGGGTCAGGGTTTATTCGTCGTCGAGATGTAAATTCGCTCAGTCGAGATCAATTCATTTGTTTGGGTCACAGGTGACCCAGTGGGCCTCTGAGGTTTATTAACTCTGACCTGCTTGCTGCCTATCGTAATGTTTCATCATTCTGGTTGTGTCAGTATGCTGTCTCATAGGTCCCTCCCCCACCCTCCCCATTCCTTGACCTCGCCAGCGCATAGCGTTTTGCGCGGGCTCAGGCTGCCAGATAATTGCTGGCAGATTTAAGTGGAGCACATATGGAATTGTCCGAGTGCGATGAATCCCTCTTGAACAAACTCAAAGCTCTAAACTCCATTTCTGTAAATATATTGCTTGATCACGTTTTAAGATAGCTAGGCTTGTTGTATTCAACTACTAATGTTAAGTAGGTCTCCGTTGGTCGGGGTCGACGATAGAAGATGCGTCCTAGTTGTCGGTATCGCGGCTGTTTTTGGCAGCATCGAATGTTTTCTCCAAGGTGCAAGCCAGGGCGGGATGATATGGAGAAACAGCTGTTGTCCACGTAGCATGTCCTCACCCTCCCCTCTTCCCGCTCTCTTCACGTGGCTGAAGGATCCAAAGTGCAATACAGTTTGGCACCAGGAACGTCGCAGGAGTTGCTAGAAAGGCGCTGAAATCAATGTCATTCTACCTACGGGACTCTAACTCCGCATTTGTTTTCAAGGTTGACTACTAAAGCCATTCCCACGGATGGGTATGGTCGCAAGCCAGTGGATGTTTAAAATCAGATTTAGTCTACTCCTAGATGGTCTAGTGTTTGAAATCAGAGTTTACCTACTCCTAGATGGTCTAGTGTTTGAAATAAGAGTGTACCTACTCCTGGATGGTCTAGTGTTTGAAATAAGAGTTTACCTACTCCTAGAAGGGCTAGTGCTTGAAATAAGTTTACCTACTCCTAGATGGGCCAGTGATTGAAATCAGAATGTACCTATGCCTAGATAGCCTAGTGTTTGAAATAAGAGTTTACCTACTCCTAGATGACCTAGTGTTTGAAATCAGAGTTTGCATACTCCTAGATGGGCCAGTGTTTGAAATAAGAGTGTGCCTACTCCTGGATGGTCTAGTGTTTGGAATCAGAGTTTACCTTCTCCTAGATGGGCTAATGATTGAAATCAGTGTACCTACTCCTAGATGGTCTAGTGTTTGAAATAAGAGTGTGCCTACTCCTGGATGGTCTAGTGTTTGGAATCAGAGTTTACCTTCTCCTAGATAGGCTAGTGATTGAAGTCACAGTTTACCTACTCCTAGATGGACTAGTGTTTGAAATCACTGTTTACCTACTCCTAGATGGGCTAGTGTTTGAAATCAGTGTGTACCTACTCCTAGATGGGCCAGTGTTTGAAATCAGTGTACCTACTCCTAGATGGACTAGTGTTTGAAATCACAGTTTACCTACTCCTAGATGGACTAGTGTTTGAAATCAAAGTGTACCTACTCCTAGATGGGCTAGTGTTTGAAATCAGTGTACCTACTCCTAGATGGGCTAGTGTTTGAAATCACAGTTTACCTACTCCTAGATGGACTAGTGTTTGAAATCAGAGTGTACCTACTCCTAGATGGGCTAGTGTTTGAAATCAGTGTACCTACTCCTAGATGGGCTAGTGTTTGAAATCAATTTACCTACTCCTAGATGGGCTAGTGTTTGAAATCAGAAAGTACCTACTCCTGGATGGTCTTGTGTTTGGAATCAGAGTTTACCTTCTCCTAGATGGGCTAATGATTGAAATCAGTGCACCTACTCCTAGATGGTCTAATGTTTGAAATGAGGGTTTACATACTTCTAGATAGGCTAATGTTTGGAATCAGAGTTTACCTTTTCCTAGATGGGCTAATGACTGAAATCAGTGTACCTACTCCTAGATGACCTAGTGTTTGAAGTAAGAGTTTACCTACTCCTAGATGGTCTAGTGTTTGAAATAAGAGTGTGCCTACTCCTAGATAGGCTAGTGATTGAAATCAGTGTACCTACTCCTAGATGGGCTAGTGTTTGAACTCAGAGTTTACTTTATCCTATATGGGCTACTGACCCTGGCCGACTAGCCCCATCTGTCTAGATCGATCATGAACAGGTAGTATTGGACCACATGGTTACTAATAGCACACCAACTTGTTGATATACCATGTAGTGCAATAACTAAATTAAAACTAAAATCCTCTTCACTTTCTCAAAATGACCACTAAGCTACAATAAATTCCGTTACAAGTACCCCTACCCCTACAACAAAACTTCTTACACAGTTTTAAAGACTATTTACTTTAATTTCAACTCATAACAATACCAATAGATCATTAAAGTAACTGTACCATTTGTAGAAGCCCATCACCTTAAAAAAAACAAATAAACAGACAAACAAACAGACAAAACAAAACAAAAGAAATTAGTCACCTTCACAGAGGGTAAATGCAAATACATGTATCAGTCAGATGTTGTTTGAGACACACTCAAGGACAGCAGGAATATGTAAGGCGGGAGGCAGTACGGGAGTCACTTGAATTCAAACCACTGGCGAATTAACACACGCTGTCTGCTCTCAATAAATCGCAGACTACTCAAATTAGAGGGAGTCTACATCGCTCATGTTTGTCACAGACTTCAACATTACACACTGCTTTTAGTCAGTTATAATCTGTGTAACAAAAAGTGTGGTTTTGTGCTTTTATTTGGAAAATAAAACCTGAATCGAAGGAATTGGGGTGGAGCTACGGTAACTTGATTGGCACAGCCACCGAAAATGGAAAAGCACGTGGAACGAAATTGCAAATCAAAACAGTCATGTTGCCTGAACTAACACACACATACACACACACACACACGCATCAGGAGTGAATAAAAGCAACACTGACCTCAGGTGATAACAGACTTTGCCGAGTTCTGGTTTATCCATAAGGATGGGGGTTCAAATTTATCACCAGCAACAGCATACAGTCTGACATGATTTCTCAAACTCGGCACTACCACTACTACACTTTTGTCAAACAACACCATGTACCGATTTCTTTGATAAATAAATTGGCGTATAGCCTAGAGCCTGAATGTTACAACATGAACATATCCACTGCCAGTCCACTGCTGATGATTGACTGTAATGCATCACGGCTCTTCAAAACAAAGAGACGACTGTTCTATCTTGCTTGCCCTCTTTCTGTTTACTAACATCAACACTGAAACTCACTGGTACCTGATGTGAGAACGTCCGTAGGCCTAAATGTACATATTGCCCCGTGAAATTCTACACCTGCTAAATGTTGAAAAGCCCAACGGGATATAAGGACGACATGAAGTGGTTCTAAAAGCATCAGGCGTAACTATGACGGTGTAACGGGAAGAAATTTTAGGGTAATGTTTTGGAAATTGGGCGATGTTTTAGAGGTTGGGGGATGTTTATGCGGAATTACCTTTCTATATAAAAATCACACACAACAAGAAGGAAGGAGAGAGACGAGTAGGAACGCATGAAGCACACTAGCAATAACTTTCAAAAGCATAAGCATGTTCGACTTAAAAGTATAATTATTCATCCTCTTATTCTTATTTGCCTACGTCCTAAAGCTATCCTACTTCTTTGCTTATCAGCTTCAAAACTTTACATTGGAAAAAGAATATCAACGTACCTTCACTACATGTTTCTGGCAAAGGCTCAGCACCTCTGCCAAGTCCAGTGGCCTGTCTCCTGGCACGCTGTGACTGACTAACCGTCCTGTCTCTCTCTCTCTCTCTGTTGTATTGTCTCTCATGTTATTTTCCCTTTCCATTTATAGAGGGTGGATCAGAACACACTGGGGCTCTTGCCCAACCTGTCTTAAGATGACTTCGAGAATGTTCTTCTACTTGTGAATGCATGAAGGAGGAGCTGACGTGAACAAGCACAGGCCAAGAACCCGTCCACTGAGACAATAGGCCTCTCCCTTTCACTGGGGCTATCCTCAAAAACATCCCAATAGAGCTGTATGTACGTCTGGCTTCATTGTTTAATTGTCTCATTTACAGTCTAACATAAATATGATTGGCTGTACTGCTAGATGTTCGTTAATCCTAAGCCTTCAATTGAGAGGCTAGTTTGTCTGCCTTGCCAGACATTGTCAACATCTTGTCTCAGACTGAAGTGCAGGTATGGCCCTGTTTCTACCTGGGTGGTTTCGATGATAACAGCGTGACACAGACCTGCTGTCATCAACATAGTCTCTAGCGTCAGTACAACACTTTGTCACGTGAGATAGTATTATTTCACGTGCACACTGCCATTCCAGTCACGATTACCCCACATTTGTCTCACAATTTCTTTCTCTTCTACGTTTATATCAACACTGAGAATTACGATTATTTTCATTAGTAGAACATAAAATAAGCACATACCTGCATTCCCTGTCAAGACAGAATGACCGCGGTAATATAATTGGCGGCAGAAGACTGACCATGATCTTGCTGCTTCATTTCCTGTGGTTTGTTTTTCTTCCCTGCCGTGAGAGGCTGTGCAGGGGATAAACAGTATATGTTTAGTGTCAAGTGAGTCTAATACTTTCTTCTTATCAAATCTTTCTCAGTGGAATGTACCCCCTGTGAAGCCTTCTATGTCGCGTGGCAACCATGTCAGTTTGACCATGGAACCCCTGCCTTCCCATGTGTATCTCTCTCCTCCTCCATCTCTCAGAATTTTTGCGGGATAATTAATAATCAAACTTTTAATTCGTTTGCCGCTCTCAGTTAGCATCACAATTTGTTTGACTGTTATATCAAATGGAAAATACAATAGATCAGTCGAGGAAGAACATCATAAGCATAGTAGCAGAAACGAGAGGACACCAGAAGAAACAATTTTTGTCATTGCTTTACTTCACACACACGCACACACACACACACACACACACACACACACACACACACACACACACACACACACACACAAACGCACATACACGCACGCACACACACATACACACACAGATAGACAGACAGAGAGAGGTTCAGATTAGGACTCTGTGTGTGTGTGGGGGGGGGGGGGGTGGTAAGGGAGAAGGGAAGCTGGAGAGAGGGGCATTGCCGGACAGTTTACAGCAGAAAACACACAACCTCGTTCTCAGATGGCTATTGGGACTGGGGAAATAGTAGAGCGTGTTGTGAGGACCGTTAAAAACTTACTTGTCAAGACATATATGGAGACAATACAGTGCATTAGGTGTGGGTTTGGTAGTACCAAAGAAAATGCATTGGATTTGCACGGGGTGGGGGTGAGGCAATAATAATAATAATTACAATATTTATATAGCGCAAAATCTTGATAAAATCAAATCTAAGCGCTGAAGCAGACACACACGCAGGCACGCACGCTCGCACACACACGCACGCACACACACAGACACACACACACACACACACACACACACACACCCACACACACGCATGGCTATAAATGGGGAGAAAGAATAAAAGCAATAAAAGCAAGAATAAAAGCAATGGAAAATTATAGAGAGCATAGCATACAATTATATATTATAACCATGTGATTCCCCTCCGAGCGGAGACAGGCTGCAGAGGGGAGGGTTGAGTGAGGTTAGGATTTTATGCAGGAGAGAAAAGGTGAGTTTTGAGAGCGGACTTGAAGGAGACAAAAGTAGGTTGCTGACGGACTGAGAGAGGAAGTTTGTTCCAGGAGAGTGGACCAGAAACAGAGAAGGCTCGTGGACCATAGGTATTGAGCTTAGTGCGTGGAAAGCGAAGAGTCAGAGGATCAGAGGCAGAGCGGAGGGTACGTGAGGGAACATAGATCTCAAGTAGGCTTGACAGGTAATCGGGGGCTGCGTTATTGAGGCTTTTGTAGCACATGGTGTCTAGTTTGTACTGTATGCGCTTTGATACAGGGAGCCAGTGAAGTTGTGCCAGGAGAGGAGATATGTGGTCAGCTTTTTTCTTTTTGAGTACAAGGCGTGCAGCATTGTTTTGAATGCGCTGTAGGATGTGAATGGTGGAGGCAGGAAGACCAGACAGGAGTGAATTGCAATAGTCAATGCGAGACATTATGAAGGAGAGAACGAGTTTTGCAGTTGTTTCGACAGAGAGATACTTCCTGATCAGCTTTATACGATGGAGATGATAGTAGCAGGATCTGGCAGTTTGAGAAACAAAGTTGTTCATGGAGAGGGTAGAGTCAATGCAGACACCAAGGTTTTTAGCTGAATCAGAAATTGGGACTGATGTGTTACATAATGGGAGAGAAAGAGGAGGCAGCTGAGAAAGTTTCTGACGGGTGCCAATGAGGATAGCTTCTGTTTTGTCGTCATTAAGCTGAAGTCTATTGTGTGTCATCCAGTTCTTAATGTCCGAGTAACACTCAGTGGTGCGAGTCAACAGGCGCTGTATATTATCAGGTGAGTCACTGTCTTGAAGTTGGGTGTCATCAGCATAGAAGTGGTGTTTTATAGAATGGGAGTTGGTGATGGTGGACAGGGGGGAGGTGTAAAGAGTGAAAAGAACAGGGCCAAGGACAGATCCTTGTGGAACACCACAGGTCAGGTATGCAGGTTGAGAGTAAGTGCCATTGATGAGAACGGTTTGTTTTCTGTTTGATAGGTATGAAGTGAACCAAGACAGAGCAATGTCAGAGATGCCAAAAGTATGATGAAGTCTAGAAAGGAGAATACCATGATCAATGGTATCAAAGGCTGCAGACAGATCAAGGAGTGTGAGGAGAGAGACTTTGCCAGTATCAGTTGCAAGGAGGAGATTGTTGAGAATGTGTAATAGGGCAGTTTCAGTGCTATGGCACTGGCGGTAGGCTGACTGGAAAGGATTGAGGAGATTGTTGGCAGACAGGTGAGAGTTCAGCTGGTTGAGGACGACTTTTTCAAGGAGTTTTGACAAGAAAGAGAGATTAGAGATAGGCCGGTAATTTTTCAGTTCATTTGGATCTAAATTGTGTTTCTTGAGGAGAGGGTGAACAATAGCAGACTTGAAAGAATCTGGGACAGTTCCAGTTTGAAGAGAAGTGTTGATGATGTCAGTGATGAATGGGAGGAGAGTAGGGAGACAGTCGGCGTAGACAGAACCTGGAAGAGGATCCAGTTCGCAGGTTTTGAACGACATGGATCTGATTGTGTTGAGAATTTCTTCTTGTGAGACTGGGGTAAAAGTAGTAAGAGGTGTGCCAGAGAAGGAAGGGTCAGGTGGGCATGGTTGACAGGGTGTCCTGTCAAGCCTGTCACGAAGAGTTTGTATTTTGGTGGTGAAATAGTTGGAGAATACAGATGGGAGTTCTTCATTTGTATGTTTTGTTGGGAGAGGTAAATCTTTTCGTGTGCCAAGGAGATGATTCATGGTTGTAAAGAGTTCTTTTGAAGAAGAGGCATTCAGGATTTTGGTTTGGAAATAGCTTGTTTTTGCTGATGCAATGAGGGTGGATACTTTTGGTTTAGAGGCTTGGAAAAGTTGCCTGTGTACAGTGAGTTTGGATTTGCGCCAGCGGCGCTCTGCTCTGCGGCGGGCACGTTTTGCACAGGCGATCTCATGAGTGAGCCAGGGGGTAGGGGGGCGGTCAGGTAAAAGACGGGTTGTGGCTGGAGCATGAGTGTCCAGAAGATGGTGGAGAGTAGTATAGAATTCATCGGCAAGGTTATGTGACTTTTCAGAAAGGAGACGGGAAGCATCAGATGAAAATGTGGAGAGGTCGATAGATTTGAGATTGCGTCGAGTCACTGTGCGCATGGTACGGGAAGGAGGAGAAATGTCGAGAGAACAGAGAATTGCAGAGTGGTCAGATGGAAGGGCTGAAGTTAGACGGGTAGAAAGAACTAAGCAGTTGTCAGTAGCGGAATTGTGATGATCACGAGAAATGATCCAGTCAAGAATGTGACCTTTTTGATGGGTTGGTTCAGAAATGTGTTGAGTCATATTATGATTGGACAGAGAGTTGATGATATGTCTTGTGTCATAACGGTGAGTGTTGTCATAGTGGACATTGATATCACCTAGAATGATGAGATTTCCAGGTAAGAGGCAGTAGTGGTCAAGCAATTGGTCAAAGTCAGAGAGAAACATGGATGTGGTGAGTTTGTTGGCAGAGCTAGGTGGGGGTCGATAGACACAGGAGAAGGTGATGGGGTGAGGGGTGGATTGGAAGGATACTTCAACGTGCTCGAAAGAAGGATGGGAGAAAGGCAGAGACTGCGAGAAAGATAGGCGGGAATGGAGTGAGTCGTTGTAGAGGATGGCGATACCGCCACCTCGGGATGAGCGATGGAAAGAAGCAAGCCTGTAACCACTCGGAGTGAGGCTAGCAAGTATAGGTTCGTGACCAAGGGGGTTAAGCCATGTCTCCGTGATAAAAGCAATGTCAACATGCTCATCTGCGACAAAGGGAGAAAAGCTGCTTTTGGCACACAGCTTCTGTTTATAGCTGTCAACCACGTGCACTGCTTTATTCAGAAAATTCATGCCTACACTCAATGCGCATTGAATCGGATGTTGTGGCTACTTAACATGGATAAACATCAGAAAGAAAACACAAAGTGAAGATTGTTCCATAACCCTTAGGCTGTCAGGGGTTGTTGAAACCTCAACTTTTCTCCCCTCCACCATTATGAGGGTGGCGGCCATCTCCTCTCAGAGTACATTTTTTAAAAACAAAAATTGAGGCACAGGAAGATAAAACAAATACAAAAAGATAAAAACAAAATGAGGACAGATAAAACAAAATGACAGATAAAACAAATGTCATGTCTACAGGGTGATACGTGCACATGTTTTTTGTATCGTGTGCATGGAGTGATGTATGCATGAGTTTTTTATGTCGCGTGCGAAAGGGAATTTTGCGTGTGCATGATAGAGTTTTTGAAAACAGCTCACCCAAGCTGGGGACTTGGGTGGAATGGATTTTTACTGTAGACACTTCGCCTAAAACAGTCTGAGAGTAAGAACTGTTCGTTGGAGCTCAACAAGAAGAAGAAGAAGAAGAGGAGGAAGAAAGCGAAAAAGGAGAAGGAAAAGAAAAAGAAAAAGAAACAAAAAGGAGAACAAGAAGAAGGCGAAGAAGAAAAAAGAAAAGAAGTAGAAAAGAAGGCGAAAAGAAGAAGAAGAAGAGAAAGGAGAGCTGGAGCAGAAGAAGAAGAAAGAAAAGAAGTAGAAAACGAGGCAAAAAGAAGAAGAAGAAGAAAGTGAAAAAGAAGTAGAAAAGAAAAAGAAGGCCAAAAACAAATAAGAAAGGAAGAAGTAGAAAAAGGAGAAGAAGAAGGAGAAGAGGAAAGAGAAGAAGAAAGTGAAAAAGAAGGAGAAGAAGAAGAGAAAGAAAGTGAATCAGAAGGAGAAAAAGAAGAAAAAAAAGAAGAAAAATAAAAAAGAAGGCGAAAAAGAAGGATAAGGAGAAGACGAGAAACAAGAAGAATAAGGAGAAGGAGAAGAAGGAGAGGAGGAAGAAGGAGAAGAAGAAGAAAGCAAAACAGAGGTAGAGAACAAAAAGAAGGCAAAGAAGAAGAGGAAGGAGAAGAAAGAGGAGAAGAAAGCAAAGGAAAAAAGAGAAGGAGAAAGAGAAGAATGAGAAGATGGAGAAAAAGAAGAAGAAGGAGGAGAAGAAAAAGAGAAGAAGAAAGAGGAGCAGAAGAAGAAGAAGGAGAAGAAGAAAGAGGAGGAGAAGAAGAAAGAGGAGGAGAAGAAGAAAGAGGAGGAAACGACGAAGGAGGAGGAGACAAAGAAGGAGGAGGAGGAGACAAAGAAGGAGGAGGAGAGAAAGAAAAGACTTCATATAAAGGCGCGTGGTTGTGAATGTTGTATGTTGTATGTATGATGTGTGCAAGTTGTAGAAATAAATGTATAAAAAAATATAACGTAATCTGTTTAGTGCCATTGGTTGAAAGGAGAGTGTGCAATTGCGTGACAGACGAGTGGTTTATATATGTTCTGATTGCGTGAGCATGTGTGCAACTACAAGCATGACAACAAAATACAAAAAACGTTTCACCTGTCTCAACTGTTGGCGTCACCAGGTTCAGTGATGGCCGCTGCACTCTTTGACAGCACCACTCCTCTCCAAATGGCTCTGTCTTGACTTTTGTGGACAATTTCTTGAATGTTAGGCTACTAAAGTTTGTGATGTTCTCGATGTGTGAGATTGGAGGTTTGCTTTTCTTCCTTTTCGCCTCTGTTTTTCCTGAGAAATGGTTGCCATGAGGTCCGTGTTCTTGCTATGTGACACATGGCCAATGTATTTTAGTATTCTCTTGTTGATGTCTGCTAGTAATTTTCCGGTGGTGTCAAGTTCTTCCAGGACACTTTTCATAAGTTCTTCTATCTGTCCATATGACACTTAGTAGTCTCGGACAAAACCACATCTCTGCTCCATCAATTCTTTTGCAATCAGCTTTTCTGAGAGTTGAGGCGTCGCAGCCATAAATCATGACTGGCCAGATCAAACATTTTAAAGTTTAATTTTGAGGCCATTTGATATGCCTGTCTTTCCAGACATTGTTCAGTTAGACAATTTTTTGTTTTGCTACTCCAATTCTTATTTTGATGTCTTTAGAGCAGGTTCCATCAGTTTTTATAGAACCAAGATATTTAAAAAGTTTAATATTTTCTGAAGGAACCTTATCAATTAAGATGCTATGATTGTTGTCAATGTCTTTGCCTTTAATATGTAGCATTTTTGTTTTATTGGCGATCAGGTTTAGGCCAGCGTTTTTCGCCCACTGCATTCACCCTGTATAGAATCCTTTTCATGTTGGTAATGTTGTCTACTAATAGCACAGTATCATAACGCAGGTTTCTAAGTTTTTTCCTCCTATTCTTATGCCCATGTCTTCTATATCAGCATCTCCCATGACTTGTTCAATTTAGATGTTAAAAGATACGGCGAAAAGATACAACCTTGTCTAACTCCCCTGTGGATGTTGAAAAATTCACAGTTCTGACTTCTATCCGATTGAAGTCTTTTGGTCTTTATATAATGAGGCAATTAATGAAATGAGATGTTTAGGAAAGCCCATTTTGAATATTGCGTTGAATAGGTTGAGATGAATGACTCTATCAAATGCTTTGCTGTAGTCTATGAAGTGACAAAGGTTTCTTCATCAGTGCTTTTTATTTTCTCTATGAGTATTTGTAACAAAAATACTACGTCAGTTGTGCCTCTGTTGGATCTGTAGCCTGCCTGGCAGTCAGATAGTCCTTCATCTATCTTGGGCTTCAATCTATTGAGAATAATTACGAGCAAAATCTTACTGGCGAGGCTGATTAGGGCAATGGTTTTGAAGTTGTTGCAATCGTTGACATTGCCACTCTTCTAAAGCATCACAAATTCTCGACGTTTCTAATCTGTTGGCCACTGATGAGTATTCCAGATTTTACAACAAAGAAGGTGCATTGCTTTGGGGCCTTCTTTTCCAGCAGGTTTTAATAATTCGCCTGGAACAGTGTCAATTCCTGGGGATTTTCTTGTTGATAACTGCTTGCTTGCTGCTTCAATTTCACTTAAAAGTGGTTCTGGTTCTGATTTTGGACAATTCGGGTCAGGGCATACGATGTCTTGGGGGCTATGTTGCTAAAAAAGGGATCTCAAAATAGGATGCAATGTCATGATTTTTTAATTTCTCTAGGTCAAACTTAGGGGGCAGTTTGAATTTGGTTTGTTTATAGGCTTTGAGTTTCATTTTAGCTGCGATTAGGTGGTGATCACTATCACAATGAGCTCCTTATCTTGTCTTGGAGCTTAGAACATTAGTTCTCCTTGTCCTGTCTACCATGATATATTCTATCTGATTTCTCATTTGTATATCTGATTTCTGATTTTAGTTTTCTGGTTGTCATTGTCTGTTTTTTTCAAGTTTCCAGGTATATCGTCTGCGATAATGCTGTTTAAAGAGGGTATCAGTGATGTCCATTTCGTTGGCCCGGCAGAAAGATGCCAACAGATCGCCTCTTTCATTGCGTTTTCCCAGCCCATAAGATCATATTCCACACTCTCCGTCCTCACTTTCGCCCACTTTGGCTTTAATGTCTCCCATTATTAATCAAACTTCTCTTTTCGGTATTTTGACCTTTGCAGTGTGAAGGTCATTATAAAATTGTTCTAATTCTTCTTCTGAGCTGGTGGATGAGGAGGCGTATGCCTGGATGATGTTTAAGGCAACTGGCTTTGTGTTACTTTAGCAGTTATCAGGGGTGTCAGAAGACATAGAACTATGTTGTTTACCTGATTTCGTGCGTCATCCTTTGCAGTTTTTGGCAACAAGTACATCAGGTAGGTTGCCATTGCCTTCCTGAAGTGCAGCAGACATACTGTGCAGGTGTCTTGGTCATTGTTTCCTTGGAAAACCTCTGCCTATGACTGTGAAGTAGAAGCCGTTTGTACAGAAAGGTAACGAAACAAAATGGAGGAAGACAGAATGTAATCCAGTTTACAGGAAAGTCTTATTATCAATCAGAAGTGAAAAAGGATCAATTAGGCATCAGTTTGAAGATATCGTTATAATTAGTCAAAAGATAATTTTTTTACACCATTCATTACAGCAAAGACAAACATATACGCATGTCATAAATCCGTTTGGTTCATGAATACTCAGGTGTGTCAACATAAATGTCGTCTGTTCAAGACTGTCAGAATGACAAGTTCACTGACATGTCCATTCAACAGAAGATGCACGAAGAAATATGAATACTAGTCTTTAAAATGAAAAGACCAACAAACAAGAACACATGCAGCACACACACACACACACACACACACACACTCGCACACACACACACACACACACACACACACACACACACACACACACACACACACACACACACACACACACGCACGCACACATACAAACACACACACTCACACACACACTCACACATAAACACATATACACACACATACCCACACACACACCTACACACACACAACACACACACACACACACACACACACACACACACACACACACACACACACACACACACACACACACACACACACACAAATCAATTCAAAAAGGATTCGACGCACCCAGACACAATTCCATATGTACTCCACCCAATCTGCCATCTCTTATTTGTCAGACTCCTTGAACCTGCATAAGGCCTATGCTCTGAAACAGCAAGACATTGAAATGGAGCAGAATAGGACAAAACCTAGAAACCACTAAGCCAACACCACTAAAATGACTGCTGCGAACTGGCCAGTTTTCACGATGGGGGCTGGAACTGAACTCGAGACATCAGATCTTGAGTCCATGGTTCCAGTACAAAAAAGTAATTGATTCCCTATCTAAGGAGAAAAAAGAAAAAGAAAATAACACACACACACACACACACACACACACACACACACACACACACACACACACACACACACACACACACACACACACACACACACACACTCACATACACACACACACACACTAATATCACTTATAGTGAAAAGACGTTAAATCAAAGAACGAACACGAACACACACACACATACACACACTGTTTAAAATGATAATTATGGTAACGTTATTTGTTAGTTTGTATCTTCCCCTCCTCGAAACAGTTGTTTTCTGGATCATCTTTTCTCAAGATCAAAATTGGCTATTTTCAAATATCCTCTTTACTCCTCCTCTATCCCCCCTTTTTGTCTAAAATCACTTAGTGAATAGACATTAAATCAAGAACCACACACACACACACACACACACACACACACACACACACACACACACACACACACACACACACACACACACACACACGCACGCAAAATAGCAGGAAAGTATAGCTATAGCAGAAAAGTATAACAACAGGTGTTCCATTGTTTGCACTCAGTTGAGGTTTTAAAACTAAAGGAAGAACAGAATGTGGACAGGTCATGACCCAAACGTTTGCAGATAAGAGACAGAGTACAAAAGTTAAGGCACCAAGTCACGAGACGACACGGATTTAGATGTATTCCCAATAACAGAAACACAAATAATGACATCTGTTTTGAATATCTGTTTGCTCCCAAATCACGAAAGATACATATGGTATTCTCCTTTCTAGACTTCATCATACTTTTGGCATCTCTGACATTGCTCTCTCCTGGTTCACTTCATACCTATCAAACAGAAAACAAACTGCTCTCATCAATGGCACTTACTCTCAACCTGCATACCTGACCTGTGGTATTCCACAAGGATCTGTCCTTGGCCCTGTTCTTTTCACTCTTTACACCTCCCCCCTGTCCACCATCATCAACTCCCACTCTATAAAACACCACTTCTATGCTGATGACACCCAACTTCAAGACAGTGACTCACCTGATAATATACAGCGCCTGTTGACTCGCACCACTGAGTGTTACTCGGACATTAAGAACTGGATGACACACAATAGACTTCAGCTTAATGACGACAAGACAGAAGCTATCCTCATTGGCACCCGTCAGAAACTTTCTCAGCTGCCTCCTCTTTCTCTCCCATTATGTAACACATTTCTGATTCAGCTAAAAACCTTGGTGTCTGCATTGACTCTACCCTCTCCATGAACAACTTTGTTTCTCAAACTGCCAGATCTTGCTATTATCATCTCCATCGAATAAGCCTGATCAGGAAGTATCTCTCTGTCGAAACAACTGCAACTCGTTCTCTCCTTCATAATGTCTCGCATTGACTATTGCAATTCACTCCTGTCTGGTCTTCCTGCCTCCACCATTCAAATCCTACAGCGCATTCAAAACAATGCTGTACGCCTTGTACTCAAAAAGAAAAAAGCTGACCACATATCTCCTCTCCTGGCACAACTTCACTGGCTCCCTGTATCAAAGCGCATACAGTACAAACTAGACACCATGTGCTACAAAAGCCTCAATAACGCAGCCCCCGATTACCTGTCAAGCCTACTTGAGATTTATGTTCCCTCACGTACCCTCCGCTCTGCCTCCGATCCTCTGACTTTTCGCTTTCCACGCACTAAGCTCAATACCTATGGTCCACGAGCCTTCTCTGTTTCTGGTCCACTCTCCTGGAACAAACTTCCTCTCTCAGTCCGTCAGCAACCTACTTTTGTCTCCTTCAAGTCCGCTCTCAAAACTCACCTTTTCTCCTCTGCATAAAATCCTAACCTCACTCAACCCCCCCCCCCTTTCTGCAGCCTGTCTCCGCTCGGAGGGGAATCACATGGTTATAATATATAATTGTATATGCTATGCTCTCTATGGTTTTCCATTGCTTTTATTCTTGCTTTTATTGCTTTTATTCTTTCTCCACATTTGTAGCCATGCGTGCGTGTGTGTGTGTGTGTGTGTGTGTGTGTGTGTGTGTGTGTGTGTGTGTGTGTGCGTGCGTGTGTGTGCGTGCGTGCGTGCGTGTGTGTCTGTTTCAGCGCTTAGATTTGATTTTGTCAAGATTTTGCGCTATATAAATATTGTAATTATTATAATTAATTATTATTATATTTTAAGTAGTTTTTTTTTTTTTGCTTTGTGAGAATCTTATCTGCTTTTCATACGTACCCAGTATTTTATGTAATATTGTATCCCTGAAAGAAATTTTTTTTCTTTATTAAATATGTTGAAAAGAATAAGCATCATACGCATACAACACATGTAGGTATGGATTAACACATCTAACAGAATAATGCTGACAGAATGTTGTTGTACATATCTTTCGTTATGATCAGTGAGATATTTTGTGTGTTTTGACAGTTTATTAGAGTATTGTACGAACAAATGAAAATTATTTTAAAAAATTGCAACATCCAAGCCTCAGACTGACCAGAAAGAAAGGCAGGCACAGTAAGATAAGCAACTAGCTTAAAAATACTATATTCTTAGCTGGGACTGAAGGAAATGTGACATTATGAAGTCTATGGCTTTATCAATTACTTGAATAGGTCAGTGTGCCAGAAAAAAATAGATAAGAGAGAACGAGGGACAAAGAGAGAAAGAGAGAGAGAGCGCGAGAGAGAGAGAGAGAGAGGGAGAGAGAGAAAGAGAGAGAGAGAGGCAGAGAGAGAGAGAGAGATAGACAGACAGAGAGAGAGGGAGAGAAAGAGAGAGCGAGAGAAAAAGAGAGAGAGCGAGAGAGAGAGAAAGACAAAGAAAGAGAGAGAAAAGAGAGAGAGAAAAAGAGAGAGAGAGAGCGAGAGAGAGAGAAAAGAGAGAGAAAAGAGAGAGAGAGAGCGAGATCGAGAGCGAGAGAGAGAGAGAGAGAGAGAGAGAGAAAAGAGAGAGAGAGAGCAAATAGTGGGAACCAAAAGACAAGATATAATAAGA
>JAPXFY010000021.1:43277814-43285314 GCA_030674185.1 Monoplex corrugatus | reverse complement strand
TTTTACTCGCTCTTCTTGGCTAGATGCTTTTAGCTTAGCTCTGTTACAGCTTTCTCTACTACTAATTTCGTTCACGGTTTTCCAGGCAACAGCAGACATTTTGTTGCTGACAGCAGTTGTGATCTGGTCGATCTTGCTCTATAGATAGTTCGTTTGCTCAGCTTCATAGATCTCTATGAGAGCAGCACGAGCATTATTGAAGTAGAAGATGTTCTCAGGGGATGGTTGAGATTCTTTTCCATAATCGCTGTATTAGTGTGCATCTGGAAACCATGTGTACATTGTTCTGCTCACTTCTGCAGAATAAACGAATATTTTCATTGTTTACTCCCATGCACATAAACACAACATGCATTGCCAACATACTGCGTATTCATCTAATCTGACACCAGTTGATTATGATTTAACTTTTTTAAAATACACCTCTTCACGTGGAAAGATATTTATGTAGTGAAAAACGGGGAACATATTTCAAGTTAACAAGCACAGTTACTTCCCTTAGTATATCTAGTCCAGCGAGTGGGGAACAAAAAAGGAAAGAAGCAAACAAGTAAGAAAGCTTATAAGAGAGATTTAACTGTCCGACCCATCAGGAAAAAGAAACCTATAAAACACACTCGGTTTGTAACAACAAACAAACGAACGAAACACGCACGCACACATACGCGCACACACACACACACACACACACACACACACACACACACACACACACACACACACACACACACACACACACACACACGCAAATACAAACACACACGAATACAAACACACACACACAAATACAAACACACAAATACAAACACACACACACACACACACACACACACACACACACACACACACACACACACACGCAAATACAAACACACACACACACGAATACAAACACACACACACAAATACAAACACTCAAATACAAACACACACACACACACACACACACACACACACACACGCAAATACAAACACACACACACACACGATACAACACCACACACAAATACAAACACACAAATACAAACAAACACACACACCACACCACACACACAACACACAACACACACACACACACACACGCAAATACAAACACACACACACACGAATACAAACACACACACACAAATACAAACACCAAATACAAACACACACACACACACACACACACACACACACACACACGCAAATACAAACACACACACACACACGAATACAAACACACACACACAAATACAAACACACAAATACAAACACACACACACACACACACACACACACACACACACACACACACACACACACACACGCAAATACAAACACACACACACACGAATACAAACACACACACACAAATACAAACACTCAAATACAAACACACACACACACACACACACACACAGATATATATATATATATATATGTACTTATATAAGACCATTTTTCAAACTTGCTATTGCTTACATGCTAAGACTCTTTATGCCTCCATAAACCAGCCATTGGCATGACTTACAGAATTTTTATGGTGCAAGTTTGATATTCTCCTTACGTATACGCTCACGAAGGGGATTTAGGCACTGACAGGGCTGCAGCACATAATTATGTTGACCTGGCTTTACCCACCAAACGGTACCCAGGACCTTCCTGTCAGTTTGAAAGCTTGTTTGTCACTATTCATTGACTGTGGTGTCTGTTTTCCCAGCAACAACATGTGCAGCAAATGAGTTCCTGTGTTCCAATGGTCAGTGCATCCCACAATACTATCTGTGTGACACAATGAACGACTGCGGTAACAACGAAGATGAAGTGGGCTGCCGTAAGTCTGGATAGATGGATAGATGGATGCATGGATAGATGGATGCATGGATATATGGATGCATGCATGGACAGATGGAAACATGGATGGATGCATGCATGCATAGACAGTTGGAAGCATGGACAGAAAGATGGAAGCATGGACGGGAAGATGGAAGCATGGATGGATGCATAGATGGACGGTTGGATGTATTGCTGAAAAGGTGGGATCGTGGACAGATGAGTGCATAGGCGGATAAACCGTTAGATGTCAAGATAGATGGGTTGAGTGGTGAGTTGATTGTCTGCAGTTTTGTTCTGTTTTTGATTGTTTGTTTGTTTGGCTGGTTACCTGGATGGATAGATAGATACCTGACTGGTTAGGTGTCTGAGAATACGCTTCCACAGAAACATTCCTGTAATCATCTAGAAGACCTCTGGGGCCTGCGTAAACTTATATACGTAAGAACGGTATTGAGTGCAACGACGACACCAAAAATACGCTTGTTTTCATTATTAGCATTTAACCGGTGTAGATGCAAACAATGCAAAGAGGCCACAGATAACCTACACATCCTACGTTCATTGTTTTGTTTTGACATATCACATCTCTTTTTGACACAAGTTACTACCATGAAGGAAATCAACCTATCTCTCCAATGTTATTTTTTTTACTAAGGCAGCTGGGCAATGCCCTGCTCTTCACGATTTTCAACTGCCGTGGGATCTTTATCGTGTGCAGCCAGATGGCACACGGGTCCCGTGTCGTTTTTCGTCCCCTTACGAAACCAAAGCCGCGGGGGTCAGTGCATATGGAATTAATTTCGAGCGCTGAGAATAATCATTTGGAGAAACTGAAACCGAAAAAATGTCATTTTGAGAAACTGAAACTGAAACTATAAAATTCACACCATTGTATGTACTTTCATGTATCAGAAAAAGAATAGAACTTGCATGGCAAGGGAAACAATTCTCATGTCTTGTGACAGCCACAGACTGTTCGGGTCCTCACCAAGTTCAATGCAACAACGGCGACTGTGAGCCCCTGGAGTTCCGCTGTGACGGATTCGACGACTGCTTGGACAACAGTGATGAAACAGGATGCGGTGAGTTTTCACATACCACACCATACCATACCATACCATACCATACCATACCATACCATACCATACCATACCATACCATACCATACCATACCATACCATACCATACCATACCATACCACGCCAACCATACCATACCATACCATACCATACCATACCATACCATACCATACCATACCATACCATACCTACCATACCATACCATACCATACCATACCATACCATACCATACCATACCATACCATACCATATATAGTTCCAGACAACCCATTGGAATACGATATGAAATGTTACGGTATGATACTGAACAGCACTATGCAGTATGATTTAATACGATACAATACGATTCAAAACAGTACGACCCAACACAGCATTACATTCTACGATATATTTGACAGTACGACGCAATATAGTGCTAAAGGTACGATATAGATATTAAACACAATGATGCACCATTACTGATGTTATGATGCTGAACAACACAATGCAATACAGTGTAACATAATACAACATGATAATCAGCATTGGGATGTAATGTGGCACAATAACAGTCTATAAAACTCAAGGCATTACAATACCATATGTGTGCTATGATACGATATGGTATTAAACAACAAGATGCAATACAATGTGATATGATACTAAAGAGGATGATGCAATACACTATGATATGTTACGATATGATAATAAGCAACATCATCATCATCATCATCATCAGGTGCCCTTCTGCATGGCGTTGGCGACCATGGACTTCCAACCATCTGTATCTCTCGTTGCCCCTAGCATCTTCCCCACCCTCCTCAACCCAGCCACTCTGCAAGTCCGTCCAGCATTCTCTCCCTGGGTCTACCTGTTGTTCTCTTTCCCTCCAGCTTTCCCGTTATGACCAGGTGCTCCAAATCCACCTTCCTCATAAAATGGCCTATAAATGTTGCTTGTTTTTTTTCCTAATCTTCCTTTTGAGTGATCTATCTGTGTCTGCCTAAATCAAGACTGTCTCGTTTGTTTTCTTTGCTGTCCATGGAACTCTCAACATTCTTCTGAGAAACCACATCTCGGTTGCCTCGATCCTGCTCTGGCTTTGCTTGCTGATTGTCCACACCTCGCATCCGTACAACAGTATTGGTTCTATATAACATTCAAGGACTCTCTTTCTGATGTTAATTGATATGTATTTGTTGGTAAGAATGCTTTTCATCTTCTTGAATGCTGTTTTGGCTTGGCCGATTCTGCCAGCTATTTCCGATGTGCATCTGCCGTCTGATGAAATGACCGTTCCCAGGTATTTCAACTTAATAACCTGTGTCAAGGTTGTGCCATTTGCTGTTATTTCGCATGAGGGGATTTCATGTTTTTTACTGCTCACCATGACTTCAGTCTTCCTGCTGTTTAGTTCCAACCCCTTACTTTTGCTTTCTATTTCTAGCATATTCACAAGGTCTATATGTCCCTTTCATGTTCTGCAATTAGCACGGTGTCATCTGCGTACCGAATGTTGTTTATCATTTTCTAAGCAACATGATGCAATAAAATGTGATATGATACAATGTTATACTAAAGAACATGATGCGATACAATGTGATATGATGTGATACGATATGTTGCTAATGAACATGATGCAATACAGTATGATATGATATGATACAATATGATACTTAACAATATGATGCAATACAGAAGTATATGATACAATATAATCCTAAACAGCATGATGGAATACAGCGTGATGTGAAACGATATGATACTGAACAACATGATGTGATATGATATGATATGATATGATATGATATGATATGATATGATATGATATGATATGATATGATATGATATGATATGAACAACATGATGTAATACAATATGATATGATATATGATATGTTATAATATGATATGTTATAATATGATATGATATGATATGATATGATATGATATGATATGATATGAATGATATGATACAATATGACACAAAACAACATGATGCAATGCAATATGATATGATACTAAAGAACATGATGCAATACAATGTGATATGGTGCAATAGATGAATACATGGATGTGTGTATACATGGATGCATAGATGGATGGTTGGATCAAAACAGATGGATGAATGGATAGATCGATGGAAGGGTGGGCTTATTGATGGACAGATGTATGTATGTATATATATGTGGATGGATGAAAGGAGGGATGGAGAGAGGAAGGGGGGAGGGATGGAGGGAGGGAGGGAGGGATGGCAGCAAGTGAACAAAATGTATAAGCAATGACTTCTTCACCAAGTGTGAATTGATTTACACAAGCTGGGTCAAGTTGTTGTTTTTTTCGCCAGTGAGAAAAATTTGAAGGAAGATGGCCTTCAATATTTAGATGGCGTATCATAAAACAAAAACAAAAATATGTTACTTGAAAACAAATGGGATATTTGAAAGCAGATTTGAACCTAAGCTGCTGAAGATAAAGTTGATAAACCAAGGTGGTGTTCGTCTGTCGTCGTCGACAATGACCATGGCTTCATGAAGTTGTTTTGAGTCAGTGTGTCCGGAGGTGACTGATCAATCCGATCCGGGCACGGAAGTAACGTCCACAGGTTGGACATCTGTGGTCTGTTACTGTGGTTGAAGGGTTTGCAGTCCTAGCTTTCCGTGCAGCTCGTTTTTCTTGTGCAGATTGGATACGAGACACTTCTGCAGTAGTACATCCGGTTTCGATTCTTCTACGCCAGAATGTACGGTCGAGGGCAAGGTTTTCCCAATTCTCCCAGTCTATGCTGAGGGACTTTAGCGATGCCTTCAAGCTGTCTTTAAACCGTTTTCTTTGGCCTCCAACTGTTCTCTTGCCAGACGCTAGTTCCCCGTAGAGGAGTTGCTTCGGAATTCTGGTGTCAGACATCCGGTACACATGGCCAGCCCAGCGAACTTGACTCTTTTGAAGTAAAGTGTGGATGGAGTGGAGATTGGCTCTCTCTAGTACTTCTGTATCAGGGATCTTCTCTTGCCATTGGATACTGAGAATCTTTCTGAGGCTTTTTGTGTTATTCAGTATGTTTCACTGATTTCGATCCAAAAGTTCAAGGTCACAACTATTTAAATAAATGGAAACAGAAAAAACACGAAAGAAGAATAAGAACGCGTATCTGATACAAGACAAGACAGGTGCAAATTTTCGTCCAACTGGCCTTTGTCAAGCGTAAGATCACAAACACACAAGCACTAGATACAAACATTAGGAGAAAAAGACTGAAGCTTCCCTGCTGCTGTGCCCAATGTCACATTGCTAGGGATGTTTTAGACACATGTTTAAAAGACGATGTGGTTACACGAAAACATTTTTACCATCTGTGTGTCTAACTATTGTTTGTCTCTCTGTCCGTCACGGCTTGAATGATGTTTCATAGATGTGAAAAAAATGGAATGTTAGCATGGCTTGTTTGGCACGGCCATCGTCATTTGTTTGCTAGTTTGCTTATTTATCTGCTTCTTTGTTTCATTTTTACGAGGTTGAGTCAAAACGTCATTCCATTTTATTTATATGAGACGAAGTTTTTGATAAAGTTTCCTGAAATGTTGCTCAGTTACAAATGATTATAACTGTTACGGACTGAAATATTTTGTTTGGCATGTTTTCGGTTCATAGACTCTTGAGGAAAAGTCAAAATGGCTACCTCCTTAGAGATGCGTCAAAAACAAAGAGCAGTGATTGAATTTTTTGTTGCTGAGGGGGAAACCCCTGTGAACATTCACAGACGATTACAGAATGTGTATCAGGAGAATACTTTAGATTATAGCAATGTTCGCAGGTGGGTCTGTTGTCTTAATGATGAAAAGGTGGGAACTTCGAGCGTAGCCGATAAACCCCGTTCTGGCCGTCCGTGCACTTCTGTGAATCCTGCCAATAAAGCAAAAGCAGATGCTCTGGTTAAAGAACATTGGCGCATAACTCTTGAAGAGTTGGCAGAAAACCTTGAAGTGAGCCATGGAAGTGCTTATAACATTGCTGATTCACTTGGGTTTTCAAAAGTGTGTGTCCGTTGGGTACCGAGAGAGCTGACTACCGAACGCAAGACTGACAGGGTCAACGCCTGCACTGAACTTCTTGAACAAAGTCAAAGAGACAACACCTTCTTTGGAAGGCTCGTTACCGGTGATGAAACATGGATTCACCATTATGCACCGGAATCAGAGGCTGTCAATGGAATGGTGCCATCCTATGTCACCAAAACCGAACAAGTTCTAGACAGAAAAGTCAGCTGGAAAAATCATGGTGCCTGTCTTTTGGGATGCTCAAGGTGTCATTCTGGTTGATTTCTTGCCAAGAGGAGAAACAATGAACTCTGAGGCATACATTAAGACCCTGACGAGGCTCAAAACAAGAATCCGACGAGTGAGACCCAACTTGCAAATCGATAATGTCCTCCTTCTGCACGACAATGCTCGATCACACACAAGCATCAGGACAAGGGAGACAATCGCCTCATTCGGGTGGACAACTTTACCGCATCCTCCATACTCACCAGACTTAGCGCCTTCAGACTATCATCTTTTCGGCCCCATGAAAGAGGGTTTGAGAGGCAAACATTGTGCCAGTGACGAGGAAGTGAAAACTGCAGT
>JAPXFY010000021.1:43270314-43275314 GCA_030674185.1 Monoplex corrugatus | reverse complement strand
ACAACACCAGGGCAGAGACACCACCACCTGCAGAGACCCCAGAAGCCTCCGATCATCATGAAGCACAGACCTCCAGTCGGACCCTTTCACCATCCAGAAGTCAGCTGAACGTCCCACAGCTACGATCGATATCATCATGTGGCTGCAGATGTCATGAGGCGGTAAGGGAAATCGACAATTTGAAAAATACCATACAAGAACTGTCCAAACAAATCAACAGCCTCACAACCATGCTACAAACAGAGAGAAAAATCTTATTAGAAAACAACACAACGTTAAAGGAGCTGCGCGATGTCAATAAGTGCCCAATACTTACGACCACCATTGCGAGCCAAACTGATTCCGCGGTCCATGGTGACTTTTCCACCATGTCACGGATGGACAAATTCACCAGCTATGCGGAATGCGCGGCTCAACCTCCAAAACTACAAGATCGGGAAAAAAACACCCAAAGGAAGGAAAAATGACGTCAAACAAAGACCAGACGTCTCTACAAAACCTCACCGTGACGTCAAAACTGCGGTATCATCTGCACATTCCAGATTAAAATCTAATATTCTTCCACGTGTCCTTATCATCCACGACTCCGTCCTAAATAAAGTGGATGGAAAGAGACTGGGCTCTTCTTACAGTTTTCAGGTGGCGACGAGAAAAATCCGTACCATCGACGACTGTAAGACAGCCATTGAAAAATCGAAAGAAGAGCTGACACCTGAACCTGACTGTGTTGTTCTACATGTGGGGATTACAGATTTGAAAACAAAGGAGCCCACTGAATGTAGCATAAACCTAGAAATATGTGTGAAAATCATCAACACATAATTTCCGAAAGCTAAGGTAGTGGTCAGTCAGGTCGCTCCTGTGAGGGACAAACACCTAAACGTTAAAAGAGAGCTTCTTAATGCCCTGACAAAAGCGAGACTCCTAAAAGCAGCAAGTGTCAACTATGTCAACAATGATAATCTCCAAACTATCAGTCACACTGAAGTCAGCCAGGACGACGTCCATCCAACCACCAGAGGGGCGAGCGTTCTGGCCAGAAACTTAGGGAGGCAAATCCATCAGCTTTTCTGGGAAAAACCGAGGAGGAGATCAAACCGGCAACGACATCAACAAAGACCGGTTCCACTCTCAGTTTTTCTTCTCTCCCTGGTCATTTTAGATTCAGCCCAGATTCAGTTCCTCTTCGTTCAGCTCTCAACTATATTGTTTTTCTTAATTATTTACTTGTTTACCTACTTCGTTTTTATGCTATTTGTACCTTTTGATTCCAAGTTAAATGAATATTTAATTATCTAAACTTACCATATTGTTCTAAAGTTTATCAACCGTTCCTCATGAAGACGTTTGTAGTAAGTGATATCAACATTTTTCAGTGGAACACTCGTTCCATTGTTAAAAAACATCTCATATTTGAGTAACTATCTCTCTTCTAAAAACGTCCATGTCATGCTTCTACAGTCGCTGAATACCATCAAAACCAAATTACCTAAAATATCCGGTTTTTATTATCCACCAATATGTGACTCTGTAAATGACGGTGGCCGTATACAAACAGCTATATATGTTCGTGAAGGACTGAACTATTGTGAACGAACATCGCCAGAACCAAAATCTACCGCATTTATTTCATCATGTGCAATCATTATAAAATTTTCCTCATCGTTAGTTGTGAATATGGCCTCTGTATACTTACCAAGAGGCCCAGACTCTGTGAACACTGAATGGTTAAGACACTTTCAAGATCAGGACGACAAGTGGATAATTGGAGGTGATTTTAATGCACATGCCCCATTTTGGGAAAAGTATTGTACAAACATAACAAGCAACAGGTTGATCGAAAATATTGTAGATTCCAATTTATATTTACTTAACAACGGACACGTTACCCGGATCCCCGATATACCAACCCACAGACCCACAGCTATCGACCTCACTTTAATCTCACCATCCCTAGCCCCAAACACCACGTGGCAAACAGAGGATGACTTGTTGGGATCAGATCACATCCCCATACGTCTTACCCTAAACCATACTACTGAAATAGACCCCATACCACAAGATAGTTTACCCAAGTTTAATTATAAAAACGCAGACTGGATCTGTTTTAAGGCAATCCTTGAAAAGACAAGAACAGATCTATCTGAAGCAATGAACATAAACGACATGTACGAAGTTTTCTGTAACTCACTGTTAAGAGCTGCTAACATTTCAATTCCAAAACTTACAGTGTCGAAAATAGGAAAACATCATGGAAATGTCTGGTGGAATGAGGATTGTCAAAAGGCAGTGAACGAAAAGAAAGAAAAATACAAAATCTATTTAGCAAACAGGTCACCTGAAAATCATACAGCGATGAAAAGTGCCAACATTAAGTGTAACAGAATCATAGAGCAAGCCAAAGAACAACACTGGACGTCTTTTTGTAAATGTGAAGTAAATGACCACAAAGACATGATAAAGATTTGGGAAAAACTAAAATTAATGAAAAACGGGATTAAGTTGCCATCAATTCCAGTAAAGCTAGAAAATAACCCTTTTCCTAGCTCACTGGAAAAAGCAGAAGCTTTTGCAGACGTGTTTGCTGAGACCTGTCATGTAGAAGGACTTCCTGTCTCTAGTAGAGACTATAGGGAACGAGAAGAAAAGAAAGATGTATATAAGGATCCTGCCTCTGACAATACTCACTACATAAAGCATCACTCACACTTCAAGAATTAAAAGATGCCATTCAGTCCCTTCCAAGTAAAAAAACGTCAGTTGGACTAGATGCAATTTCCAATGAGATGCTGAAAAATTTACCAGAAAATTTTATAATTTTGCTACATGACATATTTCAAAAATGCTGGAATAGTGGGAAAATGCCCAACAACTGGAAAGAAACAATAGTGGTTCCTGTACTAAAATCAGGTAAATGTAATACCGATCTGAAAAACTACAGGCCAATTGCATTAACATCACACGTATGTAAACTAATGGAGAAAATAATCTTAAAGAGACTGATGCACTATTGTGAAAAGAATAAAATAATACCAGTAAATCAGGCAGGATTTCGAAAAGGCAGGTCACCAGTAGAAATCCTAACAAAGCTAACTACTAACATAAAACAACAATTTGCAAGACGTCAATGTGTTTTAGCTACATTTTTTGATATAACGAAAGCATACGATCAAGTGTGGCACTCCAGATTGTTATTTAAATTTAAAAGTATTGGGCTGACAGGTCACATTTTTGACTATGTTAAGTGTTTCTTAGAAAACAGAGTATTTCAAACGAGAATTGAAAATGTATATTCCACGAAACGAATTCTTCAAATGGGTATCCCTCAGGGATCCGTTATAGCTCCCCTTCTTTTCATGATATTAATGCATGACTTACCCAGTAAAGTATCTAAGCTGTAGTTTTAGCTCAATATGCTGACGATTTATGCATGTGGATACAGGTAAATATGAAAAGGAAAACTCCTTTGCGCTGTATTAATTATACACGCAAATGCTACCAATTAGAACTTGATAAAATAGCACAATACATGGTAGAAAATGGGTTACATCTATCCCTGGAAAAATCAAAAATAGTTTTATTTAATAATGGAGCTAACCCAGTAAATATTCCCACTTTCAACTGGGATATACTCTTCTTCAGTTTAATGAGTCAATTAAATTCTTAGGAGTTTTTCTTACGGCAAAATTATCTTGGAATCAGCATATTGAATACTTATTAACCAAAGCTCAAAAAAGTTTAAATTTCTTAAAATAGTTCGCAAACAGGCATGGGGTCAAGATTCATCAACACTTGTTCATCTTTGTGAATCGCTTGTTAGATCTAAATTAACCTATGCCCAAGAAATCTTCTTC
Organism: Monoplex corrugatus; assembly: GCA_030674185.1. Taxonomy (NCBI): domain Eukaryota; kingdom Metazoa; phylum Mollusca; class Gastropoda; order Littorinimorpha; family Ranellidae; genus Monoplex; species Monoplex corrugatus. The sequence continues at coordinate 43,271,460 of JAPXFY010000021.1, read as the reverse complement.
AGTGCACCGAAACACTTACTAAAAAAACTGCAGAGCATAGATTGTAAAGGTTTCAAACTTGCACTGGGTCTTCCAATGCATGCTTCCTGTCTTCGCACATATAATGAAATCAAACTGTTGCCACTTGATGAGCAAAGGAAAGTCGCTTCTACTAAATTTTTGTTAAGACACACCACCGTAGAAAACATCTCCGAAACAGAAATTAAACTGAGATCAGATACCGACTTTCCAAAAAGAGCTAAATCAATATCTTCACATGTCACTCTTGCAACATGCACATCTGACGTCATGAAAGGCTCAGGAATTGATCTACACGTAGATCCTGTATCTATAAGACCTTCCTTTTCGCCAATACCCAGTTGGGAACTCCAAAGAGCACAATTTGACGTACACCACACTAATTTAAAAAAAGGAGACAATATAAACTTACTGGCAAGTCAGGTTAAATGTCATATAGACGACTTATATTCCGATCATTTGAAAATTTACACTGATGGATCAGTAATTGAAAGAAAAGCAGGCTCAGCGTTTTTAATACCTGCTCTCAAAATTGAAAAATCTTTCTACATAGGACTTGATAAATCTGTCTTTACAGCTGAACTCTTTGCAATATTAATGGCTTTAAACTTTATGATAAGTCTTCCAAGGACAATTTTTCAAATACTTTTTTGCGTTGATTCAAAATCAGTACTTCAGGCTCTTGAATTATCAAAATTACAAACAAGATCAGAAATGATTCTGGAAATTAGTCACTTGATTCATAATTTATCTTTAAGAGGCACTGATATTACTTTCTGCTGGATACCTTCTCATAGTTCTTTTCGTTATAATGATAAAGTTGACAGGGCTGCCAAACGGGGAGCTAATAACTCACCAGATTCAAACAATATCCAGCTTTCTCTCTCGTTGCACGAGAATTACACTTTAGTAGACAACTACGTCTGGAAGCAGTTCCAATTAAAACAGAAAAAGTATGAAAAATGTCACATGAACTTTGAAGTTAGCAAAATACTTAAGCAGCTTCATGCCAGCAGAATTATACAATCCCTTATGTATAGATGGAAACTTGATGCATTCAAAACAAAATACACCAAGAACATAGTATGTCTGTGTGGAAAGAAGATAACACATAGTCATATTCTTTCT
>JAPXFY010000021.1:43247814-43267814 GCA_030674185.1 Monoplex corrugatus | reverse complement strand
GTTTGCTTTCTTTGCTGTCCATGGAACTCTCAACATTCTTCTTAGAAACCAGATCTCGGCTAACTCAATCTTGTTCTGGATTTGCGTGTTGACTGTCCACGCCTCACAACCGTACAACAGTATTGGTTCTATATAACATTCAAGAACTCTCTTCCTGATGTTAATTGATAGGCATTTGTTGGTAAAAATGCGTTTCATCATCTTGAATTCTGTTCTGGCTTGGCCGATTCTGCTGGCTATTTTTGATGTGCATCTGCCGTCTGGTGAAATGATCGTTCCCAGGTATTTATACTTACCAACCTGTCTCAAGGTTGTGCCGTTTGCTGTTATTTTGCATGAGGGGATTTCATGTCTTTTACTGATCACCATGACTTCAGTCTTCCAGCTGTTTAAGTTCCAACCCCTTACCTTTGCTTTCTATTTCTAGTATATTCACAAGGTTTTGTAGGTCCCTTTTCATTTTCTGCAATTAGCACGGTATCATCTGTGTCTCGAATATTGTTTATCAGTTTTCCTCCAACCTTTAATGCAAGGTCTTCCTCTTGGTTTCTCATGATGTTTTCGCTGTAAAGTGAAAACAAATCTGATAACAAAACACAAAATTGTCTGACTCTACTTTTGATGTTTTGGAAATAGCTTATATTGTTTTCTATTCTCATTGCAGCTGTTTGTTCCCAATACGTATTTCTGATCATTCGTAGATCTTTTCTATTAATATTCAGTCTTTCTAGTTCGTTGATCAATTCTTCATGTCTTACCCGATCGAAAGCCTTGGTATAATCAACAAAGCATAAATATAAATCCTTATTCATCTCGATTGACCTCTCTATGATAGTTCTTAGGATGTATATGGCATTAATAGTTCCTTTCCCTTACACAAATCAACACTGTTCTTCTGCTATTTCTCTTTTGATTCTATTCTTTGTCTTCATCATGATTATTCTTGATAGGGTTTTTGTTACATGACTCAAGCTGATTGTGCGATGGAGATTGCATTCTATGGCCCCTGTCTTCTTTGGAAGTGCAATGAAAATTGATTTTGACATATCCTTGGGGATTTTTCCAGTATCATAAATTTCATTTAGGACGACTGTTATTTTTTCAATACCAAATTCCTCCAGGGCTTCAATCATCTGTGTAGTAATGTTGTCTGCTTGAGGAGATATATGTAAAAAATAATGAAGTTTACTGATCATCGTCTTAGTAATTCCACAATATTCAAATGCATACGTATATATATATATATATATATATATATATATATATATATATATATATATACATATACATATATATAATGTATATATATATATATATATATATATATATATATATATATATATATATATATACGCAAATACATACCTTCCTACATACCTATCTACCTACCTTCCTACCTACCTACCTACCTACCTACCTACCTACCTACCTACCTACCTACCTACATACATACATACATACTTACATACATACATACATACATACATACTTACGTAGGTACTACATATTTTTATATTATCTCTATATATGTCTAGATGCGTATATTTAGTGCTTACATATTTCTGTATCTTAAAAGATCGCAGCAGAATCATACATACAAACAGATGCATTAACATAATTAAATGGAAGTCATGCAAATGCATAGTCACATGCGCATGGCGTATTCTAGAGCGGGAAATGTAAACAAACAAGTAAAAAAAATCAAATATATTTATGTGCAATGATTAAGTTGAGCTGATTGTGTCAGCTAATGCTTTGTACAATGACCATTTTTAATTGAAGAATTACAGGACATGTTCATCAATACTGTGTGTGTGTGTGTGTGTGTGTGTGTGTGTGTGTGTGTGTGTGTGTGTGTGTGTGTGTGTGTGTGTGTGTGTGTGTGTGTGTGTGTGCATGCGTGCATGCGTGTGTGTGTGTGTGTGTGTGTGTGTGTGTGTGTGTAGTTTCCATTTTTCAGTATTTCTTGAACGAATAAATGTGTGGGATAAAGCCTACGTATTAACTTTCAGAAATAAAGAATTTGAATGTAATAGGATCTGGCATAATGCTTCGTCGAACTTATAATTTGTCGTATTTTACAGTCTATTCTTTTCTGCAAATGTGACAGAGGTGGTGTTGGCACAGATGTTATCGAACGATGTTCAAAGTTTTTTCCAATCAATCAATGTCGAGCTTGCTCGGCTATCCATGACACGTTTCTTCCATCCTTCTCTGTCAGACATTGCAGTAGGTAGTTCATCATACTGACAGCCCGTATCATCGATCAGTTGGTCGATGAAGGTCTTCTTTGGACGTCCTGGTCTTTGTTTGCTGTGACTGGGTCTCCACAGTAGAACATCTCCCACAAGTTCTTCTTTGCTACGCCAGCAGTGTCCCGCGAAACGCAGTCTTTGTTGACGTATTGATTTACTGATTGGTGGGATCTTACCATGTGACTCTTTGTTAGTTGGATGTTCTCTCCAGGATTTGTTCAGGGCTGCACGCAGCATTCGTGTGTCTTCTTCTTCTTCTTCCTGTCCCTTAACCCTATCCAGGGTCGTGGGGGCTCCACATGGATGAACATCGCACCGTCTGTCTCCACCTCTGTCTGTCATGAGCAAGGGTCTGGGTCATGGCAAAGCTTTTTCCTGTCCATTCGTCAATATTGTCCATCCACCTTTTTCTCTGTCTGCCTCTTTTTCTTCCTCCCTGAACTGTTCCTTGGAGTATTGTTTTTGATAGTCTGTTAGTTCTTGTCACGTGACCATACCACCGAAGTTTCCTTTTTCTTACTGTTGTCAGAAGGTTTTCATAGTTTTTGACATGCTGTGAAATTGTTCTTCGCACTTCCTCATTGGTAATGTGGTCTTTGTATGAGATGCCAAGCACTCTTCTAAAGCATCTCATTTCTAATGCCAGGATCTTCTTTTGCAGTTCTGCTGTTAGTGTCCATGACTCGCACGCGTAGAGAAAGATTGACAGGACCAATGCGTGCATTAGCTTCAGTTTGGAAGTGAGGGCGATGTTTTTGTCCCTCCAGATGGGCTTCAGCTTGGCTAGTGCTGCTGTTGTCTGTGCTGCTCTTGCAAGAACTTCAGTTTTCGATCCCTGTTCACTGATAATGGCCTCCGAGATATTTGAACTGAGCCACGGTTTCCAGCTCACTCCCGCTGACTGTAATCTTCTTTTCTATTGGTTTTGTGCTGTTTGTCATCAACTTTGTCTTTTCGGCACTGATCTCCATGCCATATCTGGATGATGTCTCGTGTGTATACTCCATCAATCTTCTTCTCCAATGTCGTTGTAAGGGTCCAAGAGATTGAGCCATATGTAAGATCGGACTGTACTGCTGCTCGGAAGAAGTTCCTTTTCAGGTTGTCTGGTAGATTGGATTTCCAGATTTTGTCCAGTTGATTTAGAGCGCCCCAGGTATTTCTGAATCTGGTATTGACGTCTTGTTCTGTGGAGTCAATGTAGCTGCCAAGGTATCTAAAGTCTTGAACTTGTTTGATCGCATCTCCATTGAGACTTCTCATACTTTCTGATGCGTCTTGATTCAGACAGATGAACTCTGTTTTGTTCCCATTGAGGTGGAGCCCGATCTCCATAGCTGTTCTTTCGGTTCTTTCGATATTGTGAAGGAGAGATGTTGCATCCTTTATGAGGTCTGCGAGAACAGCCAGGTGATCAGCGTATACCGCATCTGTTATTTTTACCGCAGGGTGGCGTTTGCTCTTCTGTTTTGTGAGGGTAAAGCCTAGTTTTTTGTTCTTATCCACTGCTTTCCTCAGCACATAGTCGAGACAGATGATGAAAATGTAGGGGGCAAGCGTATCTTCTTGAACGACTCCAGCAGTGATGTTGAAGAAGTCTGTGTCTTCATTGGGGGAGCAAACCATAGAGCGGGTTTTCTGATACAGCATCATGATGGTGTCCACTGTTTCCTTGGGTAGACCATATGCTGTTAGAATCTCCTTCATCTTTCCTCGGTGGATCGAATCAAAAGCTTTGGAAAAGTCGATAAATAGGAGAACAGCCGGGAGGTTTTTGGTTTTTATGCCTTCCAATATGCGTCTGATGGTGAGTATTTGTACAGATGTCGATTTGTTTTGGCGAAACCCGTTTTGGTCTTTACTCAGAACTGGATCTATTTCCGGCCTTATCCTATTTGGAGCATTAGGTTGAAGATCTTTGCAGAAATTGCAGTTAATGTGATTCGGCGGTAGTTATTTGTGATTCCGAGGTCAGCTTTTTGGGGAAAGGAAGCAGGCATCCTTTAGTCCATTTGTCTATTGGGTCTTGGTTATAAACTTTGTTTCAGCATTCCAGCAGTATCTGGTGAGATTCCTCTATTTTCCATACTTTCGCTGGTATCTTATCGAGTCCACATGCTTTTCCACACTGAATGTTTTTCACTGCTATCAGTAGTTCGTCCAACGTAAATGGTCCTTTCTTGATATTCAGTTCCTTGGTGAAGACAGGAGTTATTTCTTCTTCAGAGATTTCTGGAGGTTTCCCGAGTAGGTCTTGGAAATGTTGTTTGCCACAGTTTTACTCGCTCTTCTTGGCTAGATGCTTTTAGCTTAGCTCTGTTACAGCTTTCTCTACTACTAATTTCGTTCACGGTTTTCCAGGCAACAGCAGACAATTTGTTGCTGACAGCATTTGTGATCTGGTCGATCTTGCTCTATAGATAGTTCGTTTGCTCAGCTTCATAGATCTCTATGAGAGCAGCACGAGCATTATTGAAGTAGAAGATGTTCTCAGGGGATGGTTGAGATTCTTTTCCATAATCGCTGTATTAGTGTGCATCTGGAAACCATGCGTACATTGTTCTGCTCACTTCTGCAGAATAAACGAATATTTTCATTGTTTTCTCCCATGCACATAAACACAACATGCATTGCCAACATACTGCTTATTCATCTAATCTGACACCAGTTGATTATGATTTAACTTTTTTAAAATACACCTCTTCACGTGGAAAGATATTTATGTAGTGAAAAACGGGGAACATATTTCAAGTTAACAAGCACAGTTACTTCCCTTAGTATATCTAGTCCAGCGAGTGGGGAACAAAAAAGGAAAGAAGCAAACAAGTAAGAAAGCTTATAAGAGAGATTTAACTGTCCGACCCATCAGGAAAAAGAAACCTATAAAACACACTCGGTTTGTAACAACAAACAAACGAACGAAACACGCACGCACACATACGCACACCACACACACACCACACACACACACACACACACACACACACACACACACACACACACACACACATACACACGCAAATACAAACACACACACACACGAATACAAACACACACACACCAATAGAAACACACACACACACACATACACACACACACACACACACACACACACACACACACACACACACACACACACACACACACACACACACACACACACACACGCAAATACAAACACACACACACACACGAATACAAACACACACACACAATACAAACCCACACAGACACACACAACACACACACACACACACACACACACACACACACACCACACACCACACACAGATATATATATATATATATATATATATATATATGTGTGTACAAACATAAGACCATTTTTCAAACTTGCTATTGCTTACATGCTGAGACTCTTTATGCCTCCATAAACCAGCCATTGGCATGACTTACAGAATCTTTATGGTGCAAGTTTGATATTCTCCTTACGTATACGCTCACGAAGGGGGTTTAGGCACCGACAGGGCTGCAGCACATAATTATGTTGACCTGGCTTTACCCACCAAACGGTACCCAGGACCTTCCTGTCAGTTTGAAAGCTTGTTTGTCACTATTCATTGACTGTGGTGTCTGTTTTCCCAGCAACAACATGTGGAGCAAATGAGTTCCTGTGTTCCAATGGTCAGTGCATCCCACAATACTATCTGTGTGACACAATGAACGACTGCGGTAACAACGAAGATGAAGTGGGCTGCCGTAAGTCTGGATAGATGGATAGATGGATGCATGGATGGATGGATACATGGATGGATGGATGCATGGATATATGGATGCATGCATGGACAGATGGAAACATGGATGGATGCATGCATGCATGGAAAGTTGGAAGCATGGACAGAAAGATGGAAGCATGGACGAAAGATGGAAGCATGGACGAAAGATGGAAGCATGGATAGATGCATAGATGGACGGTTGGATGTATTGCTGAAAAGGTGTGATCGTGGACAGATGAGTGCATAGGCGGATAAACCGTTAGATATACAGATAGATGGGTTGAGTGGTGAGTTGATTGTCTGCAGTTTTGTTCTGTTTTTGATTGTTTGATTGTTGGGCTGGTTACCTGGATGGATAGATAGATAACTGACTGGTTAGGTGTCTGGGAATACGCTTCCACAGAAACATTCCTGTAATCATCTAGAAGACCTCTGGGGCCTGCGTAAACTTATATACGTAAGAACGGTATTGAGTGCAACGACGACACCAAAAATACGCTTGTTTTCATTATTAGCATTTAACCGGTGTAGATGTAAACAATGCAAAGAGGCCACAGATAACCTACACATCCTACGTTCATTGTTTTGTTTTGACATATCTCATCTCTTTTTGACACAAGTTACTACCATGAAGGAAATCAGCCTATCTCTCTAATGATTTTTTTTTACCAAGGCAGCTGGGCAATGCCCTGCTCTTCACGATTTTCAACTGCCTTGGGATCTTTATCGTGTGCAGCCAGATGGCACACGGGTCCCGTGTCGTTTTTCGTCCCCTTACGAATGATTAGACCGCGGGGGTCAGTGCATATGGAATCCATTTCGAGCGCAGAGAATAATCGTTTGGAGAAACTCAAACTGAAAATAATCTTTTTGAGAAACTGAAACTGAAAGTGAAACTATGACAGTCACACCGTTGTATGTACTTTCGTGTATCAGAAAAAGAAAAGAACTTGCATAGCAAGGGAAACAATTCTCATGTCTTGTGACAGCCACAGACTGTTCGGGTCCTCACCAAGTTCACTGCAACAACGGCGACTGTCTGCCCCTGGAGTATCGCTGTGACGGAGACAACGACTGCCCGACAACAGTGATGAAACAGGATGCGGTTAGTTTTCACATACCATACCATACCATACCATACCATACCATACCATACCATACCATACCATACCATACCATACCATACCATACCATACCATACCATACCATACCATACCATACCATACCATACCATACCATACCATACCATATTGTACCGTACTGTTCAGTACCTATAATCATATCATATCATATCATATCATATCATATCATATCATATCATATCATATCATATCATATCATATATATCATATCATATCATATCGTATCGTACCGTACCGTACCGTAACCATGCCATACCATACCATACCAACCATACCATGCCTTGCCATGCCATGCCATGCCATACCATGCCTTACCATGTCATGCCATGCCATACCATACCATACCATACCATACCATACCATGCCATGCCATGCCATGCCATATACCCTACCGTACCATGCCATGCCATGCCATGCCATGCCATGCCATACCCTACTGTATCGTACAGTACAATGCATGCCATGCCACACCACGCCACGCCACGCCACGCCATGCCACGCCACGCCACACCACGCTACGCCATGCCATACCAAACCAAACCATACCATACTGTGCCGTATCATACCGTCCCGTGCCGTACCATACCGTAGCATACCGTAGCATAGCCATAGCATACCATACCATCCATGCCATGCCATAACGTATGGTACCGTACCCTACCGTACCGTACCGTGCCGACCTACCTACCTACCTACCTACCATACCATACCATACCATATCATACCATACCATACCATCTACCATACCATACCATACCTACCATACCATACCATACCATACCATACCATACATACCATACCATACCATACCATACCATACCATACCATACCAATACCCATACCATACCATACCATACCATATACCATACCATCATACCATACCATACCATACATACCATACCATATATGGTTCCAGACAACACATTGGAATACGATATGAAATGTTACGGTATGATACTGAACAACAGATGCAGTATGATTTAATACGATACAATACGATTCCAAACAGTACGACGCAACACAGCATTACATTCTACGATATGACATTTGACAGTACGACGCAATATAGTGCTAAAGGTTACGATATAATACTAAACACAATGATGCACCATTACTGATGTTGTGATGCTGAACAACACAATGCAATACAGTGTAAGATAATACAACATGATAATCAGCATTGGGATGTAATGTGGCACAATAACAGTCTATAAAACTCGAGGCATTATCACTTTCAGCCCTGCGCCCGACAAATTGTCGGGCGTGACTGATCGCCTCTCAGCTCCTGCGCCCGACAAATTGTCGGGCGCACACACCCACTCACTTTCGTTTCATTTGTATGAATATTCATTACGGAAGGGACGTTACTCCGTCACTCTTTCCTTCTGGTAACTTCGAAGATTCCGCCAAGTCATTTTGAAGCAATTTTACGCAGTTTTTGATGTTGTTTTTTGACGTCAAGATGATTAAACAAGCTCGCTACACAGTGCAACAAGTTTTGGATGAAATCCTTCTCGATAAAGGCAGTGATTTTGAGCCAGAAACAGAAGAAACGGCCTCTGAATCGAGTGTATCTTCGTCGATCGGCACTTCACTCGACAAAGAGCCCTCGCAACGACCGAAAATTGATGAAATTGATGAAATGGAGGTGGAAAAAAAAATCACATTTTGTTTGTAGTTTTTGTAAATTTTCATAAAATTTTAACTAAGACTGAAAACATCAAATGATCTGAAAATTATATATGAAAGAGAACATTTATATATCAGTACTTCAAAACTTCAAAACTTCAGTGAATTTCATCAAGCAGTTTTTGAGATACAGGTCTTTTATTGGGGTACCCATTGATTGTACAGTTCCCCCCAAACACCCCCCCCTCCCCTGAGGCTGGGAGTGCATTTCTCTGGTAAAACAGACAGGGCTGAAAGAGTTACAATACCATATGTGTGCTATGATACGATATGGTATTAAACAACAAGATGCAATACAATGTGATATGATACTAAAGAAGATGATGCAATACAACATGATATGTTACGATATGGTACTAAGCAACATGGTGCAATACAATGTTATGTGATACGATGTTATACTAAACAACACGATGCGGTACAATGTGATATGATGTGATACGATATGTTGCTAACGCACATGATGCAATACAGTGTGATATGATATGATACAATATGATACTTAACAACATGATGCAATACAGTATATATGATATGATACAATATGATACTTAACAACATGATGCAATACAGAAGTATATGATACAATATAATCCTAAACAGCATGATGGAATACAGCGTGATGTGAAACGATATGATACTGAACAACATGATTGATATGATATGATATGATATGATAATGATATGATATGATATGATATGATATATGATATGTTATAATATGATATGTTATAATAGATATGATATGATAATGATATGATATGATATGATATGATATGATATGATATGATATGATATGATATGATATGATATGATATGATACGATATGACACAAAACAACATGATGCAATGCAACATGATATGATACTAAAGAACATGATGCAATACAATGTGATATGGTGCAATAGATGAATACATGGATGTGTGTATACATGGATGCAGAGATGGATGGTTGGATCAAAACAGATGGATGGATGGATAGATCGATGGAAGGGTGGGCTTGTTGATGGACAGATGGATGGATGTATACATAGGTGGATGGATGAAGGGACGGATGGACAGAGGAAGGGAGGAGGAATGGAGGGAGGGAGGGAAGGGATGGCAGCAAGTGAACAAAATGTATAAGCAATGACTTCTTCACCCCGTGTGAATAGATTTCCACAAACTGGGTCAAGTTTGTTTTTCTCCAGTGAGAAAAAATTGAAGGAAGATGGCCTTCAATATTTAGACGGCGTATCATAAAACATATTTTTATGTTTCAAAATACTGGACAGATGGGGAGAGTACATTAAAGACCTTTTTGAGGATGACAGAAACGAAGAACACATTATAAAAAAGAACTTTGAAGGACCACCCATAATGATAAGAGCAGCACTGAAAAAGATGAAACCAGGAAAAGCCCCAGGAAAAGACAACATTACTACACAGATGATTGAAGCCCTGGAGGAATTTGGTATTGAAAAAATAACAGTCCTCCTAAATGAAATTTATGACACTGGAAAAATCCTCAAAGATATGTCAAAATCAATTTTCATTGCACTTCCAAAGAAGACAGGGGCTATAGAATGCGAACTCCATCGCATAATCAGTTTGATGAGTCATTAACAAAAATCCTGTTAAGAATAATCATGATGAGGACAAGGAATAGAATCAAAAGAGAAATAGCAGAAGAACAGTGTGGATTTGTGGAAGGGAAAGGAACTATTAATGTCATATTCATCCTACGAACTATCATAGAGAGGTCAATTGAGATGAATAAGGATTTGTATTTATGCTTTGTTGACTATACCAAGGCCTTCGATCGGGTACGACACGAAGAATTGATCAACCAACTGGAGAGACTCAATATTGATGGAAAAGATCTACGAATAATCAGGAATATGTACTGGGAACAAACAGCTGCAATGAGAATAGAAAACAATATAAGCTCTTTTCAAAACATCAAAAGAGGAGTCAGACAGGGTTGTGTTTTGTCACCAGATCTGTTTTTACTATATAGCGAAAATATCATGAGAAACCTAGAAGAAGACCCTGGATTAAAGGTTGGAGGGAAAATGATAAACAACATTCGATACGCAGATGACACCGTGCTAATTGCAGAAAATGAAAGGGACCCACAAAATCTTGTGAATGTACTAGAAATAGAAAGCAAAGGTAAGGGGTTGGAACTAAACAGCAGTAAGACTGAAGTCATGGTGATCAGTAAAAAACATGAAATCCCCTCATGCAAAATAACAGCAAATGGCACAACCTTGACACAGGTTAATAAGTTCAAATACCTGGGAACGGTCATTTCATCAGATGGCAGATGCACATCGGAAATAGCTGGCAGAATCGGCCAAGCCAAAACAGCATTCAAGAAGATAAGCATTCTTACCAACAAATGCCTATCAATTAACATCAGATAGAGAGTCCTTGAATGTTATATAGAACGAATACTGTTGTACGGATGCGAGGCGTGGACAGTCAGCAAACAAAGCCAGAACAGGATCTAGGCAGCCGAGATGTGGTTTCTCAGAAGAATGTTGAGAGTTCCATGGACAGCAAAGAAAACAAACGAGACAGTCTTGATGGAGGCAGACACAAGTAGATCACTCATAAGGAAGATTAGGAAAAGACAAGCAACATTTATAGGCCATTTTATGAGTAAGGGTGTTTTGGAGCACCTGATCACAACGGGGAAGATGGAGGGAAAGAGAGCACCAGGTAGACCCAGGGAGAGAATGCTGGACGGACTTGCAGAGTGGCTGGGGATGAGGAGGGTGGGGGAGATGCTGGGGGCAATGAGAGATAGAGATGATTGGAAGTCCATGGTCGCCAACGTCATGCGGCAGGGCACCTGATGATGATGATGATGATGATGATGATGATGATGATGATCATAAAACAAAAACAAAAATATGTTACTTGAAAACAAATGGGATATTTGAAAGCAGATTTGAACCTAAGCTGCTGAAGATAAATGTTGATAAACCAAGGTGTTACTCAGTATGTTTCACTGATTTCGATCCAAAAGTTCAAGGTCACAACTATTTAAACAGGAAACAGAAAAAACACGAAAGAAGATATAAGAACGCGTATCTGATACAACAAGACAAGACAGGTGCAAAAATTCGTCCAACTGGCCTTTGTCAAGCGTAAGATCACAAACAAACAAACACCAGATATAAAAGTTAGGAGAAAAAGACTGAAACTTCCCTGCTGCTGTGTCCAATGTCACATTGCTAGGGATGTTTTAGACACATGTTTTAAAGACGATGTGGTTACACGAAAACATTTTTACCATCTGTGTGTCTAACTGTTGTCTGTCTCTCTGTCCGTCACGGCTTGAATGATGTTTCTTAGATGTTAAAAAAATGGAATGTTAGCATGGCTTGTTTGGCACGGCCGTCGTTATTTTGTTTGCTAGTTTGCTTATTTATCTGCTTCTTTGTTTCATTTTTACAAGGTTGAGTCAAAACGTCATTCCTTTTTATTTATATCAGACGAAGTGTTTGATAACGTTTCCTGAAATGTTGCTCAGTTACAAATGATTATAACTGCTACGGACTGAAATATTTTGTTTGGTATGTTTCTGGTTCATAGACTCTTGAGGAAAATTCAAAATGGCTGCCCCCTTAGACCGCGTCAAAAAGAAAGAGCAGTGATTGAATTCCTTGTTGCTGATGGGGAAACCCCTGTGAACATTCACAGACGATTATAGAATGTGTATAAGAAGAATACTTTAGATTATAGCAATGTTCGCAGGTAGGTCTGTTGTCTGAATGATGAAAAGATGGGAACTGCGAGCGTAGCCGATAAACCCCGTTCTGGCCGTCCGTCCACTTCTGTGAATCCTGCCAATAAAGCAAAAGCAGATCCTCTGGTTAGAGAAGATATGCACATAACTCTTGAGGAGTGATCAAACATGGATTCACCATTATGAACCGGAATCAAAGAGGCATTCAATGGAATGGTGCCACCTTACGTCACCAAAACCGAAAAAGTTCAAGACGGAAAAGTCAGCTAGAAAAATCATGGCGACTGTCTTTTGGGATGCTCATGGTGTCAGTCTTGTTGATTTCTTGCCAAGAGGAGAAACAATAAACTCTGAGGCATACATTAAGACCCTGACGAGGTTTAAAGCAAGAACCCAATGAGTGAGACCCAACTTGCAAATTGATAATGTCCTCCTTCTGCATGACAATGCTCGACCACACACAAACATCAGGACAAGGGAGACAATCACCTCATTCGGGTGGACAACTCTACCGCATCCTCCATACTCACCAGACTTAGCGCCTTCAGACTATCATCTCTTCGGCCCCATGAAAGAGGGTTTGAGAGGCAAACATTATGCCAGTGACGAGGAAGTGAAAACTGCAGTAAAGATGTGCTCCAAGCACAGTCAACAGAATTTTACGAGGCAGGGATACATGCCATGCCCTCATTCGAAGGTGGAACATTGCTATTGAAAGAAACGGCGACTATGTTGAGAAGTAGGGATGTGATCCCCAGAGGACCAGCTTCATTTTGATGTATGATACATGTTCCTGTGTTGGTAATTGTTCCTGTACTAAAGAAAAAGGCATCACTTTTTGACTCACCCTCGTATTTGTATTGTTTTGTTTTGTCTTACTTTGTTTTATTTATTCCTTTGTATTTTTATTTGTTTGTTTTTCTTTTGGGGGAGGGGGTTTGAAAACAATATGGTCACACCAAAAAGAACAATTTATTTTCCGCCTGAAAATCTGTCATGCCCATAACATGCGTGTGAAAGAGACATTTACGATAATGCTTGACCATCTTGATTTTTTGTTTGTTTGTTTGTTTGTTGGCTGGTTGGATGGTTTTAAGACACGACATGGCAATTTGAAAAGCATAGTTTAACATCCGTCTGTTTGTCATGGCCATAATGATGTCGCTTGTGTGTGTGTGTGTGTGTGTATTTGTTTGTGCGTGTGTGTGTGCGTGCGTGTGTACGTGTGTGTGTATGTTGTGTGTGTTTGTGTGTGTGTACGTGTGTGTGTGTGTGTGTGTGTGTGCGTGTGTGTGTGAGTGAGTGTGTGTGTATGCGTGTACGTGTGTGTACGTGTGTGTCTGTGTGTACGTGTGTGTGTGTGTGTGTGTGCTTGCGTCTGTGAGTGAGTGTGTGTGTACGTGTGTATGTATATATGTGTGTGTATGTATGTGTGTATGCGTGTATGTGTATGCGTGTGTGTGTATGCGTGTGTACGTGTGGGTGTGTACGTGTGTGTGTATGTGAGCGTGTGTACGTGTGTGTGTACGTGTGTGGTGTGTGTGTGTGTGTTGTGTGTGTGTGTGTGTGTGTGTGTGCGTGTGTGTGTGTGCAGATACCTACAAGTGCCCTGTAGGATTAACCATGTGCCCCAACACCCACTTCTGCATCGATTCCACCTACCTGTGCGATGGGGATAACGACTGCGGTGATGACTGGGATGAGCAGCCCCAGAACTGTCACTCCTCTGCTGGCCGTTAAAAACAATTCTCTAAAAAAAGTTATAAAAAAAAGACCCAAACCAGCTGTTTATGCCAGAAATGTGTAACAGACCTTGAGATTTATGTGATGGACTCTGGCCATTGCTAAACAGACCCTGGCGTTTTTTAGATTAATTAAATTTTCTTTTTGCATTCAAACATGTGTTTACAAGTGTGCATGTTTGTGTGGAAAGCGCGTATAATTGATAGCGGTGTTGGTGTTGCTCTGTCTGTCTGTCTCTCTCTTTATGTCCTCTCTCTCTCTCTCTCTCTCTCTCTCTCTGTCGCTCTCTCTGTGTTTCCTTCTCTCTATCTCTGTCTCTGTCTGTCTGTCTCTCCCTTTCTCTCTCTCTCTCTCTCTCTCTCTCTGTTGTTGTAATATATCCGTATGTATGGTATATATTGGAGTCAGGTCGGATAGATGTATCCGCTTCTGGTAACCTGGAACCCAGTACTACCTGTCACAGGGTCGAATCGCTGGCGATTAAATCAGCACCCCCACCAGTCCTCTCAGGAGGATGGTGAGGAGGGTGGCTAGAAACCCTGGTGGAAATAAATTAGATCCATCAAAGGGCGCCAGCTCTGAAGAGATACCCGCGGCCATCTAGCTAAGGGAGTAAACCCTGACAGTAAATCCGGTGTGGGGCCCTAAGGCGGTTGGATGGCAAACTTTGTCACTTTCCGGCAGCTCCTGCGGCCACGTTGGCACCAAAACGTAACAGCCCTGCTGTTCCTTTGGATCTGCCAGTGAGGTGGAGAGGGGGGACAAGTTGCATGGGCAACAGCCTCTCTTCCATATTACACTGCCCAGGCTTACATCCGTACATTCATCTACAAACACTCTGCACCTACGACCTGGAGAGGACACTCCAGCCTCGCTACTAACACTAGTGTCGGCACAACACGGGAAGCAACAGATACCGGTGATAAGTCATTGCTCAACTGGCTTAGAGCTGACGCCAGGGGTTACTTTTGACGGTGGGAGAGACCTTCATGTCTTACTGGACAGCTACCACCCACCTAAGCTGGGCAGCCCCCAGCCAATCAGGCGCTGTCCCGCCACGACCTGCCTTCTTCATTGGTTGCATGAAGATTAGGAGAAAATCTGACAAGCAGGTCGTTAACTACCGCAATTCAAATTCAGGAAACGGATCAGGAAAAGGACCAGTAATGAAACTGGGCTGCTGGAATGTCCGAACAATGATGCCTGGGCTTTCCCAAGATCTGCAAGACATCAGCGACGCCAGAAAGACCGCCGTCATAAACAGCGAGCTAAAGAGGATCAATGTGGACATTGCCACTCTGCAGGAAACACGGCTGGCTGACTCAGGAACACTAAAGGAAAGGGACTACACCTTCTTCTGGCAAGGAAAGAGTTCTGATGCCCCAAGAGAGTACGGAGTAGGCTTTGCAGTAAGGAACAGCCTGCTGAACATGATTGAACCAGGCAGCAGCGGTTCAAAACGACTCTTGACTCTCCGCCTCAACACCACCGAAGGCTATGCCCCAACTCTGTCCGCCTCTCCAGACGCCAAGGATGAGTTCTACGAAAATCTTGCATCAACCATAAGGAACATCCCCAGGACAGAACAACTTCTCCTGGGCGATTTCAACGCCAGAGTGGGTGCAGACAATGACTCATGGCCCTCCTGCCTCGGTTCCTTTGGAGTGGGGAAAATGAATGAAAATGGACAGCGACTGCTTGAGTTTTGCGCCTGCCATGAACTGTGCATCACCAACTCTTTCTTCAAGACGAAGCCTCAACACAAAGTCTCCTGGAGGCACCCGCGCTCAAAAATTTGGCACCAACTGGATTTGATCCTAGTAAGACGTGCCGCTATCAAAAACGTTCTCCACACTCGCTCTTATCACAGCACAGACTGCGACACAGACCACTCTCTGGTATATTGCAAGATTCAGGCTGCAACCAAAGAAGTTCCACTGCTCAAAGAAACGAGGGAACCCTCGCATTGATGTCAGCAAGATGTCTCAGCCAAATCTTGTAGAACAGTTCGCAGATGCCTTTGAGAGAGAATACGATGCATTGCAGCCCAGAGACTCTGCCACAGAGAGATGGGAAACGCTACGAGACACCATGCACCGCATTGCTATGGCCACCTTTGGGAAGAAAACTGTGAAGTCCCACGACTGGTTTGAGGCCAAATCATCAGAGATGATCCCACTGTTGAGGCCATGCGCGCCGCACTCATCGAGTATAAGCGGTCACCCAGTGAGAAGAACCTGCAAATCCTCAGGGCTGCCAGGAGTAAGATTCAGCTTAACGCCAGGCGCTGTGCAAACGAGTGCTGGACAGAGCTCAGCGAAGAGATACAGAGTGCTGCTGAAAGAGGCAACATCCGAGGAATGTATGATAGCATCAAGAAGGCACTGAGACCAACACAGAGCAAGATCGCCCCCCTCAAATCCTCCACTGGGGAAGTAATCAGCGATCCTAGCCAACAGATGGAAAGATGGGCGGAGCACTACTCCGACCTCTACTCCACACAGAACATGGTGTCCCCCTCAGCCCTCGATACCATCAAGTACATGCCTGTAATGGAAGAACTTGACGCAGAGCCAACTGTGGACAAACTCAGCAAGGCCATTGATAGCCTGGCATCAGGCAAGGCACCTGGCAACGACGGAATTCCCCCAGATGTCATCAAGCACCTCAAGACTTCTCTTCTGCGCCCTTTGCATTCAGTCCTCTGTAAGTGTTGGAATGAGGGAGCTGTACCGCAGGACATGAGGGACGTCAAGATCGTCACCCTGTACAAAAACAAGGGCGAAAGGAGCGACTGCAACAACTACAGAGGTATCTCGCTCCTCAGCATTGTTGGCAAAGTCTACGCTCGGGTCCTCCTAGTCCGCCTGCAGAAACTGGCTGAACGCGTCTACCCGGAATCACAGTGTGGTTTTCGAGTAGAGAGATCCACGGTAGACATGGTCCTCTCCCTTCGCCAAATCCAGGAGAAGTGCAGAGAGCAGCGGATGCCCCTGTATGTGGCATTCATTGACCTCACCAAGGCCTTTGACCTAGTCAGCAGAGATGGCCTTTTCAGGGCTCTCCGAAAAAATCGGCTGCCCCCCCCCCCCCCCCCAAAATTGCACAGCTTAATTGAGTCCTTCCACACCAACATGAAAGGGACGGTGCAGTTCAACGGAAACCTCTCCAAGCCCTTCAACATACGCAGCGGTGTGAAACAAGGCTGCGTCCTGGCCCCAACCCTCCTTGGAATCTTCTTCGCTCTCCTCCTGAGGCATGCGTTCAGCACAGCGCAAGAAGGGATCCACCTGCGGACCAGATCAGATGGCAGGCTCTTCAACCTCGCCCGCCTCAGAGCAAGGACAAAGGTCCGTGAAGCCCTCATCAGAGACATGCTATTTGCCGACGATGCCGCAGTTGTGACCCATACTCAGCGGGACTTGCAGTCACTAATGGACAGCTTCTCCCTGGCCTGCAAAGATTTTGGTCTGACCATCAGTCTTAAGAAGACAAACGTCCTGGGCCAAGACACGCCATCTCCTCCAGCCATCACCATTGATGACTACGAACTTGAAGCCATCCATCAATTCACATATCTTGGGTCCACCATTACCGATAACCTCTCCCTTGACACAGAGATCGACAAGAGGATCGGGAAGGCAGCCACAACACTAGCCCGCCTCACACAAAGGGTGTGGACAAATCCCAAGCTGACCACGAAGACAAAGATGGCTGTATACAAGCCTATGTCCTCAGCACCTTGCTGTATGGCAGCGAGGCGTGGACCACGCATGCTCAACAGGAGAAAAGGCTCAATACCTTCCACCTGAGAAGCCTACGGCGCATATTTGGCATTTCCTGGCAAGACAAGGTGACCAACACCGAAGTCCTGACCCGCGCTGGCCTCCCAACCATGCATACCATGCTGAGACAGCGTCGGCTGCGCTGGTTGGGCCACGTTCGCCGCATGGAAGATGGTCGCATCCCAAAAGACATCCTTTATGGTGAGCTTGCCACAGGGCAGAGAAACATTGGCCGCCCACAGCTGAGATACAAAGACGTTTGCAAACGTGACATGAAGGTGCTTGAGATAGACACTGAGTCATGGGAGGACCTCGCAGACGACCGCAACAGCTAGAGAACCACTATCAAGAAACAGCTGCGGATTGGTGAGGACAAACTGTCAGCTGCTGCAGCAGAAAAGCGAGTTCGCAGAAAAGGGATGACAGCCAACAGGCCAGTATCGGCATACACATGTGACCACTGCGACAGAGACTGCCTCTCCCGCATTGGTCTCTACAGTCACAAGCGACGCTGCTTGGACCAAGCAGACAGCCCATTTAGACATTAGAACGGATGTACTTTGTCCACGGTCAGCCATGACCGAGGGAGGCCTACTACTATGGCATATATCCATGTACATCTTCTACAAGTGTAATTCGTTGGGTTTTTTTTCAATGTGGCATTCGCTGTGGTTTTTGATCACACTATCATTAACAAGCCTTCCAGAGAGAGAGAGAGAGAGAGTGTCGAAATGTCTTTGTTCAATGTCACATTTTGTTATTTCATCCAAAACTGATGTATGATATTGATCAGTGTAAAAATCTTTCATCACACTACAAATTTGTTTGTATAGATTTTTTTTCCACATACTGTTCGTCATTAAAGACAGATGAACGAAACTTGCAGAAACTTTTCATCAGTTCAGTTTCGTGGAATAGTAAATGAAGATTTACCATCGAGTGGTCTGAACGGTAGCCTAAAAGAATATACATCCGAATTTTCAAAATACCTGTGAGGTAATCGGATACTGGAAAATAACCCAGTCTGTTTAATTTAGAGGTGTCGGCTTTTTCTACGTGTGCCGTCCTCATTCGGGATTGTTCTCACCTAAGATATTTGCCAAATTAAGTTTTGTTGTCATATTTTCTAGTGCTTTCTCTGGCTTTTGTGTTTGTAAGTAGGTCATCATCATCATCAGGTGCCCTACCTCATGGCGTTGGCGATCATGGACTTCCATCTGTCTCTATCTCTCGTTGCCCCTAGCATCTCTCCCAACCCCCTCGTCCCCAGCCACTCTGCAAGTTTGTCCAGCATTTTCTCCCTGGGTCTACCCGGTGCTCTCTTTCCCTCCAGCTTTCCCGTTGTAACCAAGTGCTCCAAATCCCCCTTCCTCATAAAATGGCCTATAAATGTTGCCTGTTTTTTCCTAATCTTCCTTATGAGTGATCCACTTGTGTCTGCCTCCATCAAGACTGTCTCATTTAGTTTCTTTGCTGTCCATGGAACTCTCAACATTCTTCTCAGAAACCACATCTTGTTAGTAGGTACATAGTTGTAACTATTCACGGTTTGGCTCCAAAGCAAGTTTATCTACAACAATGATATTGATACTTTTATTATTTTTGATTGTTTCTTTTAATGTATATAAAAGTCGAGTCATTTTTATTGGGATCCAAGAAATTCTCAAAGAGAAAATCCTTTTCCATTGAGGAGAATGTTAGAATTATAAAGTTACCATTTTGGTCTCTTTTAAAATTTGTTCTTCTTAAATTCAAAGTTGTTCGAAAATAAAACAGTACACACACACACACACACACACACACACACACACACACACACACACACACACACACCACACACACACACACACACACACACACACACACACACACACACACACACACATACACACACACACATACACACACAC
>JAPXFY010000021.1:43225314-43245314 GCA_030674185.1 Monoplex corrugatus | reverse complement strand
CCAGAAATTCGAAGAATACTGTGTGGGTTCAACCAATGAAACTTACGAAGCATTCAGATTCAACTGCAGACATCAAGCAGCAGGAGAATCTATCGAACAGTTTGTAGCAGAACTGCGGAGACTGATCAAGACCTGTAACTATGGTACACTGGAAGACAGACTGTTGAGAGATCAAATCGTACTGGGTGTACATGACGAGACTCTGCGATCAAAATTACTGGAAGTGCGACAGCTGACGTTGACTGCATGTATTGATATGTGCAGAGCGCATGAATCAAGTCAACATCAAACCGTCCAAATGATGAGAAAAACGCAGGACACGCAGGAAGTCCAAGCTTTCAAAGAAAAGAAGACAGCAAAGCAGTATACAAAAAACCAGAGTACAGAGAGAAATGCGGATATTGTGGTGGAAAGCACCCAAGAGCAAAAGAGAAATGTCCAGCATTTGGAAGAAAATGCAAAGCTTGTGGAGGAAATAATCACTTTGCTTCATGCTGCAGAACACCCAAGAAAAATCAAAAGAAAACAAGAGTTCGGCACTTCGAAGAAGAAGAGACTGACACTGAAAGCGATAATGAAATCCTCGGGATCGAAGACAAAACCAGAAAAAAGGAGAGAAACATACGAGCAAAAATACTGATAAATGAGATGCCGGTAAGATTTCTTCTTGACACAGGTGCAACAACAAACGTGATGTCTGAGAGCCTGTACAGAGAAGTCACAGGAGATGAAAGAAAGTCAGACCTGCAAGAGACGAAGAAGAAGCTGGTGATGTTCAACGGAACAGAAATGAAGCCTGTGGGGGAGATAGTGCTGCGAGTGAAAAACCCCAAGAACAGGAGGAAATACAAAGTCAACTTCGCGATCACCAAAACGGACTGTAAGCCAGTACTGGGACTGAAAGCTGTACAGCACATGCAATTGTTGACGATCAATGAAGAGAACATTGCAACGATAGCGGCGAATCAGAAAGAGGAGGAAAATGCAAAAGATATGCTCACAAAGTACAACGATGTCTTTGAAGGAGAAGGAAAACTAGAAGGGAAATTACACCTAGAAACAGACCCCAGTATTGCTTCAATGAAGATGCCTTGCAGAAAGTGGCCGATAAGCAGTGAAGAGAAAGTGAAGGACGAGCTGAAGAGGTTGAAAAAACTGGACGTGGTCACTAAAGTAGACACGCCAACGGAGTGGATAAGCAGTTTGGTCGTAGCAACAAAGAGCAATGGGAAAGTCAGACTGTGCATCGACCCTAAGCCACTGAACAAAGCCCTCAGGAGAAACGAGTACCCCATGCCAACCATTGATGACGTACTGCCTCTCCTCAAAGATGCAAAATACTTCACACACCTGGACGCGAAAAACGGGTTTTGGCACGTTGAACTGGACGAAGACAGCAGCTACCTGACAACATTTGAGACGCCTTTTGGCAAATACCGATGGAAACGAATGCCCTTTGGTATTTCACCAGCCCCAGAAGAATTCCAGAGGAGGATTGACATCGCTCTGGCAGGACTGCCAGGCGTGGTGGCGGTTCATGATGACATCTTTGTTTTTGGCAGAGGACCAACCAACGAAGCAGGAGCACAATTCATGATACCAACCTGAACCGTTTGCTACAACGATGCCGAGAGACTGGAATCAAACTCAACAAGGAGAAGGGTTGGATGAAAGAACAGAGATATCATATTTGGGACACATCTTCTCAAGAGAAGGCTTGAAAGCCGACCAAAGAAATTAAACGCTGTCCAACAACTCCCAGTGCCAGAAGATAAAGCAGCTGTGCAGAGACTACTCGGTGTAGTCGGATACCTCCAGAAATTTGCACCAAACCTGTCTGAGGCAGCAGCACCACTCAGAGAACTGGTCAAAAAAGACGTCCACTTCAGATGGGATGAAGACGTCCACGGAGAAGCCCTAGAAGAAAGTGAAGAAGATACTCTCTGAGCCACCGGTACTTCGCTACTTTGACTCTTCAGGAAAGCGTACAACCACCCTTCAGTGTGATGCTTCACAGTTTGGACTTGGAGCTTGTTCATGCAGGATGGTCAACAGATCAGTACGCATCACGAGCCTTGACCGAGACAGAAAAAAGCTATGCTCAAATAGAAAAGGAGATGTTGGCAATAATCTTCGGTCTGGAAAGGTTTGAGAGATACGTCTATGGAAGAAACATCCTGGTGGAGACCGACCACAAACCACTAGAGACCATTCACAAGAAGATCCTGCTCTCAGCACCTAAGAGGATTCAGAGGATGCTACTCAGAACTCAGAAGTTCAGGTACACGGTAGTTACAAGCGTGGATCTGAGATGCACCTGGCTGACACCCTCAGCAGAGCAGTATGTGGAAAAGCGGAACAGCAAGTCACCCACAAGGAAGCCGTTTTCCTCACAGACTTGGAGAAAACAGACTCATTGCAAGAACTGGCCATCAGCCAAGAGAGACTGAACAGTCTGCAGCAAGCAACTCAGGAAGATGCAACCATGAAAACCCTGAAAGTCATTTTACAAGGCTGGCCAGAGGAGAAACAACAACTTTCATTACAGTTACAAGAATACTTTCCTTTCAGGGAGGAACTGTCAGTCCACAACGGACTTGTCTTCAAAAGCCACAGAGTAATTGTACCTGAAAGCGAAAGAGCAGACATTCTTGAGAAACTTCATGCAAGCCACTCAGGAATTCAGAGCTGCATAAGAAGAGCACGTGAGGTAGTCTACTGGCCCAGGATGAACATGGACATTGAAATTTTGTCAAAACATGCAGCGCCTGTCAACACATACCTATGTGGTCAGCAGAAAGAACCACTTATCAGTACAGAGATCCCTGACCTGCCCTGGCAACACATTGCTTGTGACATCTTTGAACATAATGGCAATGAATACCTGGTCACGGTCGATCACTACTCTGATTTCTTTGAGATTGATCGGTTACAAACAAGAGAATCCAAAGAGGTCATCATCTGTCTGAAGAGACACTTGGCAAACACGGAATACCAGAACGCCTGACAACAGACTGTGGAACTCAATTCACATCAAACCAGTTTGGAAAGTTCAGAAAAACATATGGGTTTGAACACGTAACAAGCTCACTCACACTACCCTCAGTCCAATGGAAAAGCAGAGAGCGCGGTGAAGGCTGCAAAGACGTGCATGAAGAAAGCAGAACACAACAATCAAGATCCCTTCCTCGCTTTACTTGAGCTGAGAAACATCCCGACAGAGACTGTAAACAGTTCGCCTGCTCAGAGACTGTTCGGCAGAAGACACGAACACAAGTGCCGACGTCAAAGACATTACTCCAACCTACAGTTGTACCAATCAAGAAAGAACTTGAGAAAAGGAAACTGAAGCAAGCACACTACTACAACAGAAGCGCAGTAGAGCTGTCAGAACTGAGTCCCGGGACAAATTGTGAAATTCCAACCTCCAGGATCCAAAAAGTGGATCAGCGCCAAAGTAGACCAACAGGTGAATATCCGGTCATACAACATTCGCACAGAGGACGGACGTCAGTACAGAAGGAATCGTCGTCAGCTACGAGACACAACAGAAACGGAGCTTCAGCAGACAATCAACCCTCAACGACTTGTCCAGAGAAGGATGATTTCTGGAAGACATCAGGAAAGCGACACATCGGGCAAGCAACAGTAAATCATCATTCCATCAAAACAGATGCTGGAAGATAACAAGAAAACTGGAACTGGAACAGATGTCAGGACGCCAGCATCGTCTGTCCATGAGAACTCATCTGATCAGTCACCTGTCACAAAATGTCTGAGACAACCAGCATCAAGGAGCCAGATGAAGTTATCAAACAAACAAGGACAGGACAACCCGAACCAGTTAGTTCTCCTTACAGAACAAGATCTGGAAGACAAAGCAAAAGGCCAGATTTCCTGAAATATGAGTGAAACTGAAGTCTCTACCACAATCAGATAAACTGAAAACATTGTGTGGAAATATGGGATAGTATAATGATCAGAGATAAAATGAGGTGAATGAATGATTGGGCCCTGTGCGTGAGAGAAAGAATGAGTGTTTGTTAAGTTAATGTTGTGATAAAGGTTGGAAACACATTTATTTCGTATGGACTGAAAGATAGGAAAAATGATTAATTGATTTTGTTTCCTTAAAGAAAGGGAGATGTGACGTGTGTTGACAGTAAACAGCGTGCGGATAGCAGCACGGCATGATATTCGTTTAAATAATAACTGATTGCTGTTTACTGTGAAATGTATATATACTGCAGCCAGTTAAGAATCAGACAGCGAGGAGTAAAGACGAAGAAGCATTGCCCTGTCTTCCGAGGTGGCTGTAGAAAGAACGAAACACACACCATCAACACACACACACACACCACCAACACACACACACACTCATTCACTCACACACACACACACACACACACACACACACACACATGCACGCGCGCGCAAACACAACACACACAAACACACACACACACACACACACACACACACACACACGCAAAATAGCAGAAAAGTCTAACTACAGGTGTTCCATTGTTTGCACTCAGTTGAGGTTTTAAAACTAAAGGAAGAACAGAATGTGGACAGGTCATGACCCAAACGTTTACAGATAAGAGACAGAGTACAAAAGTCAAAGCACCAAGTCACGAGACGACACGGATTTAGATGTATTCCCAATAACAAAAACACAAATAATGACATGTATTTTGAATATCTGTTTGCTCTCAAATCACGAAAGATATATATATTTCAAGTACTTGTTTTGCTTTGTGAGAATCTTATCTGCTTTTCATATATACTCAGTTTTTACGCAATATTTTATCCCTGAAAGGAGTTCAAATGTGCATTGAAGCAACCTTATTTTTTTTCTTTATAAAATGTCTTGAAGAGAACAAGCATCTTATGCATACCACAAATGTACATATGGGTTTATACATGGAACAGAATTATGCTGACAGTACGTGTTGCAGATTTTCTTTCACTGTGAGTTTTGACAGTTTATTAGAGTACTGTAAGAACTAATGAAAAATAAAAAATAAAAAGAATACAACAACACCCAAGCTTCAGTCTGACAAGAAAGAAAGGCAGGCATAGTGAGATAAGCAACGAGCAGACAAATACTATATTCTTAGCTGGGACTGAAGAAAATGTGACCTGAAGAAGTCTACGGCTTTATCTATTAACTGAGTTGGTCAGTCTGCCAGCAAAACATAGATAAGAGAGAACGAGAGACATAGAGAGACAGAGACAGAGAGATTGACAGAGACAGAGATAGAGACAGAGAGACAGAGCAAGTACGTAGGAACCAGAAGACAAGATATATAATAAGATAAGATTAAGTGGTCAACTCAGTCTGTTGTTGTTGCATCCACCATGAAGATCTCCTTCTTTCTCCTCGCTCTAATAGTCGTCGCTGTCGTGGACGGGAAACGAAAACACAAGATCTCCAAAAAGAGAGGTTTGTAGTTATCGTTGTGTGGTGTGTGTGTGTGTGTGTGTGTGTGTGTGTGTGTGTGTGTGTGTGTGTGTGTGTGTGTGTCTGTGTGTCTGTGTGTCTGTGTGTCTGTGTGTGTGTGTGTGTGTGTGTGTTCATTCCTTGATTTAATGTCTTTTCACTATAAGTGATATTAGACGGGTAAAAATGGCATGGAGGATGATTTTTTTTTGGGGGGGGGGGGGGAGGGGGGAGGGGTCAGAGGGGAACAGGGTAAGAGACTGGAAAAAAATTACAAGGAAGCGGCAAGGTCTTAAGAAAAAGGATATGGATGAACAGAGAAATGAAACTAGAACAACGCTAACATCAAATGTAAAAGAAAAATCGTCATAAAAAATAAAACAAAATAAAATAATAATAATTAAAATAATAACCTTAAAGTAACGCATTAACAGGACTGTGAACCAATGATTCTGATATTTTATCTAAAAGAAATTGATCTAATATTACTTGTTTAAAATGCTTTTCAAGGTAGTTTCCTTGTGTAAACATCTTTGGTAAAAAATAACGAAGCTTTCTGCAGTAAAACAAACAGTGATACAATGTGAATTGTTCACCGCAAATACATGAAACGTTTTTACAATAGTTTGTTTTCAAAGCGTTCAGTTGAATACGAAAATATGTGGTAACAATTAATCTCAAATGATATAACGAAGAATACTGCATTTTTTTACAGATATTTTGAACTGAAAATTTGATTCTTTTTTCAGACACAAATTTTTCATTTAAATGTTCATGAAATCGAATCCATGATGCTAATTCTAGCGAGTTGTAAGCTTCTTTTACCGAGGTGTTAACATGTAATTCTACGGAATTTTCAGAATGGAGTGCACCGGATTTAGCTGCTCTGTCAACTACGTTGTTGCCATGAAGATCAACGTGAGAAGGCACCCAGCATAAACTGATTTCCGAGCCATTTATCTTTAAACAGTGTATTAGATGATTTGCCTCAAATATTAAATCAGGTTTTGTGTCTGTATCAAAAGACTGTAAGGCATATAATACAGATTTTGAATCAGTAAAGAGAACTACTTTGAAAGACACAGGCCGAAGGCTTATTAAATAATGCAACGCTTGAACAACAGCGACCAATTCTGCTGTACATATAGATACATTTACCCCAATGAAAACAGACTTTTTAATGTTAAATTTTGGAACATAAAAGGCTGCTCCAGCGCTCTGATTTGCTACGACTGACCCATCGGTAAAAATGTGGAGGTGGGTACGGTACTTTTCATCGATGTGTTCACAAGCTGTGGATAGCGTAATGTTGACATTATCATCTTTTTTAACGTCTGCATAATCGAGATCAAATGTGGCCTTTAGCATTTCCCATGTTGGGATAGGCGTTAACGTTGGTTTCTCGGCTATTTCATCCATAGTTATGCTGGATTATTTGATCAAGTCTGATATGTAAGTTGCGGTTGTAATTTGTGATGAAATGTTTTTTGCTCGTTTTGGAAAGTCAATATCAGACCTGATTTTAATTTCTTTGCTCTCAAAATTATTCGCTTGTGAAGTAGTTCTAATTGCAAACTTTGCTGTAGCTAGCTCATGATGGTTGTTTAGAGGTAGGATTCCAGCAGCTTTGTACGTTACCAGAGTAGAAGCATGAGATGGTACACCTAGTGCAATTTTAAGACTTTTGCGATCCAAGCTCTGAATCTTTTTTAGTACATATTTAGGTGCATTGAAAAACACTTCTTGCGCGTAGGATAATTTAGATCTGACCAGCGCTGTTGACAGATGAATCAGTATATTTGTATCCATTCCCCAGGGTAATTTGCTTATTATCTTTAGAAAATTTAAAGTTTTTCGTGCTTTTGTTAAAATGTAATCAAAATGGACATTCCAGCTTAATTTAGACGTGATGTAAACTCCCAGAAATTTTACGACCTGTTTGTAATTTAACACTTCACCAAGCAATTTGAAAGTAGGCAAGTTATTTGAGTTACCACCAGGATCAAACAGCATCATGTTAGTTTTTTCTGCCGACAACGACAGACCATTTTCTAACATATAGTTTCCAAGGTTATCAAGATCAATTTGATACAACTTCCTGATGTAATTTCGCGTTCTCTGTGGAGTTGTCTTTTTTAAAGTGATATTCATCCAAGTGCATATATCATCAGCATACTGTGCTAAAACAACACGATTTGAAACAGCTTTAGGAAGATCCTGTATAAGGATATTAAATAAAATAGGTGCTATCACTGAACCTTGTGGAATCCCCATGTCGAGGCGTCGTGAAGCAGAATAACTAGCTCCCACTCTAGTCTGTATTTTTCTATTAGCTAAAAAAGATTTAATGTAATTGTACATATTGCCAGATAAACCAACAGATTTTAGCTTGAACAATAAACGTTTATGCTAAACTTGATCGTAAGCTTTTTTACATCAAAGAAAGTAGCTAAAACACTTTTTCTGCGGGCAAACTGTTGTTTGATCTGAGTTGTAAGTTTAACCAGGTGTTCAACTGCAGATCCCCCTTTTCTAAAACCCGCCTGGTTTACCGGAATAACATTGTTTTTTAATACAGTAGTGTAAAAGTCTGTTTAAGATCAATCTTTCCATTACTTTGCTCGTGTGGGACGTCAATGCAATGGGTCTGTAACCGTTTTTATCAGTTTTCGATTTTCCTGCTTTTAATATCGGTATAGACTTTTGCCAGATTTGTGGTACATTTCCGCTAACCCAGCATTTCTGCAAGATTTTGTGTAGGAAAATAAGATAGTTTTCAGGGACATGTTTAATCATTTCAGTCGGAGCTGCATCAACACCTACCGAACTCGATTTGTTGTGTAGAGACAGTATTGTGTTTTTTAGCTCTTCTAAGGTGATTGGAGAATTAAACCAGAGATCATTCTGGGGTATTGGATCAGTGTAGACTGGGTTGTTATCTTCCATTTCTCTGTGATGTTTGCAGTCAGGAGATAAACCTTCAACTTTACTGTTTTTAGCAAATAATTCCACAAAAGTTTCTGCTTTGTCCATGTCTGAAGGAAATGTGTTACATGTTTCTATCATTATCGGACAACTAGGTAAGTTGGTTCCACTCTTCATTTGATTCATTTTCGTCCAGACTTTATGGAAATCTTTGAAATCTGAAATTTCTTTTGTGCACAATGATGCCCAATAATCTTTCTTTGCTTCAGCGATGATTTTGTTACATTGGATGTTAGCTTTTTTCATTTCCACATGATCTTCAGGTTTCATGTGTGTGTATGTGTCTGTATGGTGTGTGTATGTGTATGTGTCTGTATGTGTGTGTGTGTGCGTAGTGGTGTATGTGTGTGTTGTGTTTGGTAGTGTGTGTGTGTGTGTGTGTGTGTGTGTGTGTGTGTGTGTGTGTGTGTGTGTGTGTGTGTGTGTGTGTGTGTGTGTGTGTGTGTGTGTGTGTGTGTGTGTGTGTGTGTGTGTGTTTTGTGTGTGTGTGATTATTGTATCTTTCTTTTTCTCCCAATTTCTCTGCTTCCACAGTGGCGTTACTGTAATCTCACGCTACACGTTTATGCTCAAGGACGCGCATTGTTATTATCATTGCAAAAGAACAATATTCAGGTTCATAGGTACGTATCGTGAACATGTAACGAGGTTCAATGATCATTATCATATTATCCATGTTCATAGATACGTATCGGAATATACTGAAGTCTTATGTTTATTATCGTTACAATTATGTAATGTTCATTATTCATCGATACATCTGGACACATTATGAAATCTAATTACTATCATTTCAGTGATATTCATTTTCAGGAGATACAGATAAAAAAATAATGAAGTTTACGGATCATCATCTTTGTAATTCCACAATATTCAAATGCATACGCATATATATATATATATATATATATATATATATATATATATATATATATATATAATTATATATATTATAATTATATATATATATATACAAATACAGTACATACATACTTGCATACATACATACATATACATATATATAAAATATATGCATATATGTATAAATATACATGTATTTGTATTAATGCGTATATTTAGTATTTATGCATTTTGGTATCTTAAAAGATCGCAAGAGATAACAAAACATATGCATTAACATAGTCAAATGTAAATTATGCAAATGTATAGTTACATGCGCATGGCGTATTCTAGAGCGGAAAATGTAAACAAAAGAAAAATCAAATGATACCTATGTGCAATGATTATGTTGAGCTGTTATATTGTGTCAGCTAATGCTTTGTACAATGACCATTTTTAACTGAATGAATTATAAGACATGTTCATCAATCCTGCGTCTTTTCATGTGTGTACGCAGCTTCCATTTTTCGGTATTTCTTGAACAAATAAATGTGTGGGACGACGTCTATGTATTAAGTTTTATAAATGTGACCTCCCACCACGAAATCAGTCTTAACTAGCATTTTGGGCTTTTTGAGATATACATATCACTGGAAAGTGTACATTCTGCTGATTATTTTGGTACTGGAATAAAGCTTGTACTAAAAAAAAATGTAAAAGTTATGTATGTTTAAAGTCATTAAGTTGTATGACGGCCATTTTGAGAAAAACGGCCTCTAAAGTTTTTGTGTGCTCTCCTACTCATATTCCATAAATTTCTTTATTTGGTGGCTTTGACTCAGTTGTTTCTCATTTTCGCTGTCATTATCTGAAAGGAGCACCAAAGAGCTTTACATCAGTATATTACATGTGCGGGTACTGTACATGTTACAGTTCATAATAAGCGACAAAAATAGGTACTTTTGGTAGGAATTTGCGTTCTTTCTGCTGCGATAAGTGCATTAAAATACCGATTTAAATTGATAAATAGTATTTTTTCAAATAAAAATTTCTCCGGGGGATAGATTATAGTCTACAGAAATCAATTTTGAGAAAAAATCAAAACATCCCATATAGACCGTCAGCCACCTTTTCAGCTCCTAGTGCTGTTCGACTGAATGAGAGTTAAGACTGATTTCGTGGTGGGAGGTCACAAATATAGAATGTGCATGTAATAGGATTAGGTGTAATACTTTGTCGAATTTAAAATTTGTAGTATTTTAAAGTCTATCCTTTTCTGCAAATAAGACAGAGGTGGAGTTGGCACAGGTATTAGCAAAGGAAGTTTGAAAGTTTTTTCCCCACAATCACAGTATTAGTGTACATCTTATCTTAAAACCATGCGTAAATTGTTCCACAAGGTACAAGGTGGAACCTCTACTGAGTGAGGCGCAGATGGGTTTCAGAAAAGGAAGAGGATGCACTGACGCTATCTTCGCTCTCAGACAACTGAGCGAAAAGACTATCGAACACAATAAAGAACTGAACTTCGTGTTCGTGGATCAAGAAAAGGCCTTCGACAGAGTAAATAGAAACAAGTTGTGGAAAACGTTAGAAGAATATGACGTTAGGGGGCAACTTCTAGACAATATAAGAGCCATCTATACCAACAGCATGAGTGCAGTACGCACCCAAGATGGACTCACGGAATGGTTTGGGGTGACGTCGGGAGTGAGGCAGGGGTGTGTTCTATCACCACTGCTGTTCATTGTATATATGGACAAAATCACGAAGGAAGCAAATCCCAACCCTGAAGATCTGAACGAGATGCTGTTTGCAGATGATCAAAGCCTTGCACATGAAAAAGAAGGGGAACTCCAGGAGCACACGAACAACCTGAACACACAATGTGAGAACTTCGGCATGAAAATCAGTATCAGCAAAACCGAGACACTGAAAGTCAGTAGAACACCGGGCCCGCCTCAACATCAACATCGAGGGGTCAGCACTGAAACAAGTCAGCGAGTTCAAGATCTTGGAAGTATCTTCACAGAAGATGGACGTCTCAACAGAGAGATCGAGACAAGAGTTCAAAAGGCCAACAGCGTCAGCTACCAGCTTGCCCCACTCCTAAGACACCCCAACATCCCCATCGAGACCAAAGCCAAACTCATCGAGTCCATATTTAGACCAACCTTGACCTACCAGTGTCAGACATGGACCCTTACCAAAAGTCTTGAAAGAAAGATCACCACCTGCGAGATGAGATGTCTAAGGAGAGCAGTCAACAAAACCAGACATGATAAGATCAAGAACATCAAGATCAGAGAAATGATTGGAACAACACCAATTCTCCACTACATCCAACAGCAGAGAACCAGGTGGTTCGGGCACCTGACACGCATGGCACCTCACCAGCTTGCCAGTAAAGCTTACAACACAAAGGTGTCAGGGTACAAGGCAAGGGGTAGACCGAGGAAGACCTGGATCAAGGGTGTGAAAGAAACACTGAAGACCCACAACATCCCACTCAACCAGGCCTTCAAACTTGCCGCAGACAGAAAGCTCTTTCTCCCCCTCGACGCCCAAGATGGTATAAGAGGACGGATAAAGTAAAGTAAGTAAGTAAGTAAATTGTTCTGCTCACTTCTGCAGAATAAACAATTATTTTCATAGTTTACTTCCATGCACATAAACACATTTTTGCCAACATATTGTGTATTCATCTAATCTGACACCATTTGATTATGATTTATTTCTGTTTAAATACACCTCTTCACGTGAAAATATATTCATGTAGTGCAAAAAGGGGAACATATTTTAGGTCAGCAAGCACAATTACTTCCCTTATTCTTACAAGTCCAGCGAGTGGGGAAGAAAAAAAAAGAAAGAAGCAAACGACTAAGAAAGCTTCATCATCATCATCAGGTGCCTTGCCACATGACATTGGCGATTATGGACTTCCATCTGTCTCTATCATTTTTGCCTCAAACATCTCTTCCACCCTCCTTGTCCCCAGCCACTCTGCAAGTCCATCCAGTACCTTCTCCCTGGGTCTACTCGGTGTTCTCACTCCCTGCAGCTTTCCCATGTGACTAGGTGCTCCAATTCCCCTTTCCTCATAAAATGGTGTATATATGTTGCCTGTCTCTTCCTAGTCTTCCTTTAGAATGACCTACTTGTGTCTGCCTCCATCAAGACTGTCTCGTTTATTTTCTTTGCTGTCCATGGAACTCTCAACATTCTTCTTAGAAAACACATCTCGGCTGCCTCAATCTTGTTCTGGCCACGCCTCACAACCGTATAACAGTATTGGTTCTATATAACAATCAAGAACTCTCTTCCTGGTGTTAATTGATAGGCATTTGTTGGTAAGAATGCTTGTCATCTTCTTGAGTGCTGTTTTGGCTTGGCCGATTCTGTTGGCTATTTCTGATGTGCATCTGCCGTCTGGTGAAATGATCGTTCCCAGGTATTTAAACTTATCAACCTGTCTCAAGGTTGTGCCGTTTGCTGTTATTTTGCATGAGGGGATTTCATGTTGGTTTTTTTCTGATCACCATGACTTCAGTCTTCCTGCTGTTTAGTTGCAACCCCTTACCTTTGCTTTCTATTTCTAGTATATTCACAAGGTTTTGTAAGTCTCTTTCACTCTCCGCAACCAGCACGGTGTCATCTGCGTATCGAATGTTGTTTATCACATTTCCTCCAACCTGTAATCCAGGGTCTTCCTCTAGATTTCTCATGATGTTTTCGCTGTAAAGTGAAAATGGACCTGGTGACAAAACACAACCCTGTCTGATTCTATTTTGATGTTTTGGAAAGAGCTTATATCGTTTTTTATTCTCATTGCAGCTGTGTGATCCCAATACATATTTCTGATTATTCGTAGATCTTTTCCATCAATATTGAGTCTTTCTAGTTGGTTGATCAATTCTTCATGTCTTACCCGATCGAAAGCCTTGGTATAAATATAAATCCTTGTTCATCTCGACTGACCTCTTTATGATAGTTCTTAGGATGTATATGGCATTGATAGTTCCCTTCCGCAGAAAGCTTGTAAGAGAGAATTAACTGTCCGACCCATCAGGAAAAAGAAACCTTAAAGACACAATCCGTTTGTAACAACAAACAAACGAACGAAAACACACACACACACACACACACACACACACACACACACACACACCACACACACACACACACACACACACACACACACACACACACACACACACACCCCACAACACACACACACACACACACACACACACACACACACCACACACACACACACCACCACACACACACACACACACACACACACACACACACACACACACACACACACACCCACACACACAACACACACAACACACCACACACACACACACACACACACACACACACACACACACAACACATCATATCACACATACATACATAAGACCATTTTTTCAAACTTGCTAATGCTTGCATGCTGAGCCTCTTTGTGCTTCTTCCATAAACCAGCCATTGGCATGACTTACAGACTCTTTATGGTGCAAGTTTGATATCCTCCTCACGTATACGCTCACGAAGGGGGTTTAGGCACTGACAGGGCTGCAGCATATAATTATGTTGACCTGGCTTTACCCACCAAACGGTACCCAGGACCTTCCTGTCTGTTTGAAAGCTTGTTTGTCACTATTCAGTGACTGTGGTGTCTGTTTTCCCAGCAACAACATGTGGAGAAAATCAGTACCTGTGTTCCAATGGTCAGTGCATCTACGAGATCTATCTGTGTGACACTGAGAACGACTGCGGTAACAACGAAGATGAAGTGGGCTGCCGTAAGTCTGGATGGACGGATGGATGGATGGATAGATGGATGCATGGATGGATGGATGGACGGATGGATGGATGGATGGATGGATGGATAGATGGGTGGGTGGGTAGATGGATGGAAGCATGGATGCATAAATACGTGCATGGAAAGATGGAAACATGGATAGATGAATGGACAGATGGATGGATGGATACATATATAGATGATGGCAGGATGGATAGATGCCTGGACGCATGGATGGGAAAATGATTGCATAGATGGATAGATGGATGGATGCATAGATGGACGGTTGGATGTATTGCTGAAAAGATGAAAAATCGTGGACAGATGAGTGCATAGGCGGATAAACCGTTAGATATACAGACAGGTGTGTTGATTGGTGAGTTGGCTGTTTCTAGTTTAGTTTCGTTTTTGATTGTTTGATTGTTGGGCTGGTTACCTGGATGGATAGATAGATAACTGACTGGTTAGGTGTCTGGGAATACGGTTCTACAGAAACATTCCTGTAACCATCTAGAAGACCTCTGGGGCCAGCACTGTATTGAATGCAACGATGATACCAAACTACGCTTGTTTTCATGATTAGCTTCTAACCGGTGTAGACGCAAAAAATGTAAAGAGGCCACAGATAACCTACTCATCCTACACTCATTGTTCTGTTTTGACATATCAAATCTTTTTTTGACACAAGTTACTATCATGAAACTGTTTTCTAAAACTCCACAATACTCCAGGAAGATACGTCTGTTGATGCCCTATCGGTATACTCAGCCCTACTGGTATGGAAACAGTTTTTTTCCCATCCCACACATCCCGACAAACAACACCTACCCAGGAACACTTATCACTGACACCGGTGGTCAGCCAGCGCGCATAGCCATTCAAAAATTGATACATTCCGCTTGATATTTTATGTACACTCCTGTTTTAGAACATCACAAACTTGTTCGTATGAAACGAATTTTTAAAAAAAGATGTTTTATTCAGTGTACACTAGATTGAAATAGGGCTGTCTACCAAAATGATGAAATGGCTTTAAATAATTTGTTGGGGGTGCAAAAAGAATGTATCACCGTTCGGTGTAAAAGCAGACAAAACCAAAAGTAGGTCGAGATAAGGAGGCCAAATTGTATCGAGGGATTTCAAATAAGCGCATTTGTGACTTAATCGTGGCCTTAAAATGTTCATTATGTACACATTTATAATCTTCCGAAGTATTAATTTGAAACGTTAAGCTTTAGATTTCGTAAATATTGTCGTGTATGCAGTTTTCAGTGAAATATACCGACAGGGTTTTAACATACGTCTCTGAAAGCTAGACATTGACTCCGAGGTCTTTTTTGTGGATCGATCTAGACTGGCTTCCCATAGCCCCATTTAGGTCAATTGCTACAGCGCCATCCGGGGGATGTGGGGTCAACCCTCAGGCTGTCCAGTTTATATTTCCTTAACAGCACACAGAGCTTAAGCCTAGGTATTGGGCTTACGCCTTAATCACTTCGGATCTTATCCATCCCATGCATCCGTTGCGTCAGTTTCAGTTTCAGTTTCAGTGTCAGTTTCTGTTTCTCAAGATGACGTCTCCGCGCTCAGGAATGAATTCCATATGCACCAACGTCACAGGTCGCCATGTGAGGGAGAAGATCCAGAATGATCACGGCACAAGCCTTTAGCCTGCACATAAACCTACGAGCTGGCCAGGTCCTGAGGTCTACCTAGATAGTTCCATAACCATGGGGTCGTAGAGGAGTGAAGTAGCAGAGACCTCAACTTTTCCCGGGGCTAGCATCACGAGGGTTGCGCCCATCCGCTATCCGTCGATTCAAATTTATATTCATGTTCACAATTTTTTTAACCAAGACTTCAGAAAGGCAAGAAGGCTAATTGGTCTTCAAAGGGTGGGACCAAGGAAATCAACCTATCTCTCCAATGTATTTTTTACCAAGCCAGCTGGGCAATGCCCTGCTCTTCACGATTTTCAACTGCCGTGGGATCTTGAACGTGCGCAGCCGGAAGGCACACCAGTCCGTCTCTCGTGTTTCGTCCCTTTCCGAAGGACTATACCGTGGGGTCAGTGCATATGGAATTCATTTTAAGCGCGGAGAATAATCATTTGAGAAATTGAAACTGAAAGAATCATTTGAGAAATTGAAACTGAAAAGAATCATTTTGAGAAACTGAAAGTAAAAGTGAAAATGAAAGTGAAACTAAGACAGTCACTTTCGTGTATCAGAAAACGAAAAGAACTTGCATGGCAAGGGAAACAATTCTCATGTCTTGTGACAGCCACAGACTGTTCGGGTCCTCACCAAGTTCACTGCAACAACGGCCACTGCGTGCCCCTGGAGTACCGCTGTGACGGAGACAACGACTGCCTCGACAACACTGATGAAACAGGATGTGGTTAGTTTTCACATAGCATAGCACAGCATAGCATAGCATAGCGTAGCATAGCATAGCATACCATACCGAAACGTACCAACCATACCATATCATACCATGCCATGCCGTACCATACCATACCATACCGTACCATGACATGCCATACCATACCATACCATACCATACCATACCATACCATACCATACCATACCATACCATACCATACCATACCATACCATACCATACCGTACCGTACGTAACGTAACGTAACGTAACGTACCGTACCGTACCATACCATACCATACCATACCATACCATACCATACCATACCATATTGTACCGTACCATACTGAAATATACCATACCATACCATACCATACCATACCATACCATACCATACCATACCATACCATAACATAACATAACATAACATAACATACTGTACCATACCATACTGTACCATATTGTACCGTACCATACTGAAACGTACCAACCGTACCATACCATACCATACCATACCATACCATACCATACCATACCATACCATACCATACCATACCATACCATACCATGCCATACCATACCATGCCATACCATGCCATGCCATACCATACCATACCATACCTACCATACAATACCATACCATGCCATACCGTACCGTACCATACCGTACCGTACCGACATACCATACCATACCATACCATACCATGCCATACCTACGTACCTACCATACATACCTACCATACCGTACCATACCATCCATACCATACCATACCATACCATACCATACCATACCATACCATACCATACCATACCATACCATACCATACCTAACATACCATACCATACCATACCATACCATACATACCATACCATACCATACCATCACCATACCATACCATACCATACCATACCATACCATACCATACCATACCATACCATACCATACCATACCATACCATACCATATACCATACCATACCATACCATACACATACTAACTACTAGCATACCAATACCATACGTACATACATGCCATGCCATGTCAACAATCTATACAACACAAGGCAATTACAATACCATATGTGTGATATGATACGATATGGTTAAACAACATGATGGAGTACACTATGATATGGAATGATATGATACTAAACAACATGATGCGGTACAATATGATATGTTACGATATGATACTAAACAATATGATCAATACAATGTGATATGATACTAATAATATGATGCAATACAATGTGATATGAAATGATACGATATGATGCTAATCATATGATGCAAGACAGTGTGATATGATATGAACGATATGTAAACACATGATGAAACTAATGATATGAGAGAGAGACACACGGAGAGAGGAGAGAGAGAGAGAGAGGAGAGGAGAGAGAGAGAGAGAGGAGAGAGAGAGAATTGTTAACATGGCTTGTTTGGCAAGGCCATCGTGAATTGTTTGCTAGTTGGCTTATTTATTTGCTTCTTTATTTTACCTTTATTTCATTGTTTTATTTTCTTTTGCTTTGTTTTATTTATTCCTTTGTTGGTGTACTTTTTGTTTGTTTGTTTGTTGTTGTTGTTGTTTGTTTGTTTGTTGTTGTTTTTTTTTTTTTTGGGGGGGGGGGGGGAGTGGAGGTTGTTTGAAAACAATATGGTTACACCAAAACCAGCAATTTACCATCCATCTGAAAATCTCTCATGCCCATAATGTGTGTGTAAAAGAGACATTTATCATATGGCTTGATCATCCTGGTTTTTTTGTTTGTTTGTTTGTTGGTTGGTTGGTTTCAAAACACAGCATGGCAAATTGAAAAACATATTTTAACATCTGTCTCTCTGTCATGCCCATGATATCGCTTGTGTGCGTGTGTTTGTGCGTGTGTTTGTGCGTGTGTGTGTGTGTGTGTGTGTGTGTGTGTGTGTGTGTGTGTGTGTGTGTGTGTGTGGTGTGTGTGTGTGTGTACTGTGTGTGTGTATGTGTGTGTGCATGTGTGTGCGTGTGTGTGTATGTATGTGTGTGTGTGCGTGTGTGTGTGTGTGTGCGCGTGCGTGCGTGCATGCGTGCGTGTGTGTATGTATGTGTGTGTGCGTGTGTGTACGTGAGTGTGTGTGTATATGTGAGCGTGCGTGCGTGCGTGCGTGTGTGTGTGTGTGTGTGTGTGTGTGTGTGTGTGTGTGTGTGTGTGTGTGTGTGTGTGTGTGCTCGCGTGTGTGCAGAGACTTTCAAGTGTCCACCAGGAGAGACCATGTGCGCCAACGCCCATATCTGCATCGATTCCACCTACCTGTGCGATGGCGATAACGACTGCGGTGATAACTGGGATGAGCAGCCCCAGAACTGTCATTCCTCTGGTGGCCGTTAAAAAAATTATCTAAAGAAACAATTGAAAAAAAAAACAACCAAAAGACCGAAACCCACTGTTTCAGCTAGAAATGTGTAACAGATCTTCAGATTTGTAAGATAGGCAGTGATTATTACAAAATAGCTAGAAATGGGAAATAGACCTTGAGATTTATAATGATAGACCCTGAGCATTACAAAACAGACTCTGACATTTCAGAAATAGGCATAAGATTGATAACAAAAACAGAGTCTGACATTTCTGAAATAGGCATAAGATTAATAATAAAAAAAAACTTTAGATATTAGTACGACAGTGTTTTTCCCCCTTTTCTGTTTGTCTGTTTTTTTTTCGTTTTTTTGTTTTCTTTTCTTTTTTTTTGCGTTCGAACATGGTTACGCCTCAAATAGCAGTCCATTGGTCTGAGTGAAAGCCACAGATTTCATCATGTCTTCTTCGTTGCCCCCACATCTGTTGTTGCAGGCCAGAGATATAAGTAGAGAGATTTGCACTAACCGCTGAGTATCAGGTCGTGATTTCCAATCACCACTGAACTTTGCCTATGTGCATCAAAAGGTGGCACATAAATATATTCTCCATCGATTATAAATGGTCACAGAAGAAAGAAAAACAGTTAAGCTATTCTAACTAATCTAATCGGCACAGAAATTAAAACAAACCAGTCAAAGCCATTCTGAATATCTCCTCTTTTACGTGATACAAAGGTTATTGTGAAAACAAAAATCCAGATTTTGTACTTCTCAAGGTCATTTCGACCTTGCAAAATGTCCAGTTACTATAAATGTGTGACGTGAAATCAGGACAATGGTAGGACTGTCACAACAGCGAAACCACTTTTCAAGTAGAGTTATAAGTTTCCGAGAAAGTGTTGTTTGCACACCTTTCTCAGAGTATTGCTAATCTCGGTATATATACAATTTTGACTTTGAACTTTTTTCCACCAAACGTACGCAGTTCGTAACTTCTCAACCAAATAAATTTTGTAATGATCTATGCAGATATAGCAGACAGAATCCTACTAACATTTTGGCAACACACACACACACACACACACACACACACACAACACACACACACACACACACACACACACACACACACACACACACACAAAACACACACACACACACACACGCGCGCGCGCGCGCGCACACACGCACACACGCGCA
>JAPXFY010000021.1:43217814-43220314 GCA_030674185.1 Monoplex corrugatus | reverse complement strand
GTGTGCGTGCACGCGTGTGTTTTTATACATGCTTGTGTGTGTGCGTGTGTGTGTGTGTGTGTGTGTGTGTGTGTGTGTGTTTTGTGTGTGTGTGTGTGTGTGTGTGTGTGTGTGTGTGTGTGTGTGTGTGTGTGTGTGTGTGTGTGTGTGTGCCTATCTGTTTTTCTCGTTTCGTGCTAAACATACACGCTCGCACGCCACACACTCATCTCCATTCATCCAATCCACTCTCCAACATACACTCCAACAGAACCCAACACCACCATACACACCTACACAACACATACACACACCAAACACACACTACACACTACCACCACATACCACTAACACACACTACACCACACACTTACACACACATACACACACACATACACACACACATACGCACTACACACACACATACACACACACATACACAACACAAACACACACACACATACACACACAAACATCACACACACATACACACACACATACACACCAACAACACACCACATACACACACACACATACACACACATACACACACACACACACACCCCGCACACACACGCGCGCACATACACACACACATACTCACACACACACATACATACACACATACACACACACATACACACACACCTACACACACACATACACACACACAACACCTACACACACACCACATATACACACTCACACACACACATACACACACACACACACATACACAACACACACACACACTTACAACACACATACACACACATACACACATACGCATACACAACATACACATACACACACATACACACACACACACACACACACACACACACACAGCACACACACACACATATATAAATATATATATCTATATATATACACGCGAAGTTTAATATAAATCTGACAAGCCTGTCCATCTGTCGACGCAGCATGCATGCTGTCACACAGTCATTAACACAGTGAATGCTTGGCCGATGGAGGAGATTAGTTATAGCATTGCCTAGGGGTGGGGGGGGGGGGGAAGTATGAGACAACAGCTTGCATGACCATTAATTCTAGGCTGGCTCAGTCACTACAGCTACAGACTGTTCTTTCTTTCATTCCTTCCCGCTTCCTACCTACACCACATGAATGGCCACAAAAAGAGCCTGGGATAATTCTTAACATCGCTATGGTGATGATGACGATGATGATGCTGATGCTGATTATCATGATGCTATAGAAATCCGTTCTGGACTGAGACCGTGTGACAAAGCTTGTCTTCAACGCTTCTTTCTTTTGTAGTTATTATTTACTGGTTGTTAGTCATGCCCGAGAGATACATACACCTGCGGTGTTGTTGTTGGGAGATTTCAGCAACACCCTGAAAGACGCATCTGTACGGTGGATGAGACTCGACAGTGTGATACAATCCCCAGAGAACACTCAAATCTGGGTAGGAGCCGGATAGGGCCGGATAAATTCCGGTATAATTTTGATTTATAGGATATGTTATGAGGCAAGAGAAATTTGAGCACCTAGTCACAACAGAAAAGCTGGAGGGAAAAAGAGCACAAGTAGACACAGGCAGAACATATTGGACGGGTTTGCGGAGTGGATGAGGACAGAAGGGTAGGATATATATATGCTTGCAGCGACAAAAGATAGAATCGTATGGAAGGCCATGATCGCCAACGCCATGCAGCAAGGCAATGATGATGGTGATGAGGAGGAGGGGGATGACGACGACGACGACGACGACGATGACGATGATGCTGATAACGAAGACGACGATGATGATGACAATGATGATAACGACGGCGACGATGACGACGATGACACCGACAACGACGACGACGATACGTATTTACACAGTGAATGTTTGGCCGATGGAGGAGATTAGTAATAGCATTGCCTGAGGGTGAAATGAGACAACAGCTTGCATGAACATTAATTCCTGGCTCAGTCACTACAACTACAGCCTATTTGTGTTTGTTCTTTCCTTCCCGCTTCCTACCCACACCACACGAATGGCCACAACAAGAGTCTGGGATAATTCTTAACATCGCTATGATGATGATGATGATGATGACGATGATGATGCTGATGCTGATTATCATGATGCTATAGAAATCCGTTCTGGACTGAGACTGTGTGACAAAGCTTGTCTTCAACGCTTCTTTATTATTATTATTATATTGTTATTATTATTGTTATTATTATTATTGTTGTTGTTGTTGTTATTTCCTTGTTGTCAGCCCTGCTCAAGAGATACTGACACCTGCGGTGTTGTTCTTGAGACATTTCAGTGACACCCTCAGAGATGCATCTCTACGGCGCGTTTGCAACACACACACACACACACACACACACACACACACACACACACACACACACACACACACAACACATACATACACACACACACAAACACACACACACAAACACACACACACACACACGCGCGCGCAAACACACACATACACCACACACACACACACCACACCACACCACACCACACCACACCACA
>JAPXFY010000021.1:43210314-43212814 GCA_030674185.1 Monoplex corrugatus | reverse complement strand
TGGTCTGTTTGTGGCCGTGCGTTCGCTCTTGACAAAGGCCGGTTGGCCGAAAATTTGCGCTTGTCTTGTCTTGTTGTGTTGAATGCGCGCTTACTTTGGTTTTCTTGTTCTTCTGGTTCCTGTCTGCTTGGGTGTGGGCTGTCG
This sequence comes from Monoplex corrugatus, assembly GCA_030674185.1. Lineage (NCBI taxonomy): Eukaryota > Metazoa > Mollusca > Gastropoda > Littorinimorpha > Ranellidae > Monoplex > Monoplex corrugatus. Next base: position 43,212,670 of record JAPXFY010000021.1, on the reverse strand, counting down.
CACTTGTTTTGGATCACGAATGCATAAGTCTTGGAAGTCATGGCGTAAGGTCAAGGTCAAGGTCAAGTCACTCAACTAAAAATTCAGCACCGTTCAGGAAAATATGCAAGACGTTACTTTCTCTTTTGGCTTTCTATAATATTTATATTCTCTGTTTTTTTGTTTTTTGTTTGTTTTGCAAATGTGACAGTTGACTGCTGCCCTTGCTTCTTGTGAGCCAGTATGATACATAATGGCATATTGTGAATTATACGAAAGTTATTATAATTATTTAATTCACGAGTGTCAGTAATAGTGATGATTATATACAAAAATCAATGTTGACGCTGGGACATGCATACTTTCAGTCAGAAAGAGAGACTGGAAACTTGGAAACCATCTTAACACTCAAAGATGGTAGAGTTGGTAGGGTTACCATCTGGTAGACCTACTTTACAGCTACACATACACCATAGGTATACAAACCTTAAAGAGAAGGAGAGAGAGAGAGAGAGAGAGAGAGAGACAGACAGACAGACAGACAGACAGACAGACAGACAGAGACAGAGAGAGACAGAGAGACAGATAGAGACAGAGAGAGACAGAGAGAAAGACAGAGAGAGACACAGAGAGAGAGAGAGAGGTAGACACACAAAGAGACACAAAAAGAGAGAGAGAAAGAGAGAGAGAGAGACAGACGGACGGACAGAGAGGCACACAGCGAGACAGACAGAGAGAGAGACAGAGAGAGAGCGAGAAAGAGACACAGAGAGAGACAAAAAGACAGACAGAGATAGACAGAGAAATACAAACATTAAAGAGAAGGAGGGGAGAGACAAAGACAGAGAGAGACAAAGACAGAGAGAGACAGAGAGACAGAGACAGGCAGACAGATAAACAGTGAGACAGTGAGACAGACCAACAGAGAGACAGATAGAGAGAGAGACAGAGAGACACAGAGACACAGAGACACAGACAATGACAATGACAATGATGCTTTATTTTTCAACGGTAAAAGCTATTGGCTAGAAGCCATTTTTCAAACTTGCCGTTGCTATTCTATACACATGACATTTGTTTACAGTAACAAATACAGCTTAAGGAAAATACATGTTGAATACTAAAATTAAGATACAATGAAATCAACAAACGTACAGTCACCACTTAGAGATAGGTAGATAGATAGATAGATAGATAGATAGATAGATAGATAGATAGATAGATAGATAGAGAGATAGAGAGAGAGAGGTAGATAGTATAGACAGATAGATAGACAGATGAACAGGTAGATAATGATAAGTAAATAAAGAAAGAAAGATAATGTTGATAGTGATATTAATAAAAATAAGACGAAGAAGAGGAAGAAGAAGAAGGAAGAGGAGGAGGAGGAGAGGAAAACACAGTAAACAAAATAGTAATAAGATAAAACAAAATAAAATGAAATAGAGGGAGAAGAAACATTACATGTGACAAATTTATAGAAGATAAATCAAGCGTCAAATAGACTAATGTTCTTACAATTAAATCAAAGAAGATGAAATCAATTTTCTGATTACACACAAAAAATATTAACACTGTTACAAACAACAATTACCACTACTACCACTACTACTACTACTACTACTGCTACTAAACCCAAAGATAATAAATGGAGGTAGAAAAAAGAGCAGTTCAGAAGGATGATTAGAGGGAAAAAAAAAAAAAAAAAAAAAAAAAAAAAGGGGGGGGGGGGGTAGCAAACATTGGGTCGATTGAAGGCATAAACACATAAAATTCTACAGGAGACAGAAAATCAACAGATGATATGAAGTCAAATAGACAAATGTATAGATAGATAAATAAAGTAAATGTTACTTTCGACAATAGGAAATTACAGTAATGATAAACGCATATGTAGGCTATAATAGAAATATCATACATGTGTAAACAAATCAATAATTCATGTAATAAGACATAAATAAATCAAGAATAGTAACCATAATCAAGCGCCGTTTTTCTTGATAGGAGAAGAGAGATACAAGCATGATACGGATAACAGTTGGAGAAAAGTGACAAATACAGACAGCAGATAAGAGCCAACCAAACAAACAGACAATATGGCTAACAGATAAGATGGGCAAGCAAGCAAAGCAAAAAACAAACAAACAAACAAAATGAACAAAGGCAATGAGAAATAAAGAAGAAGCAAGACAGAATCAAACACGTCATAGAGTCATCAACAAATCATCGTATATAATACAGAAATAAATACTGGTTGGCAGTTTGAACTGTTAAAATATCAATAATGTTAAAGAGAGAAAAAAAGAAAAAAAAAAAAAAAAAAAAAAACAACAACACGAATTATCATTGTGCATACACACACACACACACACACACA
>JAPXFY010000021.1:43192814-43197814 GCA_030674185.1 Monoplex corrugatus | reverse complement strand
ACACACACACACACACACATGCACGCACGCACGCACGCACACACGCACACACATACACACAACACATACCACGCATTCAGGCACATTCACACACAAACACAACATGTACACACATACACAACACACACACTAACCATCTATCTGTCTGTCTCTCTCTCTATGTATCTATATCTCTATGTATCTCTCTATGTATCTCTCTATCTCTATCTATCTATCTATCTACACATCAATAAATAAATACATAAATAAATAAACATATGCATATATCAAGATATATATATATATATGTATATACACATCAACACATACATACAACACGCATACATGCACACGTGCACACACACACACACACACACACACACACAATCACACTCACACATACACACACACACACATACACACAAGCACACGTACACGCACACACTCACACTCACACTCACACTCGCACCCTCGCTCGCACACACACGTTTACAACACACACAAACACACACAAAACACACACACACACACACCACACACACACACACAACACACACACACACACACACACACACACACACACACACACACACACACACACACATATCACTCATAGTGAACAGACGTTAAATTAAAGAACGAACGAACACACACACACACACACAGAGAAAAAATCAAACAGAAAGATGACAGCTAAAGATACATGTAAACAGAGTCAAACAACACTCGTCTCAAGCTGCTGCCCGCACAAACGTACCGTATACTATTATCGATGCACAGAAACAGGCCTTGTGCCTGTTGGGGCTGTTGTGACTATCGTTCTCATTATCATTGCCGTTATAAAGCCCAGCTGACTTAACGCAGAGCCACATCAATACTATAAACATCTCAAAACGTACACAACACGTCGGCGATAAAAAAAAAAAAAATAAAGCAGACAAAATGAAGTACACGTACCGAAGCATTCGCGCACATAAAATAAAGATACGCCCCTAGCGTTGACTATTTCATCATCCAGATTATCACTAGAGGGATTAAAAAAAACAACCAAACCTGAATACAGAATATAAACATATCATCATCATCATCAGGTGCCCTGCCGCATGGTGTTGGCGATCATGGACTTCCATCTGTCTCTATCTCTCATTGCCCCTAGCATCTCCCCCACCCTCCTCGTCCCCAGCCACTCTGCAAGTCCGTCCAGCATTTTCTCCCTGGGTCTACCCGGTGCTCTCTTTCCCTCCAGCTTTCCCGTTGTGACCAGGTGCTCCAAATCCCCCTTTCCTCATAAAATGGCCTATAAATGTTGCCTGTTTTTTCATAATCTTCCTTATGAGTGATCTACTTGTGTCTGCCTCCATCAAGACTGTCTTTGTTTGTTTTCTTTGCTGTCCATGGAACTCTCAACATTCTTCTTAGAAACCACATCTCGACTGCCTCAATCTTGTTCTGGCTTTGTTTGTTGACTGTCCACCCTCGCATCCGTACAACAGTATTGGTTCTAAATAACATTCAAGAACTATATAAACATGAGGATGCTAAAATATGCAAAATCTGGCCAAAATGATCTAAAATTACTTCTGCACCTCACATATCCTGAGAGCCAAAAAAAGAGACACTGAATGCATGTACCATACTGGCAATCCTAAGAGAACATAATTATGTAAGGTTTTATAGAGCATACTGATGTGAATGGACCAGCAAGGCAGAAAGTGATAGAAGGTGATGACAGAATACAAAGAAGCAAGTCAGACACAGAGTGACAGAAAAGAGGAAATTTCTGGCACGGAATTTTCAGAACTTGGGAATGATATTATTTACACTGAAAGATCCCTTGGCATCACTACGTATTGGGAGTGGGGGTGAGGGGTGGGGTGGGGGGTGGGGGTGACTAAACAGTGACTAGTCATTTCCTACCTGTCTGCAATGTGAAAGAGCGAGAGAGGCATAGAAGGAGGGGAAAGAGATGAGAGGGAGGACAGAGTTTGGTTTTAGGTTTGTTTGTTTGTCTGTTTGTCTGTTTGTTTGTTTGTTTGTTTGTTTGTTTTATTTTCCTGTCTGAATATCGTTGATCCCTCGCCGCTCAGTCCAGTTCCACAACATTCCACCATCTCCAAACTTATTCTGTCAAAGTCATAGCGCCACGAAGTCCACGAGAGCTAAAAACGTCAAACCGCCAAGCAGTCACCAGGCGGAGAAGACCCTGTATCGCTGCCACAGGGTCATGTCCGTTGAGTCCAGCAGTGCCTGTTCTGATCCAATGTGTTAAGGATACTGCCATCTAAGCTCTGTACTACCGAAAGTAATCCCTCAGTTGCGGAGCCAGACATGAAAAATCCCACATTGAATTTACCCCAGACATGAAAATGGTACAGGAAACTGACAGATCACCACTAGTGTATGAAAGGCCACAGAATCTGGAACAGTTTCAGGATGCTATAATGAGTGATGATTTCATGATAACAGGGATGATGATTACAATGCTGTAGATCCATCTATAGATCATTTACAGGCAATTTTATGAGGAAAGGGGAATTAGAGCACCTGGTCACAACAGGAAAGCTGGAGGGAAAGAGAACACCAGGTAGACCCAGGGAGAAACTATTGGACGGACTTGCATGGTTGGTGAGGACAGAGAGGGTAGAAGATGTGCTTGCGGCGACAAGGGATAGATGCATATGGTCGGCCATGATTGCCAACGCCATGCGGCAGGGCACATGATGATGATGATGATGATGATGATGATGTGATCCATCTAGGCTGTTCTTTCCGTTCCCTTTAGTTGGGAGGAAACTCCCTGTACGCGAAGAGGAATGTGATATCTTGACCCAGCCCGCCGGACTGGCGCACAGCACGCTGGCCGGTTGTAAGACGGTTGTAAGATTAGCGCGTGCCAATACCGCATAAGACTGCTGCCGCGCTCTTTCGCGTATCACACACACACGCGGTATTCCCCACCCAATGCACAGCTGCTTAGCCAGACAAAAAAATCACTTGGTTTACACTTTCGTTGTTTTCTTTTCTTAATGTGCTTACAGTTATACAACATGCATAGAAATGAATAGAGAAGAAATTTCTCAACAAAAGAAGACCAAACATGGCCTATAAAAAGTTGCATGCACCTCAAAGAGACTGTGTTGAATGCGACTGTTTGAAGCAGTACTAATCATAAAACATGCACAATTATAAAAACAAGTGAAGTTTTAAACTTCCTTTTAACAAAGATGCAACTTTCCATTCATACAGTTTGCTCACACAGTGACACACTATCACTCTGCATGCCATTCCACTCACCCAAAGGCGTGAGATATTCCACGATTCGGAGCAGGTCAGCTTTAATTACTCCACTGACAGGGGAAAGATAGAGAGACACAGATATGGGCCAGACTGTGCTTGTTCTGTGTTTCACTGCTGTTTGCTTTGGCCTTCCTGATCGTTTTACTGGTTTGCCACCTTTTCTTTGTTCACAAAACTGTGAACACACAGACCAGTCACTAATCTGAAGTGACTGATCAGATGGAACCACAGGGCTACTGATTTTTCTATGTCTCAAAGGGACATAGGTGAATTGTTTTTACTGTTTTTTTTTCAAATTGATCAGTCTGGAGTGACATTTTTGACAAAATGTTTCTGAATGCCTTCTCCGTCTGACCGAAGGTTTATATTGTGAAATGCCTTTAGTTCAGTGTCTATATTTCTGCAAAATTTTACACTAGTTTCTGCTATTCTTTTTGAGCGCCCACCACATACTCTATACAATAAATGTAATCTTTTTAAATGCAACTGCTTTGAATGTTCTGTCTCCATACTGTTTTGATTAGACACAAACAAATCACATACTAAATTAGTAGCTCACCATGAAACTACCCTAATGTATAAATGACGAAAAAACACGCGCACACACAAACCGATTTGTTCTGTTAATCCTTTTGTGTATACTTTAACACACAAAGTTCATATTTTCCGTAAAAAGTAGATAAACCAGGCACCACAACAAATTACTAAGCAAAATAGACTGCACAAAACAAAAGAACAGTCTTTTGTCTAATTGTGTGCACACTTCTTTTGCCCCAACAAAGTTTGAGGTGGACACTGCAAAACATGATGTAGCCGTGCACACCCAACGGCGTGTAGCAGACGTCTTTTCTTCTCAAACGATTTTGAGTACAGTTAACTCCCCTGGTTCAGCGATTCTCAGAAATATTAGGAAATGCTATTATTTAAACCCTTAAAAGCTAAGAAGTGAGTAACTTGTGCACTCTAATTCAGCAGAAAAGTATGTATTTCTTGTAGGAAATGTCCTCGAGGCGAAATTTCCCCTCGTTTGCCTGAAATCAATAATTTTGTTGTCCGATCGTTCGGTACTTTTCAAATTTCCGACCAGTGAACCGTGATGATGATCGGAAATTTGTATAATAATGAAATAAATTGTGGAAATTTTAAGATCACGATTAGAATGTTGGTATTCTAATCTTTCATTTGGACCGCATCACACCTTTAATCATTAGATATTAAGCTTGCATTAAAGAAAGTTCAGGCCAAGTCAAAGTGCGACAAACCGCCAAAATGACTGCCATCTTGCCGGGATGTAGAATCAAATATTTAAAATCTGACTTAGAATACATAATTACATTTACATTTTTGCTCCTTTTATATACAGAAATGATATTGCAATAAAATATTGCTAAGCAGTAAAGTATTCGAAGAGATCTTGGCATTCCGTATTGTGGTCCAAATTAGGGTCATTTGTGTTTTCTATTGCCTGTTCACCGATCAATTTCTGCACTGAAAGATTGATTTACCTATTCAAAGTATGTACACATAAACTTATCGATTATCGTGCATTCACTCATTGGTTTGATATTTTTCATAGACTAATATTGATTGATTAAATACGTAAAAATACAGCTAAAATCCCTTTCAGCAAAGTGTAAACAATGACTTAAATCACTTATAGTTTCGATCTATGTGAATGTTGTGCAAAATGATGTAGAATACAACAATCTGTATGCTGTGTAGAA
>JAPXFY010000021.1:43165314-43185314 GCA_030674185.1 Monoplex corrugatus | reverse complement strand
TTGGTTTTTACTGTCGCTTATACTATAGGCTAGGTGTTCATAGGTGTGTTTCCTTTCGCCAAAGTTATCTTCATCTTGATTTTATTTTCGTTTAATTTTTTTGTTTTTTCATATATGTAATTATCTACTATTGGTTTTGAGTAGTTATGCAAGTCAAAAATCACATAAACTGGTTTTTCTGTTCTTCAATGGAACAGTCGATCAGTGAATATTAATCATCCTCATCTTCAACAATATTTATCCGTAAATAAGCATCATATTGTTGCCTTACAGTCACTGAATGTGGCAAATTGTAAATTACCTAAGTTAGAAGATTATCACTTTCCTCCAGTGACACACGTCTGTGACAATAACTCAAAGATTTATGCAGCCGTTTATGTACGCAAAGACGTGGATTATAAGATCATTCCGCCTCCTGTGCCAAAGGGCACTGACGGTGTTTATTGCGTGGCTGTGAAAGTGAAGATTAACTCTGTGTCATCTATAAACATACTTTCTGTGTATTATCCACGTGGGCCTAATAGTGAAAATAGTGACTGGCTACGGACTTTAGACAACAATGCGAAATGGTTGATCACGGGGGATTTTAATGCCCATTCTCCATTTTGGGATAAGGACTGTCACTATGTATCTAATAATCGTTTTGTAGAAAATGTCATTGACTCCGGATTAGTCTTGTTAAATGACGGTAGAACAACTAGAATTCCGGATAATCCTCAACATAAGGTTTCTGCCATTGACCTAACTTTGTTATCACCTGACCTTGTCATTAATAGCATGTGGGATGTTACATCTGACTCCCTCGGAAGTGATCACCTGCCAATTGTTACAGTTATAAATGAACCGTTTGATAACACACCAGAACAAGACGACGTTATACCTCGATATATGTACAAACGTGCTAACTGGGTAAAATACCGGAAGATTTTAATGGGAAAAGATTGCACGTTTAATGTATGCGTCAATATTAATGATATGTATTCCCATTTCACCGACGCGCTACATGAGGCAGCAAACAATTCCATTCCAAAAAGGAAAAATGTAAACAAAAGTACTCATGTTGGAAATAGTTGGTGGAATCAATTATGTGAAGAAGCAAAGAATGAAAAAAAGAAAATGTATAAACTCTATTTAAAAACTAAATCTCCAGAAGACCATTACAATATGAAAATGGCTAAGATTCACTCAAACAAAGTTATAGCCCAAGCCAAAAAGCGCTATTGGTCAGATTTTTGCTCTGAACAAATTTCCGGGCCTAAAGATCTTCCTAAAATTTGGAATAAGGTCAGAGAAATGAAAAATGGTTTTAATTTACCACAATTTCCTCTTAAGATTAAAGATAAAGACTTTCCTTCGTCATCTGAGAAAGCTGAAGAATTTGTACAGTTCTTTTCAAGAACAAGTAATTCCAGTAGCTTGTCTACTGCATTAAGGAGGAAAGACGGAAAATTGAAGAGTCCGTCGCATACTCAGATCCTGCCCCTGATAGTCACATGTACATAAATTCAAAAATTACATTAAAAGAACTTAAAGATGCCCTTCTCTCGTTGAACAACAAAAAATCGGCTGTAGGACTGGATGGCGTTTCATATACCCTTTTAAATCATTTACCAGAGAAATGGATTGAATACTTACACAATATCATACTAAAATGCTGGGAAAGTGGTAGCTTACCTGACATTTGGAAGACTTCGATTGTGTTACCAATACCAAAACCTAATAAACCCCTTTCAGATCCAGGTAGTTACAGACCTATCTCGCTTACATCCCATGTTTCAAAACTAATGGAAAAAATTATAGTGAATAGACTGAGTTACTTTTGTGAGAAAAATAATATAATACCTATCAATCAATCTGGGTTTCGAAAAGGTAGATCAACATCAGACCATTTAGTTAAGTTAACAACTCAAATAAAAAATCAGTTTGCTAAAAGGAAAAATGTCTTAGCTACCTTCTTTGATCTTAAAAAAGCATACGATCAAGTCTGGCATGCGAGACTTTTGTTGAAATTTAAACATATTGGTCTCAACGGTAATCTTATAATTTTATCAAAACATTTATAACTGACCGAAGTATAGTCGCTAAAATAGGTAATACATACTCTGAAAAACGATCTGTAAACATGGGAATTCCTCAGGGTTCCGTAATATCTCCTCTATTATTTAATATTTTGATCTATGACCTACCAACTCAAGTCTCAAACAATGTAAACGTTGCTCAGTACGCTGATGATATAGCGATCTGGATGAATGTTTCGTTAAAAAGGAAGACTTCCTTGAGAGAAATAAAATACATTAAAAAGGTCTATCAACATGAAATTAATAATATTTCCACTTACTTGACAGTTAACGGTCTGGAAATATCCAATGAAAAAACACACATGATGCTTTTTAATAACGGTCTCAGTCCGAAAGAAGTACCGTTGTTTAAAATTGGTGATGAGGAACTGAAATATACTACTCACGTGAAATTTCTGGGAGTACAATTGACTTCTAGTTTACAGTGGAAAGAACATATTGATGCCTTCTTATGTAAAGCTATGAAAAGCTATAATTTAATAAGAATTATTAGTAAACAGTCCTGGGGACAGGACACTAAAACGTTGTTACATCTTGTCACAGCTTTAGTCAGATCTAAGTTGGCTTATGGTCAAGAGGTCTATTTTTCAGCTCCAAAATGCTATTTGAAAAAACTTCAAAGCTTAGATAGTAAAGCTATTAAATGTGCTCTTGGGGTACCGGTGTATACAAAAACACAAGAAGTATATAAAACAGCTGGCATCCTTCCCTTGGAAGATTGGAGGAAGTTATCAACTGCTAAATATATATAGTTAGAGCAAATGCAGTAGCTAATTATGCCAGTACGGAACTTAAAATTCGGTCCGACATCCATTTCCCCAAGAGAGCAAGAACAATAAAGTCACAAGAAACAATATCCACTTACACAAATGAGCTCTTCAAACTTTCTCACGTATTACCTAACAAAGTTTCACATAAAATGATATGTTGTCCTCTACCCCCCTGGGAACTGTCCAATGCTATTTTTGATATCAACTACACTGATACTGACCTGACAAAAGATATTAATCCACACTTGTTAGCAATTGATGTTCTGGCTCATCTACACAAAAAATATTCACATTACTTAAAAATCTTTACAGATGGCTCTGTTCTAGATGATGGGAAAGCAGGCGCTGGCTTTCTAATTCCTAAATTTAAAGTAGAAAAGGCTTACTCTTTAGGACAGGGACATTCAATCTTCACTTCTGAATTAGTTGCCATCCTAATGGCACTGAAATATATAGTAGATCTACCCATAACTTTGTTTAGTATCCTATTATGTGTAGATTCGAAATCTGCATTACAATCCTTAAAATGTTGCGAACATAAAGTAAATAGTTCGTTAATATTTGAGATAAAATTTCTAATTCATTGTTTAATAACAAATAATACACAGGTTACTTTTTGTTGGATCCCATCACACTGTGGTATCCTTTTTAACGATCGGGTCGACAGAATAGCAAAAAATGCAGCAATGAATAGGGCTGGCAGTACTAAACTTGATTTACCACTCTCTGAACATGAAATGAATGCTATATTAGAAAACAAAGTAAAAGCGCAATGTGTCCTTCGCCCCTTCTCGGTAAATTACCAGGGTTTTACAAGACAAGAGATAACTTTAGCTTACAGATTAACTCTCAATTCACTTCGAACTAAATTTAGTAAAACCATCAAATGTATCTGTGGTGATTTTATAACAGTCACCTTTTGTGTTGTCAGCGAATGCGACCTTATTTCCCTGCGTCATTTACAAACTTAAAACAGAAACATACTGATTTCACTCTGTATTTACACATTGCTAGACGTTTACTGCACAGTCCTGTAGGTCGTTTTCTTTGATTCAGCCCAACTGTTTTATACCTGTAACTCCCACACAGCCCCGAGAAATCCGAGGAAGCCTGACTGATACAATGTTCTGGTTGTTTTTCTTTTGTTCGTTAATTTGTTTGATGTTACATTAATTGTTACCTTAATTGATACAATGCCTTCATGATTACATAGATTCATTCATTCCTTACGCACCTTTTTTTTTTTTTTTTTTTTTTTCCGTCTAAAAGCACATATGTGAATAGACGTTAAAAGAAATAACGAACGAACACACACACAAACACACACACAAACACACTCGTGCGCGCGCACACACATGGAAAGAAATTTGATATCTCAGTTTTAACGTCAGTTGCCTGCCAGCTCACTCCTGTAGTGGGAGTGAGTGGGGTAGGGGTGGGGATGGGGGTGGGGGGTTCACTGTGCTCTTGCAAAGTGGTGGTTCAGATTGCATCCTTTATGGTGTACAGTCTCATTCGAAGATACGCCTCATGACAAGCAGGAACTCATCATATGGTTCCGTTTTCAACAGAACAGGTTGACACAAAAGAAGTCGACACGCAGAATATCGCTTTATTGTTGAACAAAATGTCCTCGTTGATCCAAAGCAACGTAAGTCGTTTATAATCATTTGTATATTATAATTAATGTCATGATAAATGCTTTTACTCTAAATTAGATGTTGTCGTTTATGATTACTTATATATTATAATTAATGTCATGATAAATGCTTTTACTCCAAATTAGATGTCTTACTGTACTGTGTACGTACGTCATTTTTGATTATTTGTTTGATGTGTTCTGCGTTTGTTGATGTACAATGTTCTGTTTTAGATGTAAACTATTGCATTTAGAGGTTGTTGTTTTTTATTTTTTGTTACGAGGTTCCAAGGTTTGTTTCCTAGTGAGGCCTCAACTTTTCTCCTCAGTTTGAAAAACAAACAAACAAACAAACAAACAAACAAACAAACAAACAAACAAACTATAACTGTGTGTACGCGCAAACGCTATTCAAAGGCGTTTTGTGTCTTTGTGTCTGAAGCAAAAAAGAAAAAAATATATATATACACAAAACATAAATCTTAATTCTAACTTCATCTGCTCAGAAGTCTCTTTCATGCGTTTTCAATGTATGTGTGTATGAGTGCGCACGCGCACGTGTTTGTGTGCGTGCGTGCGTGCGTGCGTGTGTGTATGTGTGTGTGTGTGTGTGTGTGTGTGTGTGTGTGCGTGTGTGCGTGTGTGTGTGTGTGTGTGTGTTGCGTTGTGGTGTGTGTTCGTTCTTTGATTTAACGTCTTTTCACTGTAAGTGATATTAGACGGGGGAGGGGGGGGGGAGGGGGAAAAGTATAAATACAATGAAATGGAGAACGATAGTTGGACAGGTTGGATTGGGGTAGAGGGGAGACAGAGGAAAAAGTCATAAATAGGTAGTAGAATAGTAAAATGGAACGAAATCTTAACTCTAACATTAGTAACAATTAACTTCAACAATGTGAAGGGAAAATTTAACACTAAAACATAAACTGCATAAAATTAAATTAATGCATTACCAGGACTGTGAACTAATGATTCTGTAATTTTAACAAGCAAAGATTGATCTGATGTTACTTTTTTGAAATAAGTTTCAGAATAGTTTTCTTGTGTAAACGTTTTCGGTAGAAAAGAACGTAGCATTTTGCAATAAAATAAACAGTGAAACAATGTGAACTGTTTGCCGCAAATACACTTGACATTTTTACACTATTTTGTTTTCAATGCGTTTAGCTGAATACGGAAACGAACAGCAACAATCGATCGCAAATGATACATGGAAGAATACTGCATTTTTTATATAAATTTTGAACGGAAAGTTTTATCATTTGTTGTGACACAAACCGTTCATTGAAATGTTCATGAAATCGAATCCATGAGGCTGATTCCAGCATGTTGCAAACTTCTTTTACGGAAGTATGAACATGGAATTCTATAGAATTAACAGAATTCTCTGCACCTTGCTTAGCTGCTCTGTCAACTACTTCGTTGCCGTGAAGACCAACGTGAGAAGGCACCCAGCATAAACTGATATCTGTACCTTTTATCTCTTAAATGATGTACAAGATGATTTGCCTCAGTAATTAAATCAGGTCTTGTGTCGGCATCAAAAGGCCGTAAGGCATATAGTACAGATTTTGAGTCAACAAAGAGAACAACTTTGAAAAACACGACTAATTCCGCTGTGAATATAGATATGTTTGCCCCAATGAAAAACGACTTTTTTATTTGTGGTGTGTGTGTGTGTGTGTGTGTGTGTGTGTGTGTGTGTGTGTGTGTGTGTGTGTGTGTGTGTGTGCGCGTGCGTGCGTGCGTGTGTGCGTGTGTGTGTGTGTGTGTGTGTGTGTTGTGCTGTGTGCGCGTTGTGTTGTGTTGTGGTGTGTGTGTGTGTGTGTGTGTGTGTGTGTGTGTGTGTGTGTGTGTGTGTGGGGTGTGTGTGTGTGTTAGCACATTCACTTGTACAAGCCAAGCATGAAATGATGAAAGTGCCTACCCCTGCCTACCAATGTGTGTCAGGACCAGGTCTACATGAAATCACACATCGCTTTGAAAGAGTACAGGATTGCAGATAATCTTTGTTAATATACATGTAACAATATACACTTACTTACCAAACTAAAAAAAATGAATAAAGATGATGAATGAATAAATAGTTAAATAGAAAAATAAATAATAAATACATAAATACATAAATAAATAAATAATATATAATAATAATATATTTTATTTATATAGCGCAAAATCTTGACAAAATCAAATCTAAGCGCTGAGCGTATACATGCATACATACCTACATACATATGAGCGTATACATGCATACATACATGCCTACATACCTACATACATAAATCTAAGCTGAGCGTATACATGCATACATACATACATACATAAATCTAAGCGTATACATACATACACACATACGCACGCACATGCATACACAACAACCACAACACCCATATAGCGCAAATCTCGACAAAATCAAATCCAAGCGCCGAAAAGACACACACGCACACACGCACGCACGCACACACACGCACGCACACACACACACACACACACACACACACACACACACACACACACACACACACACACACACACACCCACACACACACACATGCATGGCCACAAATGGGGAGAAAAGAATAAAAGCAATAAAAGCATGAATAAAACCAATGGAAAACCACAGAGAGCACATCATATACAATTATATATTAAAACAAAGTGATTCCCCTCCGAGCGGAGACAGGCTGCAGAGGGGGGTTGAGTGAGGTTAGGATTTTATGCAGAGGAGAAAAGGTGAGTTTTGAGAGCGGACTTGAAGGAGGCAAAAGTAGGTTGCTGACGGACTGAGAGAGGAAGTTTGTTCCAGGAGAGTGGACCAGAAACAGAGAAGGCTCGTGGACCATAGGTATTGAGCTTAGTGCGTGGAAAGCGAAAAGTTAGAGGATCGGAGGCAGAGCGGAGGGTACGTGAGGGAACATAGATCTCAAGTAGGCTTGACAGATAATCGGGGGCTGCGTTATTGAGGCTTTTGTAGCACATGGTGTCTAGTTTGTACTGTATGCGCTTTGATACAGGGAGCCAGTGAAGTTGTGCCAGGAGAGGAGATATGTGGTCAGCTTTTTTCTTTTTGAGTACAAGGCGTACAGCATTGTTTTGAATGCGCTGTAGGATGTGAATGGTGGAGGCAGGAAGACCAGACAGGAGTGAATTGCAATAGTCAATGCGAGACATTATGAAGGAGAGAACGAGTTTTGCAGTTGTTTCGACAGAGAGATACTTCCTGATCAGGCTTATACGATGGAGATGATAGTAGCAAGATCTGGCAGTTTGAGAAACAAAGTTGTTCATGGACAGGGTAGAGTCAATGCAGACACCAAGGTTTTTAGCTGAATCAGAAATTGGGACTGATGTGTTACATAATGGGAGAGAAAGAGGAGGCAGCTGGGAAAGTTTCTGACGGGTGCCAATGAGGATAGCTTCTGTCTTGTCGTCATTAAGCTGAAGTCTATTGTGTGTCATCCAGTTCTTAATGTCCGAGTAACACTCAGTGGTGCGAGTCAACAGGCGCTGTATATTATCAGGTGAGTCACTGTCTTGAAGTTGGGTGTCATCAGCATAGAAGTGGTGTTTTATAGAGTGGGAGTTGATGATGGTGGACAGGGGGGAGGTATAAAGAGTGAAAAGAACAGGGCCAAGGACAGATCCTTGTGGAACACCACAGGTCAGGTATGCAGGTTGAGAGTAAGTGCCATTGATGAGAACAGTTTGTTTTCTGTTTGATAAATACGAAGTGAAAAAGGAGAGAGCAATGTCAGAGATGCCAAAAGTATGATGAAGTCTAGAAAGGAGAATACCATGGTCAATGGTCTCGAAGGCTGCAGACAGATCAAGGAGTGTGAGGAGAGAGACTTTGCCAGTATCAGTTAATGAATAAATGAAATGAATGATGAATGAATAGAAATAGATAAATAAACAATTAATACATAGCCAAGACAAATCAATAAATACACATAAAACAAATAGAAAATTAAACAAATATATAAAATGAATAAGAAATAATAAACAGACAAACAAATAAATAAATAAATAGTAAATGAATGAATAAGATGATTAAAAAAATAAAACAGATAAATGAGTAAATAAATGTACGGATAGATAGGTAGACAGATAGACATACATACAGGCAGACATACAGACAGACATATAGATACATAATAGATAAATAGGTAGAGAGATAGTAAATCTACATATATATATATATATATATATATATATATATATATATATATATATATATATATATATATAGATATAGATAGAAAAAATGATAGATAGATAGATGGACAGATAGATAGAAAGAGCGATAGAGAGAGAGACAGACATACAGCTAGCTAGCTAGATAGATAAATAGTACAAAGATGTAATGATAAGAGAAATTGTTAAGAGTAGCTTCATCTGTGTTTCTGTTCATTATGTGTATTGCTGTATACTGGTTTGGCCCCGGCAGCCAAGAGAATAACACCGAGTTTTTGGGTTTTCCACTGGCTGTTGTATTACCCTGTTTGTGTTTGTACACTGTTTGTGTTTGTACCCTGTTTGTTGTTATACACTGTTTGTGTTTGTACCCTGTTTGTGTTTGTACACTTTGTGTTTCTACCTTGTTCGTTGTTATACCCTATTTGTGTTTGTACCCTGTTTGTGTTTGTACACTTTGTGTTTGTACCATGTTTGTTGTTATACACTATTTGTGTTTGTACTCTGCTTGTGTTTGTTCCCTGTTTGTGTTTGTTCCCTGTTTGTTGTTATACACTGTTTGTTGTTATACCCTGTTTGTTGTTATACCCTGTTTGTTGTTATACCCTGTTTGTTGTTATACACTGTTTGTGTTTGTTCCCTGTTTGTTGTTATACAATGTTTGTGTTTGTTCCCTGTTTGTTGTTATACCTGTTTGTGTTTGTTCCCTGTTTGTGTTTGTTCCCTGTTTGTTGTTATACACTGTTTGTTGTTATACCCTGTTTGTTGTTATACCCTGTTTGTGTTTGTTCCCTGTTTGTTGTTATACCTGTTTGTGTTTGTTCCCTGTTTGTGTTTGTTCCCTGTTTGTTGTTATACACTGTTTGTTGTTATACCCTGTTTGTTGTTTTACTTTGTTTGTGTTTGTTCCCTGTTTGTTGTTATACACTGTTTGTGTTTGTTCCCTGTTTGTTGTTATACCCTGTTTGTTGTTATACCCTGTTTGTTGTTATACCCTGTTTGTTGTTATACCCTGTTTGTTGTTATACCCTGTTTGTTGTTATACACTGTTTGTTGTTATACACTGTTTGTTGTTACACACTGTTTGTTGTTATACCATGTTTGTTGTTATACCCTGTTTGTTGTTATACACTGTTTGTTGTTATACCCTGTTTGTTGTTATACCCTGTTTGTTGTTATACCCTGTTTGTTGTTATACCCTGTTTGTTGTTATACACTGTTTGTTGTTATACACTGTTTGTTGTTCTACCCTGTTTGTTGTTATACCCTGTTTGTTGTTACACCCTGTTTGTTGTTATACCCTGTTTGTTGTTATACCCTGTTTGTTGTTTTACCCTGTTTGTTGTTATACCCTGTTTGTTGTTTTACCCTGTTTGTTGTTATACCCTGTTGTTGTATACCTGTTTGTTGTTATACCCTGTTTGTTGTTTTACCCTGTTTGTTGTTTCCCTGTTTGTTGTTATACACTGTTTGTTGTTATACCATGTTTGTTGTTATACACTGTTGTGTTATACCTGTTTGATGTGTTATACCTGTTTGTTTGTTTTTTATACCTTGTTTTGTTGTGTATACCCTGTTTGTTTGTTATACCCTGTTTGTTTTTATACCTGTTTGTTGTTATACCTGTTTGTTGTTATACCATGTTTGTTGTTATACCTGTTTTGTTGTTATACCCTGTTTGTTGTTATACTCCTGTTTGTTGTTATACCTGTTTTGTTGTTTTACCTGTTTGTTGTTATACCCTGTTTGTTGTTATACCCTGTTTGTTGTTATACCTGTTTGTTGTTATACCATGTTTGTTGTTTACCCTGTTTGTTGTTATACCCTGTTTGTTGTATACACTGTTTGTTGTTTTTTACCCTGTTTGTTGTTATACCCTGTTTGCTGTTGTGTTATACCTGTTTGTTGTTATACCATGTTTGTTGTTATACCCTGTTTGTTGTTATACTGTGTTATGTTGTGTATACCCTGTTTGTTGTTATACCCTGTTTGTTGTTATACCCTGTTTGTTGTTTTACCCTGTTTGTTGTTATACCTGTTTGTTGTTATACCTGTTTGTTGTTATAACCCTGTTTGTTGTTTTACCCTGTTTGTTGTTATACCCTGTTTGTTGTTATACACTGTTTGTTGTTATACACTGTTTTGTTGTTATACACTGTTTGTTGTTATACCTGTTTGTTGTTAACCCTGTTTGTTGTTATACTCTGTTTGTTGTTATACCTGTTTGTTGTTATACCCTGTTTGTTGTTATACCATGTTTGTTGTTATACCATGTTTGTTGTTATACCCTGTTTTGTTATACCTGGTTGTTGTTATACCCTGGTTGTTGTTATACCTGTTTGTTGTTAACACTGTTTGTTGTTATACATGTTTGTTGTATACCTGTTTGTTGTTATACCCTGTTGTGTTGTTATACCCTGTTTGTTGTTATACCCTGTGTGTTGTTATACCCTGTTGTTGTTATACCATGTTTGTTGTTATACACTGTTTGTTGTTATACCCTGTTTGTTGTTATCCTGTTTGTTGTTATACCCTGTTTGTTGTTATACCATGTTTGTTGTTATACACTGTTTGTTGTTATACCATGTTTGTTGTTATACCATGTTTGTTGTTATACCCTGTTTGTTGTTATACCTGTTTGTTGTTATACCATGTTTGTTGTTATACCAGTTGTTATGCCCTGTTTGTTGTTATACCCTGTTTGTTGTTATACCCTGTTTGTTGTTATACCCTGTTTGTTGTTATACTCTGTTGTTATACCTTGTTTATTGTTATACCTTGTTTGTTGTTATACCTTGTTTGTTGTTATACCTTGTTTGTTGTTATACCTTGTTTGTTGTTATACCTTGTTTGCTGTTATACCTTGTTTGTTGTTATACCTTGTTTGTTGTTATACCTTGTTTGTTGTTATACCTTGTTTGTTGTTAAACCCTGTTTGTTGTTATACCCTGTTTGTTGTTATACCCTGATTGTTGTTATACCTTGTTTGTTGTTATAACCATGTTTGTTGTTATAGCCTACTTGTTGTTATACCCTGATTGTTGTTATATCCTATTTGTTGTTATACACTGTTTGTTGTTATACCCTGTTTGTTGTTATACCCTGTTTGTTGTTATACCCTGTTTGTTGTTATACCCTGTTTTTTGTTATACCCTGTTTGTTGTTATACCCTGATTGTTTTTATACCATGTTTGTTGTTATACCCTGTTTGTTGTTATACCCTGTTTGTTGTTATACCCTACTTGTTGTTATAACCTGTGTGTTGTTATACCCTGATTGTTGTTATATCGTGTTTGTTGTTATACTCTGTTGTTATGCCCTGTTTGTTGTTATACCCTGTTTGTTGTTATACCCTGTTTGTTGTTATACCCTGTTTGTTGTTATATACTATTTGTTGATATACTCTGTTGTTATATCCTGTTTGTTGTTATACTCTGTTTGTTGTTATACTCTGTTTGTTGTTATACCCTGTTTGTGTTTTTACCCTATTTGTTGTTATACCCTGTTTGTTGTTATACCCTGTTTGTTGTTATACCCTGTTTGTTGTTATACCCTGTTTATTGTTATACCCTGTAGCAGTCGGGCTGAGCAGGTCAGTTTCCAGGAAGATGTCATTCACCAGTTGTGGTAGGCAAAGTTTGGTTTACACAGTCAAGACTCTCACACATGTACATATGTCGTATTTGCACCTTGAGAAACACCATGCACACATAGTTCATGTCCATATGACATATGCGGAAGGACGTCCAAAGAAACATGAATGAGGGAGGTGAACTGGTTTTTCAGCAAGCAGTCAGGCTGAAGACAAAGAAGAAACGCAGACTGCCTGATGACGGAAGACGTGAAGTTGGCGATACATGTGGCAAAGAAATGTGTCTCGTATGCAAACTGTGGATGAAGCGGTGAATACCACAGTGAAGATGAAGGTGTGTGAAAGGAGTCCATTTACGTTGGAGTCAAATGAAGGATGGCTTCAGTTGTTGAGCTGAGATGACTGGAGCAGAGACCAGCCGCAGGACACTGGGATGATGAGCAGAAGTAGTTGTGTGGAATCATCCCGATAATAAAGACCAGTAGCTTCCTGCACAATGTGTTCTGATTCATGGGACTTTGAGGGAATGGGATGGGAAAATATAGCATTCAAATAAAGCAATCGCTTGTCATCCACATCAAGAATTAGTTGACTTGGCAATGTATATGAAAAGAAAACACAACTACAATATAACTGAAATTTTCTGTCGTAGCATACAGTCATGCTATGTCGTACTATAGAATAAGGATACGTAACGCATAAAAGATATAAAAGAAAGCATGGCATGAAAAAGGCAAAATAAGAATACAAGGAAAATGCTATTCCAAAAAAAAAAAACCCATTGTAGCTTGAAAACACACTGCATGTATGGAGAAATATTTCCTGGAAACACAAGATACACACAGAAATGTAGGCTGAAAAAGAAACGTAATCATGTAAATGACCAATACCTGAAAACCACATCATACATGTAAGCAACCATAATAATCATTTCAGAAGAATGAATGACATGCAGCAATAGATCATTGACAGGCTGATACTTGATATCTTTACAAGATTGCAAGACAAGCAGTGGTAAGCTGCACTGCACCATGAAGTCATTATGACAATTTAAAGTCATTGCAAGGAAGTGAAAAGCTTTCATCAAAGAAAGGTGTCACATGAACTATCAACAGAAGCACGAATACACATTGTTGAGTCTCATGAATAAACATGGGCGAAGAAGTGAGTGCACCTGTAGCACGTATAATGTTCATCACATAGGAAGAAGCTGCGACTCAATGTTTCATGTTGCCAATGTTCATTTTACAAATTGTGAAGATCATCAGAAATGGTGTACAAACAACAATTAGCTTATAGCACTTGAATACATATGTTCGAAGCACCTTGAGAAAAAAATGAAGTAACATAAAGTGGCATGTCTCCTTGGTACGGGATAGGGTATAAGAAGTCTTGCAAACTTGTAACAGAGCTGAAATGAGATTCATCATACCAATTGTTTTTAATCGCATATAATTACATGATCAGCAAATGAATGATAATGAAATAGAACATGTTGGTCTCATGAAGCTAAAATTCAAAATCGACTGAATAATGTTATAATCGTTAGTAGTGGTAGTACGGTTAGGAAACACTATTCTACACGTGTGTTGTTGTACACAGTAGACAGCAGTGTAGTTATAAGAAGCATAAGAAAAAAACACACATGGAGACCCTGTTTGTTGTTATACCCTATTTGTTGTCATACCCTGTTTGTTGTTATACCCTGTTCGTTTTTGTACCCTATTTGTTGTTATACCTGTTTGTTATTATACCCTGTTTGTTGTTATACCCTGTTTGTTGTTATACCTATTTGTTGTTATACATTGTTTGTTGTTATACCCTGATCGTTTTTGTACCCTATTTGTTGTTATACCCTGTTTGTTGTTATACCTTGTTTGTTGCTATACCCTGTTTGTTGTTATACCCTATTTGTTGTTATACCCTGTTTGTTGTTATACCCTATTTGTTGTTATACCCTGTTTGTTCTTATACCCTGTTCGTTTTTGTACCCTATTTGTTGTTATACACTGTTTGTTGTTATACCCTGTTCGGTTTTATACCCTGTTTGTTGTTATACCCTGTTTGTTGTTATACCCTGTTTGTTGTTATACCATGTTTGTTGTTATACCCTGTGTGTTGTTATACCCTGTTTATTGTTATACCCTGTTTGTTGTATACATTCTTTGTTGTTATACCCTGTTTGTTGTTATACCCTGTGTGTTGTTATACGCTGTTTGTTGTTATACCCTGTTTGTTGTTATGCCTTGTTTGTTGTTATACCCTGTTTATTGTTATACCCTGCTTGTTGTTATACCCTGTTTGTTGTTATACCTTGTTTTTGTTATACCCTGTTTGTTGTTATACCCTGTTTGTTGTTATACCTTGTTTGTTGTTATACCTTGTTTGTTGTTATACCCTGTGTGTTGTTATACCCTGTTTATTGTTATACCCTGTTTGTGTTTGTACCCTGTTTGTTGTATACACTCTTTGTTGTTATGCCCTGTTTGTTGTTATACCCTGTTTTGTTGTTGTACCCTGTTTATTGTTATACCCTGTGTGTTGTTATACCCTGTTTGTTGTTATACCCTGTGTGTTGTTATACCTTGTTTGTTGTTATACCCTGTTTGTTGTTATACCCTGTGTGTTGTTATACCCTGTTTGTTGTTTTTTATACCTGTTTGTTGTTATACCTGTGTGTTGTTATAGCTGTTTGTTGTTATACGCTGTTTGTTTGTTTAACCCTGTGTGTTGTTATACCCTGTTGTGTTGTTATACCCTGGTTTGTTGTTATACACTGTTTTGTATACTGTGTGTTTATACCCTGTTGTGTTGTTATACCCTGTGTGTTGTTATACCCTGTGTGTTGTTATACCCTGTTGTCTTGTTGTATACCCTGTTTGTTGTTATACCCTGTTTGTTGTTATACCCTGTGGTGTTGTTATACCCTGTTGTTGTTATACCCTGTTTTGTTTTGTTGTTGTAACCCTGTTTTGTTAGTTTTTGTTATCATGTGTGGTTTTTTATAGTCTGTGTGTTGTTATACGCTGTTTGTTGTTATACCCTGTGTGTTGTTATACCCTATGTGTTGTTATACCCTGTTTGTTGTTATACCCTGTTTGTTGTTATACCCTGTGTGTTGTTATACCCTGTGTGTTGTTATACCCTGTGTGTTGTTATACCCTGTTTGTTGTTATGCGCTGTTTTTTGTTATACCCTGTGTGTTGTTATACCCTGTTTGTTGTTATACGCTGTTTGTTGTTATACGCTGTTTGTTGTTATACCCTGTGTGTTGTTATACCCTGTTTGTTGTTATACCCTGTTTGTTGTTATGCGCTGTTTTTGTTATACCCTGTGTGTTGTTATACCCTGTTTGTTGTTATACCCTGTTTGTTGTTATATGCTGTTTGTTGTTATACCCTACTTGTTGTTATACGCTGTTTGTTGTTATACCCTTTTTGTTGTTTGTACCCTGTGTGTTGTTATACCCTGAGTGTTGTTTTACCCTGTTTGTTGTTATACCCTCTTTGTTTTTATACCTTGGTACTTGTTATACCCTGTTTGTGTTATACCCAGTTTGTGGTTACTTGGTGACTGATTGATCAATCGATCGATTGTTTGATTAATTGATTGATTGATCAATTGATTGATCGATCGATCGATTGAGCAAATGACTGTTGAGTAAGTGAATCATTAGTTGACTGATTCGTCCAATTAAACGATTGGTGATTGGTGATTGATTGTTAATATTTTTCAAATGTTTGTTAATTTGGTGATTTATTCAATTATCGGTCAAATCATTGTTACCCTTTTGATAAACCGTTGATTGGAGATTTGTTGAATTAGAGGATTTGTGGACTTACTGTAGGGTTAACTGATCGGTTGATTGACTGATCAGTCAGTATAATCGATTGATTAATCAATAGGTTGGCAAACTTGACAGTCTGTTTGACAAACTGTTGAGTAATGAATAGACTACATGGACTCGAGGAACAGTCATATGGATAAATGATTCAAAAATAAATTGATCGATGGATAGATTGGTTTATTGACTGATTGTATGATTGGTTATGTTTCATGACTGGTATACTGATTGATATGTTGACAGATTATCCAGTGATGATGAAAAACATATGAATAGTCATGGGTTGAGCAATGGATATACAGACATATTATCTATTGATGAAAATCATATTTATAGGAAAGTATTATGATATTGATATAGTCAGACAGGTGTTGTGAATGTATTATTATGTATCACGGATGAAATACCTTTTGGGATTACTCCAGACTGTGGATTACATCGAAGTATAAAATACGCTGGAAATGAACAAAATGCAAGTCCCATCCCATTGTTGTATTGTGGCCCAAGACCAATGTACATTAAACTGAGTCTGAGCCTCTCCCTCTGTCTGTCTGTCTCTCTCTCTTTCTCTCACACACAAACACATGCATGGGCACACACACACACACACACACACACACACACACACACACACACACACACACACACACACACACACATACATACATACATACACACACCGTTACACTAGCAAACACACATGCCAGGGCATGCACACTCACAAACACACGCGCGCGCGCGCTCGCTTGCTAATAATGGGTCAATGGAGATTACTTTAAATAACTTGCTTTACTGGTTGAGCCTGTCTATTCCCTCTGCACCCCACGCATTAAAACATGCAGCTGTTTTGATTAGACACAAACATATCACATACTAAACTAGTAGCACACCATGAAACTATCCTAATATATAAATGATGAAAAAACACGCGCACACACAAACCGATTTGTTCTGTTAATCCTTTTGTGTAGACATTAACACACAAAGTTCATATTTTCCGTAAAAAGTAGATAAACCAGGCACCACAACAAATTACTAAGCAAAATAGACTGCACAAAACAAAAGAACAGTCTTTTGTCTAATTGTGTGCACACTTCTTTTGCCCCAACAAAGTTTGAGGCGGACACTGCATGCTTTTGTATTAAGTACATGGAATGTGTTAGTTTAACAGATAACAGAGAAGCGATTCCAGCCTAGCGCCTGCAAGCAGGCACCTGTGCCAGAGATAAGAGCTGGGGAAAGGGGGGGGAGGGGGAGTTCAGGCGGTGTAAGTGTGAGCCGGCCAGGACTGCCTAAATGGTGAGAAATGGCAGCATTTATACAGCCGTGCTGTACTCTACGCATACTATCATACTGCATATCCTGGTGTCAACTCGGCCCGACAGATACAAACACTTGCAGTGTTGCATGACAACGGAAATGATGACTGTGATGCGGTAGGAAAAGACAGGCAACATTTATAGGCCATTTTATGAGGAAGGGGGATTTGGAGCACCTGGTCACAACGGGAACGCTGGAGGGAAAGAGAGCACCAGGTAGACCCAGGGAGAAAATGCTGGACGGACTTGCAGAGTGGCTGGGGACGAGGAGGGTTGGGGAGATGCTGGGGGCATCGAGAGATAGAGACAGATGGAAGTCCATGATCGCCAACGCCATGCAGCAAGGCACCTGATGATGATGATGATGCGGTAGGTCCATCTAGGATTGAGACTGCGTGAAAGGGCTGTACTTTTCGCTTACTATCGTAATACATATTCTGGTGTCAACTGGGCCCCGACAGAAACAGACACCTGCAGTGTTGGACAGGAAACACTTTCAATGACGCGGCCGTAATGTGGATGAGATCCGACTGTGTGGTCCAAGTCTTCCACAGTGGTGAACAGTAACAAAACGGCTGCCTGTCTAAACTTATACAAAATATGTAATGCACAGAAGCGGGCTTGCGGCTGTTATGGCTCGTGGTTATACAGTGGTGGTCCTTTTCCTGCCTGGATGCAAAGGGGGAGAGAGAGAGAGAGAGAGAGAGAGAGAAAGGGAGAGATGTGACGGGAGAGGGGGGTGACAGTTGCCCCCACCCTTACCCCTACCCCTACCTTCCCTCCCATATGTCCAAGGTGACGGATGATGGATAGAGGTAACTGCCTGTCAGCTCGTCGCCAGCAGTTCTGACGCATTACCTACACCTCCATGTATTGTTGGGGGTTGCTCAAGATTGTGGAAAGGAAGAGAAGAGCGTGTTGTAGTGCACGGTAGAGTACGACTGTACACTGTTCGGGTTTTGTTCTTCTTTAGTTCACGGTTTGGGTTTTTTTTTCAGGTGTACGGTCTTTCAGTACAGTAAGGGGTGAGTGCTTAGTGCAGTAGGTTACACGGTTAGTATTTTAGTACACTACTACTATTGATTTCGCAAGTCGAGTATTTCAGAACACATTTACGCGTATTTCAAACCACATTTAAATAATTCAATACGTGGTTGAATATTTCAGTTCACAACTGAGAATTTCAGAGCACAGCTGAGTATCTCAGTTGAATATTTCAGTTCACAACTGAGAATTTCAGAGCGCAGTTGAGTGCCTCAGTGAGCGTTTCAAAATACATGTCAACATATACTTCTGCCCATTATTCCATTGTCACGTGGAACAAAAGCGAAGGTTCTGTTCAAGGCCAGCCTTGGCATAGTATCCTTGGTGTGTCTCATTGCCTTGAGGTCTCCAGTCGTTCAGGGATTTTTGAATCTTCCTCTCTTGCGTCTTCCTTCTGACGTTCAGTGAAGGGCAGTCCGGGTGATGTTATCCTGCTGTGTTTAGACGATGTGCCCAGTATATCTCCATCGTCCTTTCATAATGATAGCGCCTTTAATACTGCAATACACGTTTAAATATTTCAGTTTATGGCTGAATAGTTCAAAAGCTGGTCGAGAATCGTAGTATTTTTTTAATTAGCACAATATTTCAGTACGTGGTAAAATACTTTAGATCACAGCTATGCTTTTCAAAACAGAATTACGTATTTCATTGTCTGGTACAATAGTGTCTCAGAACATGACCGAGCATTTCAGGATTCAGCAGAATATTTCAGTATGTGGCACAGTAAATTTAGACCAGTGCTGAGCATTTCAGAACACAGTGGAACATTTTGATTGATAATTGAATATTTCAGTTCAAAATCGAGTATTTCAGAGCAAGATTGAGTATTTCTGTATATAATGTTAAATACATATTAACACACATATGTTTAGAGTACGGTTGAACAGATCAGTACATGATTAAGAATATTATTACAGTATATGACAGAATATGTCAGTACATCATTTCGTGCTGTAGTAATTCAAGTGAAGAGTAATTCAAAAGGCTACGCGGCAGGTTTTTAGTTGTTTTTTTGTTTTGTTTTTGTTTGTTTTTTGTTTGTTTGGTATACATGATTAAATACTTGCGTTTACAGCAGCATATTTTTAGTACACGACAGTATTCCGGTACTTGGCAGTTAGATTATTATCCCAATGTGCGGAAATTTGACTTAACAAAAGCCTTCAAGTAAGATAGCGTCGCTATATTTCAGTGTCCAATTGGACAGTGGCACAGTGTTTTCACTTGTAAGTGTCAAGAGTGATTCTCTAACGGCGGGTATGGGGTTGTTACAAAACAGGGCTAAACAGGACTTTGGAATCTGTAAGACTTTACACAAGGTCTGATTAACACAGATGTAGTGTTCACGCTTTTCAATCTGACACGTTTTCTTGTCTAGGTTGAAAAAAAAAAATTAAAACAAAGTTAATGCGTGTGGTCACAAGTCTACCCAGCTGTGAAGGAGAACACAATTCTCTGTAGGGTTGGGAAGGTAGGTTGAGCATGGGGGTGAGAGGAGATAGACACCGCCTCCATAA
>JAPXFY010000021.1:43155314-43160314 GCA_030674185.1 Monoplex corrugatus | reverse complement strand
CATACACCCACATGCCTGCACACAGACATACACACATACATTCATATATACACACCCATATCGACACAGCATGAGAGCTCAGCTTTTCTGGGGACTAGAGCCTATGAGAGCCTATGAAACAAATGAGACACGACGACCATGCGATTTAGTGCCTATAACTGATAACCTTCATCAATCTTATTCCTATTCTTGTTGTTGCTTAAAGCCCAGCCGACTGCGTACAGCCATATCAGGGTTATAACCATTTCAATGCACATACAGTACTTCAACAGGAAATAAAAGGAAAAGAAAATTAAGTACACATATCAGTGCAATAGAACATATAATCTAAGTAGATGCCCCTGGCGTTGACCACTCTGTCAGATTTATCGCACAGGAAATTTAAAAAACATATAATAATAATTACAATATTATACAGCGCAAAATTTTGATAAAAATCAAATCTAAGCGCTGAACAGACACATACGCACGCACGCGCGTACACACACACACACACACACACACACACATACACACACACACACACACACACACACACACACACACACACACACACACACGCACGTGACTATAAATGGGGTAAAAGAAGAAAAGCAATGGAAAATTATAGAGAGCATACTTGAGTACAAATTTAAATGTAACTAAGGACACCAACACCTATATAAGAACGAGTCTAAATCACCTAAAATTGCTTCTGCATTTGTCACTTTCCTAGAGCCAGAAATGCACTTAATACATGTACCCAGCTATCAATCCTAAGAGAAAAGTGCGTAAGACTTTATCGAACACTACAGGTGAATGGACCAGCAAGGCAGAAAATGATAGGAAGAAATGACAGAAAGCAAAGGAACAAGGTAGAAACAAAGAGTGACAGAAAAGATGAAATTCCTAGCACATAATTTACGGGATACAATTTATACTGAAAGAGCCGCCGACATCCCCACGGGAGATTTCCATCAATCTGATAGGCAATCAATCAA
The DNA here is from genome assembly GCA_030674185.1 of Monoplex corrugatus. Lineage (NCBI taxonomy): Eukaryota > Metazoa > Mollusca > Gastropoda > Littorinimorpha > Ranellidae > Monoplex > Monoplex corrugatus. The sequence goes on along the minus strand of JAPXFY010000021.1, from coordinate 43,159,334 downwards.
ACCATTCGATGCTTGTAACAAATAAACGAGACTGCGCTAAAGACCAGACACTTTTTTTCCCAAGCTACATCTTTGTACATACATAACGCACTCAACAGTCACATAATTCACACGTATGCTCTGTGTGTAGAAAACAATTAGCAACATCGTGATTGTGCGATATACTTTATCATTCACAATATCCATTGTGGAGGTGACATCGTTGTGTTTGCACAATACGCTCATCTTTCACATCATTAACAATACATGCACGCTTATTGTAAAAGTCATCATTGTGTTTACACAAAGCGCTTCCCATTCACATTCATCATTATCGTGTTCACTGCCACATGGCGTTGTCGATAATGGCCCTCCATACTAATCTATCCCTTATCGTTGCAAGTACAGCTCCCACCCTTTCCGTCCTCAGCCATTCTGCAAAAACGTCCAGTGTTTTCTCCCTGGTTCTACCTGGTGTTCTCTTTCCCTCCAGTTTTCCTTTTGTGACTAGGTACTGTAATTTCTCTTGCCTCATAAAATGTCCAATGAATGTTGCTTGATTTTCCTAAGCTTCTTCGTTAATGTTCTTGTGTCTGCCCCCCCCCCCCCCCTCTAATTGTGTAATATCGTTATGTTTACACAATACACTCACCATTCATAGTACACTCATTCTGCAGGTAATAATATTGTGTTTGCACACTATACTCATCATTCACAGTTCACTCACTGTGCATGTAACATTATTGTGTTTATACAATACACTCATCATTTACAATACATGTGCAGGGAACAATATCGTGTTGTACTATACACTCATCAGTTACAGTACACTTATTGTGCAGGTAACATTATTGTGTTTATACAATACACCCATCATTCACAGTACACTCATTGTGCAGGTAACCCCTTTGTTGACACAACACATTCATTGTTCACATCACCCACAGTGCACTCATTGTGCAGGTATAACATTATTGTGTTTATACAATACACCCATCATTCACAGTACACTCATTGTGCAGGCAACCCCTTTGTTGGCACAATATATTCATTGTTCACATCACCCACAATGAACTCATTGTGCAGGTATAACATTATTGTGTTTATACAATGCATCCATCAGTCACAATGCACTTATTGTGTACATAACATCTTTATACAATACACTCTTCATTCGCATCATTCAAAGTCATTCACCATTCGCATCATTCACAATATACTCATTGTGCAGTTAATCATTGTGTTTCACATTGCATTCATCAGTCACATTCATTCACAGTACATTTCTTGTGGACATAAGGCCGTAATATTCATACAATACGTTCATTATTTACAGTACACAAATTGTGCAGGTAATACCATTATGTTTGTACAATACACATTCACTGCACTTTGTGTTAATACGAAGAAAGTGTATCATTTGTTAGAAACACACGAAAATAAACTGAGAACACACGTTTAAGACACAAGACAATCCTTGATTATTATAGCAAACTCCGAAGATTTGAAATATCGTGTTGTAGGTTGTCTTGTCTTGTCTTGTCTTGTCTTGTTTTGTCTTGTCTTGTCTCATCTCGTCTTGTCTTACTTTGTCTTGTTTTGCACATTAAATACACCTTCTCATTTTATTTTCGTATGACAAATCAAAAGCAGGATACTGGGCAGTGTCCGACAGAGTTTTACTGATTAAATTCAGAGGGAAACCTTTTGATATCAACATCATACAGGTGTATGCACCAACATCCGGAAGTACTCAGGAAGACATCGACAACTTCTACGAAGTTTTAGAGATGGCCAAGGTCCAATGTAAACCACAGGAAGTTACAGTCATAATGGGAGATTTTAATGCTAAAGTGGGACAGGATAGGGTGGAGGATATAGTTGGACCTCATGGCCTTGGTACACAAAAAGAAAGAGGGGGGAAGCTTGTAGAATGGGCAGAGATGAATGAGTTCATAGTAGGAAACACCTGGTTTGAGCAGCCTAACAGAAGAAAATGGACTTGGATGAGTCCAGGAGATAATACCAAAAATCAAATTGACTACATCCTGATCAACAAAAGATTTAGAAATTCTTTACTGTCAGCAAAAACACTACCAGGCGCAGACTGCAACAGTGACCACAATCCGGTAGTGGGAAGGTTTAGGCTGAAATTGAGGAAAGGGAAACAACATCAAACTAAACCTTGGACTCTTGAAGACAGATGAAATGACACGTCACAAATTTAATGTACATGTTCAAAACAAATTCAGTGCTCTGGAAGACGTTGGTGACAGTGAGGAACAATGGACAAACTTGAGAAGTTCTATAAATGAAGCTTGTGAGGAAATCTCTAAGGCAAATAGAAAAGCAAACATGAGCTGGATGACTAATGAAATTTTGGGCCTGATGGAGAAAAGGAGGAAGGCAAAGAGAAACGAGGAGATATACAGGAAGATAAACAAAGAAATCAGGTATAGGTGCAATGAAGCTAAGGAAGCTTGGCTGAACACAAAATGCAAAGAGATAGAAGAACGACACAAAATGGATCCTCAGGGTATGTACAGACGAATTGAAGAAATTGTTCACAGGAAAAATACATGCACATCAACTGGTTGCTTAAAATCAAAAGATGGCACGCTTATAATGGAAAAAGACAAGGTATTAGACAGATGGGGAGAGTACATTAAAGACCTTTTTGAGGATGACAGAAACGAAGAACACATTATAAAAAAGAACTTTGAAGGACCACCCATAATGAAAGATGAAGTCAGAGCAGCACTGAAAAAGATGAAACCAGGAAAAGCCCCAGGACCAGACAACATTACTACAGAGATGATTGAAGCCCTGGAGGAATTTGGCATAGAAAAAATAACAGTCCTCCTAAATGAAATTTATGACACAGGAAAAATCCCCATTGATCTGTCAAAATCAATTTTCATTGCACTTCCAAAGAAGACAGGGGCTATAGAATGCGAACTCCATCGCACAATCAGTTTGATGAGTCATGTAACAAAAATCCTGTTAAGAATAATCATGATGAGGACAAGGAATAGAATCAAAAGAGAAATAGCAGAAGAACAGTGTGGATTTGTGGAGGGGAAAGGAACTATTAATGCCATATACATCCTAAGAACTATCATAGAGAGGTCAGTTGAGATGAATAAGGATTTGTATTTATGCTTTGTTGACTATACCAAGGCTTTCGATCGGGTACGACATGAAGAATTGATCAACCAACTGGAGAGACTCAATGTCGATGGAAAAGATCTACGAATAATCAGTAATATGTACTGGGAACAAACAGCTGCATTGAGAATAGAAAACAATATAAGCTCTTTTCAAAACATCATAAGAGGAGTCAGACAGGGTTGTGTTTTGTCACCAGATCTGTTTTCACTATATAGCGAAAACATCATGAGAAACCTAGAAGAAGACCCTGGATTAAAGGTTGGAGGGAAAATGATAAACAACATTCGGTACGCAGATGACACCGTGCTAATTGCAGAAAATGAAAGGGACCTACAAAACCTTGTGAATATACTAGAAACAGAAAGCAAAGGTAAGGGGTTGGAACTAAACAGCAGGAAGACTGAAGTCATGGTGATCAGTAAAAAACATGAAATCCCCTCATGCAAAATAACAGCAAATGGCACAACCTTGACACAGGTTAATAAGTTCAAATACCTGGGAACGGTCATTTCATCAGACGGCAGATGCACACCGGAAATAGCTGGCGGAATCGGCCAAGCCAAAACAGCATTCAAGAAGATGACAAGCATTCTTACCAACAAATGCCTATCAATTAACATCAGAAAGAGAGTCCTTGAATGTTATATAGAACCAATACTGTTGTACGGATGCGAGGCGTGGACAGTCAGCAAGCAAAGCCAGAGCAGGATTGAGGCAGCCGAGATGTGGTTTCTCAGAAGAATGTTGAGAGTACCATGGACAGCAAAGATAGTGTTTAACTTATTAAATTTTGTTTGTTTGTCCAGAATAATCCCCCAGACAACATAGTGTTTAGCTTATTAAAATTTGACTGTTTGTTAGTGTGTTTGT
>JAPXFY010000021.1:43135314-43142814 GCA_030674185.1 Monoplex corrugatus | reverse complement strand
AACGACAACAACAACAAAAAATAGATATAAATCACTACTTAACGATAACACAACAACAAAAAATAGACATAAATCACTACTTAACGATAACAACAACAACAAAAAATAGATATAAATCACTACTTAACGATAACAACAACAACAAAAATAGATATAAATCACTACTTAACAACGACAACAACAACAGAAAATAGACATAAATCACTACTTAACAACGACAACAACAACAAAAAATAGATATAAATCACTACTTAACAACGACAACAACAACAACAAAAAAGAAATGTTTAGTCCACGAAAAACTGTCGAGAGTTCAATTTTTTTCCACTAACTGTGAAGCAAGGTGTAGCAAAATGAACATACTTTTAGCTCTTTACCATTTTGATTAGTATCTACGTTTCAGCCGTAGGAAGTATGTATCTCGAAATTACCATTTTCATCCCGGAGATAAGGCTTCAGGCAGCCAATAAACCTAACGAGGTGACCGATCGAAAAAAAAACAATCATCATCACCATGTGCCCTGCCGATGGGCGTTGGCGATCATGGCCCTCCATACGAGTCTCTTTCATTGTCTCTATCTCTCTTTGTCTCTCTGTCTCTGTCTCTCTCTGTCTGTCTCTGTCTCTGTCTCTCTCTCTATCTCCCTGTCTCTGTCTCTCTCACTCTCTCTCTGTCTCTCTCTCTCTCGCTGTCTGTCTCTGTCTTTCTCTTTTTTTCTCTGTCTCTCTCTTTCTTTCTCTGTCTCTATCTATCTGTGTCTCTCTTTCGGTCTATCCGTCTCTCTTTCTCTATCTCTGTCTCTGTCTGTTTGTCTGTCTGTCGGTCTCTGTCTGTCTGTCTCTGTCTCTGTCTGTCTGTCTATCTCTCTTTCTCTCTCTCTCTCTCTCTCTCTCTCTCTCTCTCTCTCTCTCTCTCTCATCACTCTCAACCTCAGTTTTCATCATCATAGCACAGCGAAGCATTGTCCCAAATGCTGTGGCCTCGAAGACCCTGCTTTCACGTTAACCTCAGTTTGTGTGTGGTATTTTGTAGAGCCGAAATGAGCGGTACAGAGGTAGTGACAGACCAGTGCGTAGAGTAAAATTCGTAGTTTATCAAAGAAGGATTCTTTGCATTCGGAAAAGTCCTTACTTGCTACATCCAAACCTGCCAGCAATAAGCTGGCGGATTCCTCGAGCCTGCGCAAAACTCTTTGCGTTGACAATGGGAGGAAGGGGTGGATTGGAGGGACCTATGTAAGGGTGGGAGGTACTTCGAAACCCTGAGATGGCGTCACCCAAATGCTTGTTTTCTTTCGTTTATCCATCATTTGTTTGTTTCCTTATGCTTGGAAGTGCTTACGCTTGGAAGACGTTCCTCTGTGTCTGTGTCTGTGTCTCTCTGTCTCTCTGTTTGTCTCTCTCTCTGTATCTCTGTCTGTTTGTCTGTCTGATTGTCTGCCTGTCCGTGTGTCTGTGTCTGTGTCTGATTGTCTGTCTGTCCGTGTGTCTCTCTGTCTGTCTGTCTGATTGTCTGTCTGTTCGTGTGTGTGTGTGTGTGTGTGTGTGTGTGTGTGTGTGTGTGCGTGTGTGTGTGTGTGTGTGCGTGTGTGTGTGTGTGTGTGTGTGTGTGTGTGTGTGTGTTTGTGTGTGTGTGTGTGTGTGTGTGTGTGTGTGTGTGTGTGTGTGTGTGTGTGTGTGTGTGTGTTGAAGATGGGATTTGTCCTCTTGATTTTCAGTACATTTTGTGTGTGTGTGTGGATGTCCGTTAACTTATGTATTTGTTGTCATTGCACGTGCCTGGAAATCGACAAGATTTACTCCCGAAATTTGCTCATGATGATTTTCTTCGTCCATAACTTGATTATTCATCTGTATTTGTATGAGATCATTTTTTTCATGACTGAAAATGGCTTTTATTTTATTCTTGGTTTTTTTTGCTATGTTTTGTTCTTGTTTTTTGGTTGTTGTTGTTGTTGTTGTTGTTGTTTCAGAAATGTGCTGCTATTTTATAGTATCAATGGAATGAGCATTCGTGTGTTGGTTCTGCTGTCGTCTGAATTTGAGTTCTGTGATCGGTGAAAACAGCTTTAAATCAAAATTCCTGTTTTGCTGGCTTTCATTTGTGTGTATCATCTGTTTGTTTGTTTGTTGCTGTTATGGTCGTCTTCGTCGAAGTTTCTGTTATTTTTTTTATGTTGTTGTTGTTCTTTTTGCTGTTCTTGTCGTTGTTATTGTTGTTCATGTTTTATGCTCCTGTCATGTTTTCTGTGTGATGTGCATGCCTGTGTGCGTGCGCGTTTTTGTGTATAACTGTGTGCGTTGATTTGAGTGAAGTGGATATTGATTTTTGTGTCTGTTGGATGATTTCAGTTGAAGTATTGTTTCCTACACGCTTAATGTTTCATTTGACTCGATCTACAAAGGGAGAGAGAGAGAAAGAGGGAGAGGGAGAGAGAGTGAGGGAGAGAGGTTGGGTATGGGAGAGAGAGGTGGGGTAAGCGAGAGAGCGTATTGCATTGGTTGCTAGCATTCTCCCTTTTTATGCACTAAGGCAAAATCATATACTTTGGCAACCACTGTGTTATACATGTCGTATTAATGGTGGTGATGGTGGTGGTGGTCGAGGTCCGTGTGTGTGTGTGTGTGTGTGTGTGTGTGTGTGTGTGTGTGTGTGTGTGTGTGTGTGTGTGTGTGTGTGTGCATGTGCATGTGTATGTACTGTGTGCGTATGTATGTGTGCGTGTAGGTGAGTGTGGATGTGGGTGTTGCGCGTCTGTGTGCGTGCGAATGCGCGTGTGTGTGTGTGTGCGTGCGTGTGTGTGTGCATCCTTGCGTCCGTGCGTCCGTGCGTGTGTGTGTGGCTGGCTGTGCATGTGTGTGCACGCGATTATGTTATGTGTGTACGTGCGTGTATTTGTGTGCTGGGGTGTGAGATCACGTGAAAAGACCTATATCACATAATGTCAGACAATACCTATTATATCACAATATATTAAACAATATTTTATCACAATAGCAAATTATACTAGACAATATCTATTACAATAACTACAGTATTACTATGATTATACTTGTGTAAAATGCTATAACTTTAATACCCATCGACATTAACTATTGCCCTTTACAAATATCAGTTTTACCTTAGAAGCTCTTTTAGTCTTTGCATGGTTTTACTTTTTTCGCAAATTTCAAAACCTACACCGACATTTTATTTAGACTGCTTTTTTGTTGTTTTGATGCTCTGATTTTCCACTGGTGTGACACTTTCATTTTGGCATTATGATTTTTTCCTGGTGTCTTCTTTTTAATGTTCAAATCAATTTGTTTAAATTGCGAGTTTGTGAACCTTCATTTCGCTCTTTTCTCTGGTTTGTTTTTGGTGTATTTATTCAAAATTCTGAACCACTTACTGGGACATTTTTGATTTTTGGTGTTTTTAATTCTAAGTTCTGAAACTTTCAAATCTTTATCTGGAACGTTTCTGTGTGGGTGTATTATTAAGTTTTATGAACCTTCGTTTGGATATTTATGATTTGATTTCTTGTTATTTCTTGATGCCTGAGAATCTCAATAAAGGTTTTCTTTACAACCCTGTCTCAGCGTTCGGCTTGTTTTGAGTTTGGCTGGTGTTCTGTTATATGGGTTCCTCTGGTGTTCTGTCATGTAGACTCTTCTGGTATTCTGTCATGTGGGTTCTTTTGGTCTTCTGTATTGTGGGTTCTGCTGCTGTTCTGTCCTTCTGGTTCTTCTGGTGTTCTGTGATGTGGGTTCTCTTGATGTTCTGTCTCTTGGGTTCTTTTGTCTTCTGTGATAATATAGGTTATTTCTGTACTCTGTGATGTGGGTTCTTCTGGTGTTCTGTGATGTGGGTTCTTCTTGTGTTCTGTGATGTGAGGTATTCGTGTGTTCTGTGATGTGAGGTATTCTTGTGTTCTGTGATGTGAGGTATTCCTGTGTTCTGAGATGTGGGTTATTCCTGTGTTCTTTGATATGAGGTATTCTTGTGTTCTTTGATGTGAGGTATTCCTGTGTTCTGTGATGTGAGGTATTCTTGTGTTCTTTGATGTGAGGTATTCTTGTGTTCTTTGATGTGAGGTATTCTTGTGTTCTGTTATGTGAGGTATTCCTGTGTTCTGTGATGTGAGGTATTCTTGTGTTCTGTGATGTGAGGTATTCGTGTGTTCTGTGATGTGAGGTTTTCCTGTGTTCCGTGATGTGAAGTCTGGTGTTCTGTGATGTGAGGTTTTCCTGTGTTCCGTGATGTGAAGTCTGGTGTTCTGTGATGTGAGGTTTTCCTGTGTTCCGTGATGTGAAGTCTGGTGTCCTGTGATGTGAGGTTTTCCTGTGTTCCGTGATGTGAAGTCTGGTGTTCTGTGATGTGAGGTTTTCCTGTGTTCCGTGATGTGAAGTCTGGTGTTCTGTCATGTGAGGTTTTCCTGTGTTCCGTGATGTGAAGTCTGGTGTTCTGTCATGTGAGGTTTTCCTGTGTTCCGTGATGTGGAGTCTGGTGTTCTGTCATGTGAGGTTTTCCTGTGTTCCGTGATGTGAAGTCTGATGTTCTGTCATGTGAGGTTTTCCTATGTTCTGTGATGTGGATTTTCTGGTGTTCTGGGATGTGTACTTTCCTTTTTCTTCCTTGTGGTGGTAGTATTCTTGTATATGTTCTTTTTTTTTCTTTTGTAGACTTATGCCCAGTATTCATTCTTTCTGTCCGGTAACTCCTCTCCGTCGTCATTTTTTAAACTCGCACTCTTTCTTTTTTCTCAGCTTCTTTCGTTGTTTTTCTTATTGTTCAGTTCTGTATACGCTCGCAATGTTTTGTTTTGAAACATTTTTCTTCTGGTACTTTTCCTCTTATTCTATGTTGGTCATTTGCTTTTATTTTTACCCCTTATTCAACAGAATAATATTTGACCAAATGTAATTCGTGTACGTCAATAAGTTAACCAAAATGTAACCGAAAGATATTTTTTTAATCTGTGATCTTTCGTTATGAATAGTTTTGCTATCCCAATCTATGAATAATCTGTGATCTTTGGTTATGAATAGTTTTGCTATCCCAATCTATGAATAATCTGTGATCTTTGGTTATGAATAGTTTTACTATCTCAATCTACGAATAATCTGTGATCTTTGGTTGTGAATAGTTTTACTCTCCCAATCTATGGAATAATCTGTTATCTTTGGTTATGAATAGTTTTACTCTCCCAATCTATGGAATAATCTGTGATCTTTGGTTGTGAATAGTTTTACTCTCCCAATCTATGGAATAATCTGTTATCTTTGGTTATGAATAGTTTTACTATCTCAATCTATGGAATAATCTGTGATCTTTGGTTATGAATAGTTTTACTCTCCCAATCTATGGAATAATCTGTGATCTTTGGTTATGAATAGTTTTACTATCCCAATCTATGAATAATCTGTGATCTTTGGTTATGAATAGTTTTACTATCCCAATCTATGAATAATCTGTGATATTTGGTTATGAATAGTTTTACTATCTCAATCTATGAATAATCTGTGATCTTTGGTTATGAATAGTTTTACTCTCCCAATCTATGGAATAATCTGTGATCTTTGGTTGTGAATAGTTTTACTCTCCCAATCTATGGAATAATCTGTGATATTTGGTTGTGAATAGTTTTACTATCCCAATCTATGAATAATCTGTGATCTTTGGTTATGAATAGTTTACTATCCCAATCTATGAATAATCTGTGATATTTGGTTGTGAATAGTTTTACTATCCCAATCTATGAATATCGACTTTACTGCGTATTTTACCTCTTCTTCAACATATTTTGGCTCCAATTTTCATAGATGTTGTATCAGTGTTTATGCATGATCCTGTTTGTATAATTGCCTGCCCGCCTACCTCCTTTGTTCATGAAGGTTTTATAACTGGTTGTACATAATCCTTACCTGGAGCTACAGGCCACATCAAAGCAAAGACATAGTGTCCGTCAGGGGGAAATTGATGGGCTGATGCTCGATCTCAAACGGCTCAAAGTGACATGAGATGATGTCCCGGCATGTGCGACTCAGTGAAGAAGAAAGGAGGGAGGATGTCCTTACAGAGCTGTAGCATCTTTTTTGTTACTTTGTTTTCGCCTTTTTGTTAATATTCGTTTATTTATGCATTCATGTATTTCCAATTTCTCTTCACTTTTCCTAGTTAATTTTATTGCTGTCAAAAAGTATGTAAAGAAAGGTTAATGCATCTACAGAATAAAGAGAAAGCAGGAAAACAGACATATATCACAGTAAAGAAAGACTGACACATTTGCAGGCAAAATGATAAATAAATAAATAATAAATAAATACACAATAGATAAACAAATAAATAAACAAACAAATGAAAAATAAATGAATAAGTAAATAAATAAATGAATAAATGAATGAATAAATAAATAATACATGAATAAACAAATATGTAAACAAATAAAATAAACAAACAAATAAATAAATAAATAAATAAATAAATAAATAAATAAATAAATGAATAAATAATAAATAAATAAATAAATAAATAAATAAATAAATAAAAAATAAATAAATAAATGAATAAAGTGACAGACAAATTCTAGCGAGAGAGGTTAGGTATGAGTTACGTAAAGTCAGCCATGCATTTCATTTATGTTGCAAATGTAAGTACTATTGTTTAAAAGAAAAGAAAACAAAGTACACTATTCAACCATACAATCGAATGTTGCATATCTACGAAAGGGTTTTAATTATTTACGTTGCATTCAAGAGGTCAAATAGCGGAGAGCAAACCAGCCAGTCTACCTGTATGCATGTATGCGTTTATGTATGTATGTATGTATGTATGTATGTATGTATGTATGTATGTATGTATGTATGTATGTATGTATGTATGGTATGTATGTATGTATGTGTGTATGTATGTATTTATGCATGTATGTATGTATGTATGATTGCATGTATGTATGTATGTATGTATGCGGTGTGTATGTATATATGTATAGTATGTATGTATGTATGTATGTGTGTATGTATGTATGTATGTATGTGTGTATGTATGTATGTATGTATGTGTGTATGTATGTATGTATGTATGTGTATGTATGTATGTGTTGTATGTATGTGTCTGCACGTATGTGTATATGTTATGTAGTATGTATGATGTATGTATGTATGTATGTATGTATGTATGTATGTCATTACATGTATGCATGTATGTATGTTATATGTGTTATGTATGTATGTATGTCATGTATGTATGTATGTAGTATGTATGTACTGTATCTATCTATCGTATCTATGTGTCTATGTATCAAGTGTCTATGTATGTATCAATGTGTCTATGTATGTAATTCTATGTTGTCTATGTATGTATTATGTGTCTATGTATGTATCTATGTGTCTATGTATGTATCAATGTGTCTATGTATGTATCAATGTGTCTATGTAATGTCTAGATCTATGTGTCTATGTATGTATCAATGTGTCTATGTCTATGTATCAATGTGTCTATGTATGTATCAATGTGTC
>JAPXFY010000021.1:43112814-43120314 GCA_030674185.1 Monoplex corrugatus | reverse complement strand
AGAGGGAGAGAGAGAGTAGAGAGACACAGAGACAGAGAGAGAGAGAGTGAGTGAGTGAGAGAGAGAGGAGAGAGAGAGGGAGGGACTGAAAGAGAGGAGAAATATAAAGATATGAACACAAAGGAATGAACAAAATAAGATGAAAATTTATCTTTCAACTGGTATATATATTAGCACAAGGTCAATTTGCGTATCTGCTGTTGCTGATGCACTTGAAAAGAAAAGGAAGGATAAAAGAAATTAAAAAAGGAAAGAAAGGGCGAAAAGAAAACAAACAAACAAACAAAAAACGGACAGACAGACAGACAGACAGACAAACAGAGAAAGACAGACAAAGAGACAACCAAATGTGAATACAAAAGATGTTTGAAATAATGTTGGTAAGATTTTTTAAACTGTCATCTTTCAGCTAAGCCTACCAGGCCAGAACTGAATGTTCCCATCGACGTCATCCAAAGTGATGTAACACCTTCCAGCATCACCTGCAAAGCGAAAGTAGGTCGCCCAGCCGGAAACCTCGTTCTTGCTGTCAAACACCAAAACGAAGCTGACTTCCGGGAGACGAACTTTAATGAACAAACGACAATCCCCCTATCTTGCACGACGGAAGTACGTGGTATTTTCCATCCGGGAGCAGGAGCATTGAAGAACGGTTCTTCCGTTTCCTGTCACGTGGTTCCGCATGAGACTTTACGAGAAGTCATTGATACATCTGTCGTTGTGGATCAGTTCAAAATCTTACCAGGTATGTAATTCTCTCTCTCTCTCTCTCCTCTCTCTCTCTCTCTCTCTCTTCTCTCTCTCTCTCTCTCCTCTCCTCTCTCTCTCTCTCTCTCTCTCTCTCTCTCTCTCTCTCTCTCTCTCTCTCTCCCTCTCTCTCAAGATTTAGGTTTGATGTATCTGATTTGGCTGTACATCGATATAGATATAAAGTATTAAATGATAATGATTTATTATGTCCATTATGCAAAGAATCTAAAGAAGACGAAGTACACTTTGTCTTTTGTTGTAAAGCACTTACAGATTTTAGGGAAAAGTTTATTCAGCCTAAGTATTATAGACAGCCTTGTCTGTTTAAACTGTGCTTGTTGTTGTCATCAACAAATATAGAAGTTGTCCGCAAATTTTCTGTGTTCTTATATAAAGATATGAAATTTAGAGAAAATGCTGTGTCATAAGATGAGTTATGGATATGTATAATTCAAACCTTTTTGTGCATTATTTAGAAGGTATTGTATTGTTCATATACCCCTTCATAAGGGGCCAAGGTCTAATATGAATAAACTATCTGAAATCTGAAATCTGAAATCTGAAATCTGAATCTCTCTCTCTCTCTCTCTCTCTCTCTCTCTCTCTCTCTCTCTCTCTCTCTCTCTCTCTCTCTCTCTCTCATGAAAGATAGGGAGGCAGAAGTATAAAGATAAAGAAATATAGTACGTCAGGAAAAACGGTACCGAAGAATCATTGTGTAGTTTACACAATGATTCTTCGGTACCGTTTTTCCTGACGTACTGTTCTATACTAACAAACTCTTTCAACGATTACAAAAACATGAGACAGACAAAATTGTTCACATAGATAGCGTTAGAATCGATTTATTTCCTACAAATGGATAAGATAAGATAAGATAAGATAAGATAAACACGAACGACACGAGACGAGACGAGACGAGACGAGACAAGACAAGACCAACTTTACAGTTTCATTCATACTTAAATGAGATCAATTAATTGTACGTGATTTCCGTTTTGTTTAAACATAAAATAAAACACAAAGCCTTTGACGAACCATTCAGAGGCAGTATGAAAAAGAGATAAAATAAGAGATTTGTGAATCATGAGTAAAACATTCACGTAAACTACATGATCGTACTAGTTAGTGCCTACAGAAAGGGTGTACCATAAGTTCGTATCAACCAGTTTTGTTTCATGTTTCCCTGTAACCTTTTCTCGGTTCCAGACGCCATGTGTACGGGCCTGCAGGAAGCTAACATCTCTCACCCCACAGACTGTCGACACGTGGTTTACTGCAAGAATGACGTCATCGATACCGTCTTCATGTGTCCAGATGGTTTCTGTTATGACGCTACCACCAGGGGTGCAGTGTACCTATACCTCTTCAACCACACACAGGTATGGTTAGACTGACTGCATGCACTTCTTGAAGTCGGTTCAGACACAAACGCCCTTGCTATCCCAGTATGAGAAATTAGAGACATGTACAACATATATACACACGCGTGCTCGCGAACGTGCGCGCACACACGCGCGAGCGCATGCACACATACACACACACACGCATACACACATATGACACACAGATAGATAGAGATGTAGACAGACAGATAGACTGACAGACAGACAGGTAGACAGACAAATAGACAGTTAGATAGATAGATAGATAGATAGATAGATGCTCGGACGGACAGACAGACATACAGACATACAGATAGATAGATAGATAGATAGATAGATAAATCATAGATAGATATATGAATAGACAGATCGATAGATCGATAGATCGATAGATAGATAGATAGATAGATAGATAGATAGATCGATCGATCGATAGATAGATAGATAGATAGATAGATGCTCGGACAGACAGACAGACAGGCAGACAGACAGACAGACAGACAGATAGATAGATAGATAGATAGATAGATAGGTAGATAGATAGTAATAGATAGGTAGATAGATAGATAGATAGAAAGAAAGATAGAAAGATAGATAGATGGGTAGATAGATAGATAGATCATAATGATAGATAGATAGATCGATAGATCGATAGATAGATAGATACATACATACATACATACATACATACATACATACATACATACATACATACATACATATATACATAGATAGATACATAGATAGATACATAGATAGATACATAGATAGATAGAGACAGATGTTATATAGATGTGTATAGAGCAGGTGTAGACACATAGGTATTATATTGACTACTATTTTCACTGTTTCTTTCCCTACATCTTTCATTCTGTCTCTCACAAACGACAAAAATGCTGTTCCGTATGAATTGTGTCTTATACTATTGACTGACTGATGCATCTCTGACTAGGTATGCAGAGTATCAACAGCAAGCTTGAAAAATAGCTCTCAACTAATAATTCAAACCGTTGGAAAGCAAGTGCCATTGTCGTCGTCATTATCAATGTCAATGTCATTGTCATTGTCGTTATTTTCTTTGCATTGGCTCTGCCATCGTCATCGTCATCGTCATCGTCATCGTAATTATTTTCATTGTCATTGTCATGATCATTATCATTGTTAATTTCATTTTCATTGTTATTTTCGTTGTCATTGTTATTATCATTGTCATTGTTGTTTTTTTTATTGTCGCTGTCATTATCATTGTCAAAGTCATTGTGATTGTTATTTTTATCATCGTTGTCATTATCATTGTCATTGTTATTTCATTGTCTTTGTTATTGTCATTGTCATTGTTCTTTTATTGTCTTTGTCACTGTCATTGTCATTATCATTGTCATCGTCAGTGTCATTGTCATTATCATTGTCATTGTCATTATCATTGTCATCGTCATTGTCATTGTCATTATCATTGTCATCGTCATCGTCATTGCCATTGTCAATGTCAATGTCAATGTCAATGTCATTGTCATGGTCATTGTCAATGTCACCAGAACTCAAGGACAGCCCGTGCTACCCCGACAAAGACCACGTGACATTCCCCCATCCCCGTCAGTGTACGACCTTCATCCAGTGCTACAAGGGACGGGAGGTGCCCCAACACTGCAGAACCGGCGAGCTTTACGTCACGCGCCGGCAGTGCTCAGATGACGTCACCATGACGCAATGCTACCGGACCTTGGACACCTCAGTCGGGGTGTGACCAACGTTACCATCCTACCCTCCAACTGACGACATCCATAATAATGACCCCCGGACACCTCATTCGGGGTGGTGACTAATGCCACCCGTCTGATCCTACATCTGACAAGCAGCCGCATGAGCTTTGGACACCTCAGTTGGGATGGTGGTTCATGCCACTCTTCCTACCCTATAAATGACAATACCCACATGAGTTTGGACACCTCACTCGGGGTGATGGTCAGTGCCACTCTTCCTACCCTATAAATGACAATACCCACATGAGTTTGGACACCTCACTCAGGTTGATGGTCAATACCACTCTTCCTACCCTATAAATGACAATACCCACGTGAGTTTGGACACCTCACTCGGGTGATGGTCAGTGCCACCCTTCCTACCCTATAAATGACAATATCCACATGAGTTTGGACACCTCACCCGGGGTGGTGACTAATGCCACATGAGCTTGGACATTTCAGTTGGGGGAGGGGGTGACCAACGCTTACCATCCTTTCCTCCATCTGAAAGTACCCACATGGCTTTAGACATCTCAGTCAGAGGGGATGACTGGTGATACCCATTCTACCTATAATTCCAGTGGTAGGCTGATGAAATACCATTATAAAATATAGACTAGAAAAAGATGGTCTAGTTAGGGCTTCAGGACCTGGCCAGCTCACGGGTTTATGGGCAGGCTTAATCAAGACTTGTGCCATGATCACCATACACATGGCACCAGGATTCAAAACGAGCGGTAGACAGAGAGGAAGGCTTGGGTTGATGGCGTGAAAGAAACCATGATGGCACACAGTATTTTTCCTCCATTTCAGACCTTCCAGCTTACAACTATTGTCAATTCTTTCTGCCCGCGGCACCAATTATGGTGTGAGCGGACGGATAAAAGAAAGGGAGTGAATGACACTGACTAACTACCTTGGGAGTTGTACCGTGAGAGCGCTCGTCTTGTATGCAGCGAATAACTCTTCCAAAGTCTGTGTGTCTTTGTACAAGTCTCTCCAGTCTGCACTAGTAATGCCATGAATCTTTTCATTTTTACACTCCTTAAAAAAATCGGGAAAAACGAAGAGAGAGAGAGAGAAGAGAGAAGAGAGAGAGAGAGAGAGAGAGAGAGAGAGAGAGGCAGACAGGCAGACAGACAGCAGGCAGACAGAAGACAGAGACAGACGGAGAGAGAGAGAGAGAAGAGAGAGAGAGAGAGAAGAGAGAGAGCAGACAGGCAGACAGACAGGCAGGCAGACAGGAGACAGAGACAGACGGAGAGAGAGAGAGAGAAGAGAGAGAAGAGAGAGAGAGAGAGAGAGAGAGAGAGAGAGAGAGAGAAGAGAGAGAGAATTATTTCGTATCGACTCGAGTGAGATGCCTGTGTTTGTTTGTTTGTTTGTGTGTGTGTGTGTGTGTGTGTGTGTGTGTGTGTAGTGTGTGTGTGCGCGTGCGCGCGCTCGTGTGCGCGTGCGCGTGCGTGCGCGTGCGTGCTCCGTACATGCGTGCGTGCGTGCTCGTATGTGCGTGTGGAACAAAAAGATACACATTTTCCACTGTACATTTCTAAATGTCTTGTTATGAACGATGCAATCATACATAAGACTATGGAGTGCTG
Source organism: Monoplex corrugatus (assembly GCA_030674185.1). Classification (NCBI taxonomy): domain Eukaryota; kingdom Metazoa; phylum Mollusca; class Gastropoda; order Littorinimorpha; family Ranellidae; genus Monoplex; species Monoplex corrugatus. Next base: position 43,114,836 of record JAPXFY010000021.1, on the reverse strand, counting down.
TTACTGCTCATAAGAGCAGTTGTTTTTGTTATAACATAACTTTTACCATAAACCACAGTGTCTTCCTTCTATTGTGATAGTTTGATATGCCTGTATACCTGATGTGAAGAAAAGAACATATCCTGTCTTTCTGGAGTGAATATACGGGCCATTTCATTGCTTGTGTGATGGACTTCTGTATCGCATTAGGCTCCCCTGAGGTCGAGTTTTATATCATCTGCTTCTTCATCATCGGTGACCTAAAGTAGAACCCCCTTAGTGGGAATGCCAGGTACTGTTTCAGAATAAATAGTATTCCCACCTTGGGAAAATTCTGTGTTAGAAATTTCCTCTTGTCTGTCACTCTCTCTGTTTCTTTCTTCCTCCTTTGCTTTCTGTCATTTCTTCCTATCGCTTTGTGCCTTGCTAATCCATTCATCTGTATGTGTTCGATAAAGTCTTACGTACTTTCTCTTAGGATTGATAATTGGGTACACGTATTAAGTGCAGTTTTGGCTCTAAGGTAATGATATATGCGGAAACATTGTTAGGTAATTTAGGCCCGGTTTTTATTTATGTTTTAGTGGTCTTAAGTATGTTTAAACTTATATTCAGGTATTGTTTTTAAATCCCCTGTGTGATAAGATTGGACGGAGTGGTCAACGCCAGGAGCATCTCCTAGATTAAGTCCGCGAATGCATTGATATGTGTACAATATTCTTTGCCTATTTTTTTCAGTGTTGAAGTATTGTGTATGTTATAAAACGGTTGTGGCCATGATATGGATTTACGCAGTTGGCTGGAATTGAAACAAAAATAAGAATAACACTAACCTTAAGAAGAACGAAATGTGGATTTTTTGTGTGATTATCTTGAATATAAAATGAGAGTACTGGAACGGCAAGAACGTCCTGTTTACTTGTTGACGTGAAAGTATACTTTCCAGCTGTGTAGGTTGTTGTATTAGTTACTCATGTGAATATTTATTGTTATGTAAAGGTCATATCGCTTATTTGATAAGTGAAAATGTATTCTGCCGCTAATGTGATAGCCATCTCTGTTAATATTGTAAAGAAAGATGTCTATTTTGCAGATGCATTTGTAATTTTTTCAACTGGTTTAAAACGTAATTATCCACGTGAGTGCCTTCCTTATCGCTGATGCAAAAACCTCTGCTGGTGTAAATGTTTATTTTATCGCTGGGGTGAATTATGCATTGTTGCTAGTATATGTCTTCTTTGTTTCTGGCGTAAAAATCCAGGAAGTCTGATGCTAATGCAAATACCGGTTTTATTGATGGTGTAAATGTCTTCCTCATGGATACGTAAATATTTCTTCGTTGTTTATGTTGTATTGTCAATGAACAATGCAATTTTTATCATTTAAAGGTTTTCCACATCACTGATGCAAGAAAATATTGTTTTGATAGTGAAAACGTTTCCTGTATCATCGTGTTGAATGTCATCTTTATGACTGATATAAAATGTCGTTGCTTGTGGTTTGATATCTTTTCTTCTGGTGTAAATACCTCATTAATTCCTGGCTGAAAGGCCTGTTGCTGGGTGGAATGTCTTCTCTATTGCTGGCGTAAATGTCTTCTTTCTAACTGATGTAAAGATCTGTTGTTGTTGTGAAAATGTTTGTTTACTGGTGTAAAAGTCTACTACTGGTGTAAGTCTTCTTTTTAGCGGACTTAAAGCCCATTGCTGCAAAAAACGTCTTTTTACTGGTGTAAAAGCCTATTACTGGTGTGAAAGACTTAGTCTTCTCCTTAGAGGTATAGAAGCCTATTGCAAGTGTGGACTTTTTCTTTTCTTTTTTTTTCTGTCTTTTTTCTTCTTTTTTTTACTGGTGTAAAAGTCTATTACTGGTGTGAAAGTTTTCTTTTCACTTGTTCAGAATCCTATTGCTGATGTAAATGTCTTCATTTTACCGATGTAAAGCCTGTTACTGGTTTCAAAGCCTTCATTTTAATGGTGTAAAAGCATGTTGGTGATGTGAAAGTCTTATTTTAACTGGTGTAAAATCCTATTGCGGGTAAGA
>JAPXFY010000021.1:43107814-43110314 GCA_030674185.1 Monoplex corrugatus | reverse complement strand
CCGTGAAGTAGAAGCCAATTGTTGCACAGTACTCTGCCTTCGCTTCCTAATTTATTCATCCCCTGCTTCCAGGACTTCAGCGGTTGGAGTTGTGGCGCCCCTGCTCGCCTGACAGTGTTCTTGTAAGGTTGTGAGACCACTATATAGAAGTATAGATATCACCCTATACCCCAACCTCCCCTAGAATACTGACACCGTTTGGTCCGCGACTCCTTATAGGGTATTCACAGCGGGCCCCCACATCTGGGGGGTCATTCAGCCGAGATTTGGTTTTATCGGAGACTACTACGTGTCAAATGGACAGACTGAAGAACTAATGAAAGTGTCCTGGAAGAACTTGATATCACCAGAAAACTACTAGCAGTCATCAACAAGAGAAGACTAAAAATACGTTGGCCATGTGTCACGCAACAAGAACACGGACCTCACGGCAACCATCTTTCGAGGAAAAACAGTGGCAAAAAGGAAGAAAGGCAGACCTACAATCTCATACATCGAGAACATAACCAATGTCAGTGCCCTTAATATTCAAGAAATTGTCCGCTAAAAGTCAAGACAGAGCGGCCTGGAGGGAGATGGAGGCATCCAGGTGTGCAGCGGCCAACACCGAACCCGGTGACACCGACAAGTGAGAAGCCTATTGTTGGTATCTTCTCTTTACTGGGCGTAAATATCTGCATTGTTGTTGGCATGAATATCGTCTTTCTTATTGGTGTTCAAGTCTATTGCTGATGTGAATGTCTTCTCTTTATTGGTGTAAATACTTCCTTTGTTGCTGGAGCAAATCTCTTCTTTCTTATTGGTACAAAAGTCTGTTGCTGGTAATAATGTCTCCACTAAACTACGGTTAATACTTCCTGTATTAATAGCAGGAATGTCTTCATTCTTCATATCATCATCATCATCATCATCATCATCATCATCATCATCATCATCATCATCATCATCATCATCATCATCATCAGGTGCCTTGCCGCATGGCGTTGGCGATTATGGACTTCCATCTGTCTCTATCACTTGTTGCCTCAAGCATCTTTTCCACCCTCCTTGTCCCCAGCCACTCTGCAAGTCCGTCTAGCATCTTCTCCCTGGGTCTACCCGGTGCTCTCTTTCCCTCCAGCTTTCCCGTGGTGACCAGGTGTTCCAATTCCTTTCCCTTTTCTCGTAAAATGGCCTGTAAATGTTGCCTGTCTTTTTCCTAATCTTCCTTATGGATGATCTACTTGTGTCTCCCTCCATCAAGACTGTCTCGTTTGTTTTCTTTGTTTTATTCTTACTGGTGTAAAAACTTATAGTTGTTTGAATGTTCTTTTTATCTGTGGCGTAAATATCTGTTTTATCGTTGGTGTACATGTCTTCTTTCTTACTGGTGTAAAAACACATTGCAATTGTGAAAGTCTTTTCTTCCACTGGTGTAAATATCTCCTTTATTGCTGATGTAAATGTCATTTTTGGTTGATATTATAAAAGCCTGTTAACAATAGTTCTTTATTGCTAGTGTAAAGAGCCAGTGCTGGTGGGAATGTCTTTATTACTGCTGATGTAAAGATCTGTTTCGTTGCTAATGTGATTGTTTTTTGCCAATTCTGCTTTTAACATTGAGTACTCATGTAAATGTCTTCTGTACCTACTGGCATAAAGTCTACTGCCGGTATAAATGGGGTTTTTGGTGAGTGTGGTTATTTCATATTGATCGGAGAGTGGAGTATATGTTAGTGTGTGGGAATGGTATGTGGGATGGTAGTGTGTGTGTGTGTGTGTGTGTGTGTGTGTGTGTGTGTGTGTGTTTCTGAATACGTGTGTGTGTGTGTGTATATATATATATATATATGTGTGTGTGTGTGTATATATATATATATGTGTGTGTGTGTGTGTGTGCTTTGATGTGTGTGTGTGTGTGTGTGTGTGTGTGTGTGTGTGTGTGTGTGTGTGTGTGTGTGTGTGTGTGTGCTTCCGAGTGTGTGTGTGTGTGTGTGTGTGTGTGTGTGTGTTTGTGTGTGCTTCTGAATATGTGTGTGCGTGTGTGAGTGTGCTTCTGAATATGTGTGCGAATGTGTGTGTGTGTGTGTGTGTGTGTGTTGTGTGTGTGTGTGTGCTTCTGAATATGTGTGTGCGTGTGTGTCTGTGTGTGTGCTTCTGAATATGTGTGTGGTGTGTGTGTGTGTGGGGGGTGTGCTTCTGAATATGTGTGGGTGCATGAGAGTCTTGGAAGTTTTTTCTCTTCTGTTTCTGGACCTTTACCAAATATGGATCAAAAGCGTGAGCCATGAAGGGTCATGAATGCGTAAGTGTGGAAGTCATCAAGCCACGGTCAATGTCACACAGATAAAAACAAAAACAAAACAAAACTGAGAATCAGCACTTTTTCAGAAGTTGTGTGCAACCATTTCTCAGAACTTCTGAAAATGTTTCAACCCCCTTTTCACTGCAGTGACAAATCAACACTTTCCACACTTCTCACCCATCATATTTCCTTTTACGTTTTACAAAGTCACATTAA
>JAPXFY010000021.1:43095314-43100314 GCA_030674185.1 Monoplex corrugatus | reverse complement strand
CACTGCATAAAATCACGTAAGGCATGAATGCACACACAAACACATAGCCGCCCATATTCACATGCACACGCACACATACATGTACGTGAACACACACACACACCACACACACACAACACACACACACACACACACACACCACACACACATACACACACACAGACACACACACATGTATATATGTATATATAAGCATCACACACACATGTATAATATATGTATATACAAGTATGCACACACACACACACACACACACACACACACACACACACATATATATACTATATATATATAGGTAGAAAGAAACTCTAGGGAGAGCTAGACAACAGAAGGTCTTCAGAGAAGTAACCCCCTTTAGACAAGTGTTTCGGCCCTGAATTCCTTACACTCTCGGGGGCCGGGCCACATCCAGGTCATGACTCCTGGATGCCCTTCTGCTGTTGTCTATTTTTTTTTTTTTTTTCCCACGCCGGGGATCGAACCTGGGCGATTCTGCGCTTCAGAAACTGCGGTACGCGGTTTTACCAATGTGCTAACGGGGCACACATCATCTGTAGGGAATTTAATCCTTATGAAGTTCACTTTTTTGGTTCCTCCTTGCCCAGATCCAGCTTGAGCTCCTTTCTGCTGCCTCTGCCATCGCTTTAAGGGCTCTAGTCCTCTTCTTCCCAGAAATGGCGAGTTGTTTCATGAGATCATAAGCGGAGGTGCCCACAAACCCTCTTGCCCCGACCTCTATGGCGAAGATTTTGACCCGCAGACCTGCTTTCTTCAGGGTGCTGGCAAGACCGGCGTATTTTTCGGTCTTGTAGATATGTGCTTCTTCCATTCTGCTTTCGTATGGCACAGTGAGTTCTATCAGAATCACTTGTTTCGAGGAGTCAGAGTGGAGAGCGATGTCTGGTCTCATGCCTGTCTTGCTGATGACATCTGGGTAATTTCTCCACTCTGGGAGGTCTGCTGTACACTCCCAGTCGACTGCTCCATCCAGAAGACCCTTTGGCAATGTGCTGGTTGTCATAGCCCTTTCGGGCCAGACCTGTTTCCCTCCTGCTTTGTAGAACGTTGTCATAGCAATTGGTGCGTTTGGGGTCATGGTTTTTTCGCTAACCACATCTGTGATCACTTTCAGAACTTGGTTGTGCCTCCATGTATACCTTCCTTGGGCTAGCGCTACTTTGCAAGAGCTTAGGACATGTTCCACTGTTTGTTTCTTCTGACAGAGCGGACATGCTGGGTCGTCTGCTTTCCCCCATTTCACTAAGTTTGCATTCGAGGGGAGCAGGTCATATACAGATCTGAGGAGGAAGCTTATCCTTAGAGGAGCCATGTGCCACATATCGTTCCAGCTGAGACTTCTTTGGAGTGCACTGTCCCATGTTCTCCATTGCCCCTGTTGACCTTGCTGGACTGCCTTCTGCACTCTTTTGACATCTTCTTCTTCCTTCAACTCCTGTATGATCATGTCTCTTTTTTCCTTCCCTTTGGCTTTGGACCACCACTGCATTTTTGTTGCTCCCAGTCCCTGTCTGTTGGTTTGCGTGTGTCCAATTATTTCTTTGATGCTGAGGTTTCTCTTGGCATTGTTTACAGCCTCTTGGACTTTCCACTTTCTGCCAGTTCTCAGCTTTGGATGAACTGCTCTCACGATATTGTCCTCCGATTCCTCCAGCATGCTCAACAGTCTTGCTTTTCCAACTTTGTATTCCTCCACTATGGATTTCAGAGGTAGCTTCAGCATTGCTTGACGACAGTAGAATGCAACATCAGTGAGACCAGGTGGGACACCGAGCCATTTTCTTGTGTATTTGTTGATTTTGGCTTCCATTGCTTCGACTGTGCTGGTGCAAATGTCATAGATTAGCAGTGGCCACAGCAGCTTTGGTATTAGCATGAACTGTAGACACCAGACTTTGTATTTGCCTGGCAGTCCGCAGTTATCTATTTTCTTCAGGCCTTCTTCTGCTGTTTGCTTGGTTTCACATCCCCTTTGTGTGTCTTTCAGGGAGTCATCATACCATCTTCCGAGACTTTTTACTGGCTCTTCTGTGACAGTGGGGATGGCTTGGTTGGCTACCATGAATTTGACTGAATCTGCCACTTTTCCTTTTCGCAGTGAGAGACTTCGGGATTTCTTAGGTTTGAACCTCATTCTTGAAGAGGCCACCAGCTCATCCAGCTGCTTTAAGATTTGGTGTGTCTCTTCCTCATCCGTGGACAAGACTGTTGTGTCATCCATGAAAGCTTTTAGAGGAGGCATCTGGTATCCATCTCCCAGATTCACTGGACCTGAACTCTTCATTGCAGCTTTCAAGATGACTTCCATTGCCAACACGAACAGTATGGGAGAGATTGCACAGCCCATTGCAATGCCCACCTCTAGGTCTATCCAGTCCGTGGTGTATTCTTTGGTAGAGAACCGCATTGAGAACCCTTGGAAATACTTCCTCAGCATTGTTCGGATGTTTTCTGGGATGTGATACATTTCAAGAGCCAGCTGGATCATATCGTGTGGAACTGATCCATATGCATTCGCCAGATCAAGCCAAACTACGTCAATGTCTCTCTTCTCTGTTCTTGCTTTTTGGATGGCATCCCAAATCAACGTGGCATGTTCCAAGCATCCAGGCATTCCTGGTATGCCTCCCTTTTGGACTGACATATCCAGATACTTGTTTTCAGTCAGGTATTTTGTCAATCTTGCTGCCATAACAGAGAAGAAGATTTTCCCCTCGACGTTCAGAAGTGATATTGGCCTGAACTGATTGATGCTGCTGGAGTTCTGCTCCTTCGGAATGTACACTCCTTCAGCTCTCATCCATTGGTCGCTGATCTTCTGGTTCCTCCATGCTGATCGAATCATCTTGTGGAGCCACTCGAGCACTTTTGGGCATTTCTTGTAGAGCAGGTATGGTATTCCGTTTGGTCCAGGTTTTGACTTGGCTCTGGCTTTCTTTACTACGTTCTTCACTTCATCCAGTGTTGGTGGTTTGTTATTGAATTTTCCTTCTGGCGCTGCAGGCCAAACCAGATTTTGGATTTCAAGTGGTGCCTCGCGCTGAGAATCGGAATATGTTTCCCTGAGATGCTGCTCTAGGGTTTCCTTGCCCACTGTGAGAGTCCCTGATTTGGGTTGTTCAAACAGCTTTCTTGCATATATATATATATATAGTATATATAGAAGCTAGAGATGATGATATTATATGTTATTGATAAGAGTGGAAAACACAAATGTTTGCCGTTTCCACTAGTCATATTCATAATCATTTCTGTTTGCCACACATGGATTTACCATGCCAGACTAAGTCGTAGCACAGTCAATGTCTGTGTAGAAGCCTGTTGAGGCTGAGAAACCTCTCACTGATACGATCTGACAGAGATTCAAATCTTCAACCTCCAAATCATCAATCCATTGTGTGAAGGCCGTAATAACCAAGCGGATTAACATGGGACTTATAATCTGAATGACTGGGGTTCGATTCTGCCTGGGTACCTCTGGCCTGATGGGTACATGGTGGAGACTTTAACACATTCCGTACCGCGTCACGAGATCCTCGTGACTCAGCTTTCTCTCTCCGTAGACCGCGTCACGAGGATTTCGTGCCCTGAACCGTGGTTTCAGTTTCGAGTATATAAATAGAAAATGACCGCATTGCTGATGTAAATCCTTTTCCGGCAAAGGGAGTATACTCTTGTCATTTCCTTTCTGCGTTTACACGACGTTTGAAGCGGCAAAAATGGCAAGATATACCTTGTTTTCTGACAATACCCCCTCCGGCCTTCTCTCTCCTAACATTACTTGGTTAATAGTTAGTACAGTGACCTATTTTCTTGGTAGGAAAAGGGTTAATGGTGAAGATTTTAGATGTTTTTTTCCGATCTCCCAATATGTGTGCCCATACCCATCGTGTGTAAACTCATTACAGAACATCAAAGACCGCCCCACCCCCTCTTTCCGTATAAATAGTATCTCAACCTTAAGGAATTTCTGTGCTAGAAATGTCCTCTTTTCTGACACTCTTTTTGTTTCTGTCTTGTTCCTTTGCTTTCTGTTATTTCTTCCTATCATTTTTCTGCCTTGCTGGTCCTATTCACCTGTATGTGCTGAATAAAGTCTTACGTGCTCTTTCTAAGGATATACTACTGGGTACATGTATTAAGTGCATTTTTGACAGTAGGGAGATCTTAGGTAACTTATGCCCGCTTTTATATACATGTATATTTTTGGTGTCCGTAGGTATGCTTAAATTTACATTCAGGTGGGTTTTTTTTTAAATGCCCTATGCGATAAATTGGACGGATTGGTCAACGCCTAGGGAATGTCCTTAAATTATGTGTGCGAATGCATTGACATGTGTACTTAATTTTCTTTCCTTTTCTTTCTTACTTCCTGTTGAAGTTTTGTATGTTTTGAAGCGGATATAACCCGGATATCGCTCTACGCAGTAGTCTGGGCTTTAAACAACAATAACGACAACATCAAAAGGCGCACGTTAAAGATCTTGTAAGCTCTGTCAGTGTCCCTGGACTTCAGGAATTATGAAAACGCCCTGCATGATTTGAACGCTCGCCAAAAAGAGAGAGTATGCAGACTGTGCAGCAACACTATACCTGCACAGAAGGGACACAAACAATGTACATACACGAATCAGAAAAACAATCAGAACCCTATCAAATAAGTAACAAAGAAAAACAGTAAAAAAGAAAGAAAGACAAAGAAAGACAAAAAAATTAGTCGATTGTGCAAAACCTCTTCGCCATGGTGACTGGGGCGGGGGGGCGGGGGGGCGGGGGCAAAGTGATCTTTATCCCACGCTGTCACGCAATCGTACAGAGGGGCAGCTGTCAGAAGCCGTGGGCTATCGATTACCTGTGCATATTTATCTTGTTTGTTTCTCTCTATCCCTCCCTGTGTGTTCTCTGTCTGTCTGTGTGTCTGTCTGTTTGTTTGTCTGTTTGTCTGTTTGTCTGTTTGTCTGTCTGTCTGTTTGTTTGTCTGT
>JAPXFY010000021.1:43090314-43092814 GCA_030674185.1 Monoplex corrugatus | reverse complement strand
TCTCTCTCTCTCTCTCTCTCTCTCTCTCTCTTCTCTCTCTCTCTCTCTCTCTGACTTTTTTCTTTACGTGTGAATGCAGGTTGCTTTGCCCACAATGCACAGGCATTCTGTTGCTGCACAGTCTGCATACTCCGTCTCCAGTGAGCGTGCATACTGAGTATTTTCATGTTTGCATAAGCCAACCACCGATATGACTTAAGTGATGTTGGACGTGCCTGATTGATGCTTCACACGAATATAATCACAAAGTGCTTTCTGGGGCATTAAGTGGTCTGCGCGCGTGCGCGCGCGCGCACCACACACACACACACACACACACACACACACAGAGGCACACACACAGGCACATACACACACAGGAACAGAAATAAAACAGACAGTCAGACAAACAGAAACACAGACGGACAGACAGACGCACACACACAAACACACACACAGACACCCCCCCCCCCCCACATATACACACACGCACACAACACAACACACACACAACACACACACACACACAACACACACACACACACAACACACAACACACACATACACACAACACACACACACAGCATACACAACACACACACACATACACACACAACACACACACTCAACACACACACAACACAACACACACACAACACACACGCACACACACACACACACACACACACACACACACACTCACACACACACACAACACACACACACACACACACAACACACGTACTACACACACCGTACACACACACACGTACAACACACACACATACATCACACACACACATACTCACACACACACACACGACACACACACACACACAAAACACACACACACACACACACACACACACACACACGATGACAGGGGAGATCAGAAAAATGTCCACCCTTCACCCACCAGGCGGAAGGTACTCTGGCAGGATCGAACCCTGACCATTTGATCAGAAATTCGACGTCTTACCCACTTAACTATTGTGCGTGTCGATCGAGGTATGCCCTGACTCTCAGTATCTCATTCATGAATAATCTAATCACGCAGTGTTCTCATGTAACTGACCCACTACAAATATGAATTATGCATGAGATCAATATTAATGTCATGCAACACGAACTTACATGTACATACGGCCCGATGGTTAGATCAGTTGAGACAGGCTAACAACAAAATCAAATACTGTACAGGAATTTTCGAGGGTATTGGCATAAACACATTAATGTTCGTATACATTTTTGCAAGCCAAAACAACACTCAAGAAGATGGAAAGCATTCTTACCAACAAATGCCTATCAATTAACATCATCAGGAAGAGAGTTCTTGAATGTTATATAGAACCAATACTGTTGTACGGTTGCGAGGCGTGGACAGTCAACAAGCAAAGCCAGAACAAGATTGAGGCAGCCGAGATGTGGTTTCTTAGAAGGATGTTGAGAGTTCCATGGACAGCAAAGAAAACAAACGAAACAGTCTTGATAGAGGCAGACACACGTAGATCATTCATAAGGAAGATTAGGAAAAGGCAGGCAACATTCATAAGCCATTTTATGAGGAAAGGGGAATTGGAGCACCTGGTCACAACGGGAAAGCTGGCAGGAAGGAGAGCACCGGGTAGACCCAGGGAGAAGATACTAGACGGACTTCCAGAGTGGCTGAAGACAGGGAGGGTGGAAGAGATGTTTGAGGCAACAAGAGATAGACACAGATGGAAGTCCATAATCGCCAACGCCATGCGGCAAGGCGCCTGATGATGATGATGATGCATTTAGCCCCTGTCTATAATAATAATTACAATAATAATTACAATATTTCTATAGCGCAAAATCTTGATAAAATCAAATCTAAGCGCTGAAACAGACACACACACACGCACGCACGCACACACACCACGCACGCACGCACGCACACACACACACACACACACACACACACACACACACACACACACATACACACACACACGCACGCACGCTCGCGCGCGCGCACACACACACGTACACACACACACACAAACGCGTACACATACACTCATACACAACACACACAAACACACCACACACACACTCATACACACACACACACACACACATACACATACACACACACACACACACACGCACGCACACAACACACACACACACACACACACACACACACACACACACACACAAAACACAACCACACACACACATACACACACACACATAACACAGAGAGAGACAGAGAACATAGTTCTCGAACAGGAACGTGGAGCTTAGTTGAGTGTCTATGGCTAGGGCGATACATTGATAAAAGGGTGCATGGTTAGAGAGAGAGAGAGAGAGAGAGAGAGAGAGAGAGAGAGAGAGCGAGAGAGCGAGAGAGACAGAGAAATATATATATATTATATAGACAGAGACAGAGATTTTGTTGATGTTAGTAGTAGTAGTAGCAGCAGTAGTAGTAGTAGTATTGTTATTTTTACTATTATTATTACCATTACTATTATTACCATTACTATTATTACAT
>JAPXFY010000021.1:43077814-43085314 GCA_030674185.1 Monoplex corrugatus | reverse complement strand
TTTTCTGCATGTGATCTCAAGTTTGTATACATGGGATTCTCTTTAGTGTTATGTATGATATGTTTTGTGAGTTTGTCTGTTTGTTTACATTTAGGTGATTTCTGTTTTCATAAAATGTGGAAGGAAAGAAAACAGAACAACACAACGCAATACAAGATAACACAACATAACACAACTCAATACATTACTACAGAAAATCATACAACTAAACAGATTACGGCGTAATACTATACGACATCACGTAACATAACAAGACACAACAGAGCACTACAGAGCACAACACAACACAACAGTACACAATGCAACACAACACAACGGAAAGCAATGAAACACAAGACAAGACAAGACAAGACAAGACAACACAACACAACGCAACACAACGGAACGCAATGAAACAAAACAGAAGACAAGACATCACAACACAACACAACACAACGCACGATACGACATGACACAACACGACACTAGCACCACACCACCCCACACCACACCACACCACACCACACAACACCACACCACGCCACACCACACCACCACACTACACCACACCACACCACACCACACACCACACCACAATACAACACACCAATCCTCACCTCATCACAACCACACCACACCACACCACCACACCCCACACCACACTACATACCATACCACACCACAATACAACACACCAACCATCATCTCATCACACCACACCACATCACACCACACCACACCACATCACATCACACCACACCACCCCACACCACACTGCCACACCACACCACAATTCAACACATCAACCCTCATCTCATCACACCACACCACACCATACCACACCACATCACATCACACCACATCACACCACACCTAACCCAAACCATACCTCACCACACCACATCACACCGCACTGCACAACACCACATCACTCCACACCACACCACACCACACAACACAATACAACACAACAAACACCACATCACACCACACCACACCACACCACGCTACATACCACACCACACCACAACACACAATAACACAACACAACGCAACGCAACACAACACAACACAACACAACACAACACAACACATAACCACACCACACCACACCGCACCACAACACACCAAAACGCAACGCAATGAAGCACTACACAATACTTCTTTTCAGACGCCTATGGCCCAGCGATAACATGAGCCTACCCAACTCCACCCCACACCACCACACCACCCCACACACCCTGCCATTGTGACCCATCCACCCACCTTGTCGCAATGTCACGCGCACACACGAAAACACCCAGACATACACGCACAGATACACACACAGACACACGGACACGGATACGGATACAGACATAACCCTTTTGGGAAAAGAGCGCGTCGCTTGTGGACTATTACTATTATTATCAGAATTTGCAAGCGACAAGTGGAGACAACTTCCGAAAAACAAACAGGTAAGTCTCCGGCTTCTCGGCCATTGCTTTCAGTTCAATACGTCGTGTACGTGTCGTCTGCTTGTTGAAACTGTTCGAAGTAGCAGCCGGTAGTTTTTAGGCTTGAATAACTGTTGTGTGTGTGTGTGTGTGTGTGTGTGTGTGTGTGTTATTTTTCGAGAAATTGTCCTCACTCTGATGCAAGCTGACTCAAAGTCCTTTGAGTCCACTAAGCTGATATTGATTGACACGAAGTTATCGACTGCACAAGGGACCCAGAACACTTGTTTGAAATGGGTTTCCTCAGAAAACAACGAAGGGGAAGTGTGCAGTAGCTGCGCAGTAGCTGAAGCACGATTTGATAATAAAGAATAAATCTGGTCAACGTGTTTCGGTCTTTCTGTTATTTTGCGCAAGGATATTGTGCCTACCAACCCATAGCCACAGCAGGTAATTTAACGATAGCTTAATTAGGCCTTAGCCAAACGTGAGCGAACGGTCAGGGTCGGTTTGTCCGCCCCTAAAGGGATCAAAGAAGTTTATTTAAGATATAAGCATTTGTGTTCAGTGTGTTTAACTGCTGAGACATTCTTGTTTGTACGTAAGTCGTATGACGTTCACGTTTATGTTAAACTGATAATGACTGCATGATTCACGCCCATGTCAGCCGTCGAGTACTTTGCAGTGACATATATGAGAGTTCCAACAGCTACACAGAGGCACATGGGGGTAGCGAAGTTACGATCCTGTAGGGTCGGGTGTGGCGGGGAGAGGGGTTTAAAGACACGAGCATACGCTGGTGGCCGGGTGGAGAGAGTGAGTTGCTGAGTTTAAATGGGAACTGAGGGAGATGCGGATGTGTGTGTGTGTTGTGTGTGTGTGTGTGTGTGTGTGTGTGTGTGTGTGTGTGTGTGTATGTGTGTGTGTGTAGGTGTGTGTGTCTGTGTATGTGTCAGTGTGTGTGTGTGTGTGTGGGTGTGTCTGTGTGTGTCTGAGTGTGTGCATGTGTATGTGTGTGTGTGTGTGTATGTGTGTGTATGTGTCTGTGTGTATGTCTGTGTGTGTGTGAGTGTGTGTGTGTGTGTGTGTGTGTGTGTGTGTGTGTGTGTGTGTGTCTGTGTTTTCGAGAAATCTCAAAAAGGGCAAGATAGGGTTACATTTTGGGAGGTGTGGAAGAGGGGTCCAATCTCCTACCTAAGGTCTGGCCTTACGAGAAGTCGACAAAAAATGTCTGCTTTAGTCCAGGCGAACAAAAATCGGCGATGATGTTGAAATCTAGTATTTCTCGTTTGCCGGCGATCTGTTCAGTATTTATGGAGACAATGGTGCAGTTCACGTCTTTCTCATGTAGTTTAGGTTTGTTTCCATTATGAAAGGGTTAAGTTCGTGGTTGTTGTTTTTTTTCTTTTGGCCGGTTTTATTTTAAGCTTAGAGTTAGACACCGTGTGAGATACGTCAAGGTGTATGGGTGTGGTTGTTCGTCTGCTTTTCGCTCGAACTCGGCCTTTTAATTTCAAAGTCAAGAAGGATTACGTATAAGCGGCAGCATAGACAGACATTACGGCCAATGACTATTTTTTTAAGCGTTCCGATTTTTCGATCTGATACACACCCCCCCCCCCCCCCCTGTGGGGGTGCCAGGGCCTTTTTCAGTACAAATAGTATCCCCACCTTCTGGAAACTCTGTGATAGACTATTCTTCTTTTCTGTCACTCTCTTTGTTTCTGCCTTTTTTCTTGCTTTCTGTCATTTTTTTTCTATCATTTTATGCATTGCTGGTCCATTCACTTGTATCTGTTCGATAAAGTATTCCGTGCTCTCTCGTAGGATTGATAATTGGGTACATGTATTTAGTGCACTTTTGGCTCTAGGGAAAAGAGATATGCGAAAGCAATTTTTGGTCATTTAGGCCTGTTTTATATATCTATATATGTTTTAGTGTCCTTGGTTGTGTTTAAATTTGTATGCAGGTATGTTTTTTTTATAAATCTTCTGTGTGGTAAATTGGACGGAGCGGTCAACGCCAGGGGCATCTCCTTAGATTATGTGCGTGAATGCTTTGACATATGCACTTAATTTTCTTTCCCTTTTTTCCTGATGTGCGCGAATGCATTGATGTGGGTACTGCATTTCTTTTCCTGTTTTCCTGTTGAAGTATTGTGTGTTTTGAAACAGTTATGAATAGCCCTGATATGATTCTACGCAGTCGGCTGGGCTTTTAAACAAAAATGTGACCCGCTCTGACTAAAGGTACAATAAGTCGGGTGAGGCCTTCTGCTGCTGTGGGCTGAAAACTCTGAACTAGGACAATAAGTCGATTTTGAGTTTTCTGCATTTTCATGCTTTATAACCATTTTTACACCATGTCCTAACACAATAAAGTCAAATTCAATCGATAAGTATACTTTTTTTTGTGTTTTAATGTTTTCTTTTCCTTTCAAAATATTCACAAGTTCCGTAACATTTTGGTGATTTAAGTACGCTTCTCTTAAATTATTTTTCTTTTTTGTTGTTTTGGATGGATGGACAATTAAATGAAGAAGGGAAGTATGGAATTTCAGCTGATTTGGTTGATAGTTAATGCTTGTTGCTAAGAGTTTCTGACAATACCTTTTCTATTCAGGCCTATTCTCTTCAACAGTTTTTCTCAAAATGGCTGACTTGACCTCTCTCATCTTTGAAAGCCATAACTTTTTTGTTTTTGCAGCCTGAAACTCAACTTTAGTACCAATTGAAAGCTGAGATTCTAAACTTTATAGTGATACCAAAACCTAAAAATGCCCAAACTGAGACTTTTTGTGCCTTTTGTGAGAATGGGTCACAAATACAACAACAATAACAATTTCGATGCATGTTTGTGCGTTCTTTTGCAGACGACAGGTTGTTGCGTAGTGCGTCTTCGGTGGGTGTACTTGTTATTGTTATTGTTGTTTAAAAGCCTAGCCGACTGCGTAGAGCCATATCAGGGCTATAATCGCTGCAAAACATTCAAAACTTCAACAGGAAAAAAAATTAAGTACACATATCAATACATTCGCTACATCATCTAAGGACATGATCCTGGTGTTGACTACTCCGTCCAATTCATCGCACAGGGGATTTAAAAAACACACCTGAATACAAATATAAGCAAACCTAAGGGTATATATAAAAATAGGCATAAGTTACCTAAAATTGCTTCCTCATATCTCACCTCCCTAGAACCAAAAATGCACTCAATACATGTACTCGATTATCAATCGTAAGAAAGAGTAGTAAGACTTTATCGAACACATACAGGTGAATGGACCGTTAAGGGAGAAAATGATAGGTAGAAATGACAGAAAGCAAAGGAACAAAGCAGAAACAAAGAGAGTGACAGAAAAGAAGAAATTTCTAGCACAAACTTTCCAGAAGGTGGGGATGCTATTTGTACCGAAAGAGCCCCTGGCATCCCCACGGGGTTAGGTGGGCGTACTTCGTCTTCAGTGGGCGTGTGTGATGGGTGTTTTCATGTTTCCATAAGCCACCGGACACTGACCTAGCCTGCTGGATCTTTACCCTTCATGGGTTAATGTTCTGCGTTTGTATAAACACTAAGAGAACTCACGCACAAACTGGTTCTCACATATCATGTTGAAAGGGAGATGCGTATAATCTCTCCGTCTTTTACCCAAGAAACGAGGCATACCCGGCAGGATCGAATCCAGACCCTCCATTTGGAAGTCCGATGTATTACACACTTCATTATCGCGCCATTCACTTATCGAGAGTTTTACCCTACATCTCCGATTCCCTGACACTATCTGTAAACAGAGAGAGATAGACATTTATGCTAAAAGCAAATATCTATTCAAAATTTCCTCGTTAGTTTTCTGATCGTCAAATCAGTGCTAGAAAAATCATGTTCTCAAAATCATTGTAATGTAAAGGCCTTAACCCTTTGACTTCTGCACCTTATACCACCATCTGCAAAAAAATTAATCCTTTGACTTCTCCCTATCCACCATTTTCGCAGGAGTGTGATAGGGGAGGGATCAAAGGGCTTAAGTTATTCCTGTTTAGCATCGTTGACAATGCAAGATGTTGATGGACAGGTTGCGGAGTCAAAGGGTTAAGCTTGTCCCTAAAATCCTGAGATCGTTAGTGGTAGAGACCTCAACTGTTCTTGGGGCCTACCATAACAAGGGAGGGCTGTAATCCATCTCAGCTTCATCGGTGTTAAACTTTCGTAAACAAGGCCAAGTACGCCATTCGCAATTTTGAGCACACAGGTTGGTTAGTTTAATATCGATGGACCCTGGTAAGTGGTAGGCTGATAAAACACTAGTATAAAATATAGATTAGGTAAAACATAGCCTAGGTAGGGCTCAGGACCTGGCCAGCTCATAGGTTATGTGCAGCTTAAGGCTTGTACCATGATCACCATACACACGGCACTGTGACGTTAGTGCATATGGAATCCGTTCCAGCGCGGAGACGTCATCTTGAGAAACTGAAACTGAAACTGACGGAACCGTGGACTCAGGATCTGATTATCTTCGAGTTCAATCCCAGCCCGTAGGATTCAAACCTGGTCTGTTTGCTACTCATCTTAATGTTTCCATATTTTGGTGGTGTCAGTTCAGTGTTTCAAAGATTCTTCTCCCCTTTGCGCCCTCCCCTATGTTAAGATCAGGACAGTGTATAGATAAGGTGTTGCGCAGGCCCAGAGAGTCTGCAAGATACCAGCTGGCAGATTTGGGTTGCACGCTTATGGAATTGTTCGAGTGCGATGAATCCCGGTTGAACGAACTCTAAACTCTAAGCTAGACTAACTAAAATTCATGGCTATACGAGCGTAGTTATGCAACAGCGAACTGACGATTTGTGACGAGATCAATAATTTTTTTAAAGCTTAGTCCGTTATCAGCTTGTGTTACAGTGTAGTGTGGTCACCAGTTTTCACAGCTGTTGTGTGTGTGTGTATGCGTGTGTGTGTGTGTGTGTGTGTGTGTGTGTGTGTGTGTGTGTGTGTGTGTGTGTGTGTGTGTGTGTGTGTGTGTGTGTGTGTGTTGTGTGTTGTGGGGGTGTGTGTGTGTGTGTGTGTGTGCATGTGTGTGTATGTGTGTGTGTTTGTTTCGTTTCGTTCTCTGATTTAACGTCTTTTCACTATAAGTGATATTAGACATCCTGCATACACACACACACCCTGCATACATGAGATCAATAATTTTTTTTAAAGCTTAGTCCGTTATCAGCTTGTGTGGTATGTGTATGTGTGCAAGATGTGTGTGTGCGTGCGTGCGTGCGTGTGTGTATGTGTGTGCGTGTGTATGTGTGTGTGTGTGTGTGTGTGTGTGTGTGTGTGTGTGTGCAGGATGTATTTTGTTTAGGATATAAATGTGTGTGTGTGTGTGTGTATGAGATGTGTGTGGTGGTGTGTGTGTGTGTGTGTATGGTGTATGTGTGTGTGTGTGTGTGTGTGTGTTAGGATGTGCGTGTGTGTGCGTATATATATGTGCGTGTGCTCCTGCGTCCGCATATGGGTCGTTACATGCGCGACTGCTGATAAGCGCTAAAAATAGGTTAGAGATAAAGGTTGCCCTGTAACTCTGAGACCGTAAGGGAGTAAAGATGGTACAGATCTCATGTTTTCGTGGAGCCAGCAGTTTAAGAACGTGGTTCATCTCCTCTCGCTCGGCGTCATACCTCCTGCCACACTTAATAGGGTCAGGTACCCAATTACAGCTGGGTAGGCTGAAAGACCACGAGCAAAAATACTTCTTGTGTGTGCTTGGCACCCGCGTACATACAGTGAGAGTGGGAAAAGCATAGTCCCCGGTCATCTTGTGCCCAGGAGTTTGTAGTGTAGAGTTTTCTTATTTATTCTTTTGCGTTTAAAATGTCACGAACGGTCACTGCTACTTGTTCTGGTTCAGCACTGACCACTTGGAAAAATTTCCTATGTCGTATTATCTTTGAATTAAAATACTTGCACACATCCAACTGCTCGGGATTCCACAGTCCAAAATTGTATATTGTATGTAAAAGCGTTCAGTAATGCTTCATCAAAGAATAAAAAAAAAAACAACAACTGAAACTGCTGCATGCAGCTTCGGTAGTA
>JAPXFY010000021.1:43067814-43070314 GCA_030674185.1 Monoplex corrugatus | reverse complement strand
TAGCAAAGCCTTTAAGTGGGGAAGAGAACGGGATCTGTGGAATATTGACATCACCAGTTTGTTTGTAGTTTGTTCAAGAGGGATTCACTGCACGCGCTAAATTCCATATGCGCTCCATCAAAATCTGACAGCAATTACCTGAGAGACTTCCGACGTCTGCGCAAAACCCTATGCGCTGGCATGGTATTGAAATGGGGAAAGGGGGAAGAGGGACCTGTGAAACATTAAGCTGACACCACCAGAATGATGGAAACATTAAGCTGACACCACCAGAATGATGGAAACATTAAGCTGACACCACCAGAATGATGGAAACATTAAGCTGACACCACCAGAATGATGGAAACATTAAGCTGACACCACCAGAATGATGGAAACATTAAGTTGACACCACCAGAACGATGGAAACATTAAGCTGACTTAGAACGATGGAAACATTAAGCTGACTTAGAACGATGGAAACATTAACCTGACACCACCAGAATGATGGAAACATTAACCTGACACCACCAGAATGATGGAAACATTAACCTGACACCACCAGAATGATGGAAACATTAACCTGACACCACCAGAACGATGGAAACATTAACCTGACACCACCAGAATGATGGAAACATTAAGCTGACACCACCAGAATGATGGAAACATTAAGCTGGGCAGCGAACAGGCCAGTTTTTAATGTTGCAGGCTGGAATTAACCCTTTGACTCCTGCACCCTGTCCAAGAGCATCCTGCGTTGTCAACCATGCTAGCAAAGCAAACACTTAACCCTTTAATTCCCTTACCCTATCCAACAGCTTCCTGCAGGGAACTGGTGGATAGGGTGAGGGAATCAAACGGTTGACTTTTTGATGTTGGTGGATAGGGTGCGGGACTCAGAGGGTTAAACTCAAGATATTAGATCCTGAGCACATGGCTCTGCGAACTAGCCGTTAAGTCTGGTATCGAACAGGGTCAGTTTTTATGTAGGAACCTGACTTAGGGGACATTAATGCGTATGGAATTTATTCCGAGCGCAGATACGGTGTCTGCTGGAAACTAACACTGAAGTAATGTTATTTGATAGTTCATTGTTGTCTCTACGATGGTTCAATGCAAGGTAATTAGTTGTGTATATATTATTATACGATTCACGCCTTAAGACTCGCATATATTGTTATGTTGAATGTCGAAATGGTATTGTTCGTATTGGTTTGACTTGAGTGAAACCTATTTTAGGAAGAATGTGGAAATAGGTGACTGGGTGATTGGTGTTTACGGGTAAGTGTGTTTGAAGTGATATGAAGTGTGAGTCGATAGTAGGTCATGATAAGCGTCATCATCTGGGCCCTATTATGTTTTCAAATGCTAGACAGAGACGGACAGACAGACAGACAGACAGACAGACAAACACACACACACATATATATATAATATATATATGCATATATATATATATACGCATATGTATGTATTTATACATACATACATACATACATACATACATACATACATACATACATACATACATACATACATACATACATATATAACAAAACACATACAGATATACACATAGACATACATATAGATATGTACAAATTAGTGAAATTTCCATTCGGAAGGTGGCTGTACCGCCGAACATTCGGATAAAGTTTACATCGATTTGTTTTTTTTTCTATACGCAAACTCTCTCTCTCTCTCTCTCTCTCTCTCTCTCTCTCTCTCTCTCTCTCTCTCTCTCTCTCTCTCTCTCTCACTCTCCCCCCCTCTCTCTCTCTCTCTCTGTCTCTGTCTGTCTTTCTCTCTCTCTCTCTCACTCTCTCTCTCTCTATATATATAAATATATAAATACACACACACACACACACACACACACACACACACACACACACACACACACACACACACACACACACACACACACACAACCCGGGGAGAAACATTTTTGATGACGCTTGAAGCATTGCATATAAGAGAATTGGGACCTACGATCAACACCAGAGATGAGTATCGAAGCCGACAGCGGACAATTAAACTGTAATCATTTTATATGATCGTTTCACATTCTAATGTTGTTCGTGTTTAAGGCTGATTTCTGTTACTTGGTTTGATAGCATCTGTGCTTTTTTTTCTCCTTTTCCAGAACTCTGATGATGAGCGAAAAGCTCGAAAAATTTCAGAAGAATTTCAAACAATGTTTGCCAATAGAAAATAACATATATTTATATATGTATGTATATACACATATACATATATTGTGTACTCTCTCCTTTAGTTTGACATTTTTTCTTTTCTTTTTTCGTTCAGTTTGTCTTTTTTCATAGTTGACCTAAGAGTTATAGATTATATCTCTTGTTCTTGTTTTCCTCAGGTATTCAGCTGTTGAATTGTTCAATGAGTAAATGGACGAAGATGCTTTCTCCAGCTGGTAGACCCAAAAGCAAAATCAGTTAGCCTAACATAAGCGTAACGACTCTTGCCAAAATCAAAAGTTTTGTGTTGTACTCATGGTAGG
>JAPXFY010000021.1:43032814-43045314 GCA_030674185.1 Monoplex corrugatus | reverse complement strand
CTGTCTGACTGCCTGCCTGTCTGTCTGTCTGCCTGCCTGTCTGTCTGTCTGTCTATCTGTCTGTCTGTCTGACTCTCTCTCTCTCTCTCTCACACAGTATCTCTCTCTCTCTCTCTCATTCTTCTCTCTCTCTCTATATATATATATATATATATATATACACATCTGTCTGTCTGTCTATCTGTCTGTCTCTTTCTCTCTTTCACCCCTCTCTCCCTCCCCATCTCTCTCACCCCTCTCTCTCACACATCCTCTCTCTCTCTCTCTCTCTCTCTCTCTCTCTCTCTCTCTCTCTCTCTCTCTCTCTCTCTCCTCTCTCTCCCTTTCCATTTCAACTCTCTAGCTCTCTCTCCCTCTGTCTCCATCTCTCTCTCTCCCTCACTGTGCCTCCATCTCTCACCTTCTTTCTTTCTCTCTCTCGCACACGCATACACACTCGCACATACACACACACACACACACACACACACACACACACACACACACACACACACACACACACACACACACACAGACATACGCGCCCGCGACAGAGAAAAGAGAGAGAGAGAGAGAGAGAGAGAGAGAGAGAGAGAGAGAGAGAGAGAGAGAGAGAGAGAGAGAGAGAGAGTTTATCAGACTCCAGATCAAAGGGAAGATCTAGTTGACTTTGAAAAACGTACGCTGGTCTGTCCATTAAGGATCCTACTCTTTACAGTTTTCTTCAACTCATCCCTTTTTGACCAACGTTCACTAGGTGTTGTGGTCAGCATTAGAAAATACATTGTTGTATTTCTTAATCATTTAACCAGAGTGTTATTTATTTATTTGTTTATTTATTTACTTGTTCATTTGTTTATTGTTTATTCATTTATTTGCTCGTTTATTTATTTATTTATTTTGTGTGTTTGTTAAGTATCTATGTTTACACAATTCACGTACCTTCATCGTTTTATTTCTTTAAATAGTTTATCAAATTATTTATTCATTTAATTCATTTCTGTGTTTATTTACTTATTCATTTATTCACTGATGTATAAAACTTATATTTTTCAAGACTTTGGATTCAAGCCAGACTCAGTTCTTCTCTTTACAACATTGTTTGCTAAAACATATGTTTATAAATATAAATTAGATCACATCTTACTAAGCATTTGTGCTTTCAAAACAAGAGCTGAAATTCCAATATAAATTGAAGCGCATACTACAAAGATCAATGGTAACTGTATCAAATTTCAGGCAGATTCGTTGTTTCATTCTGCAGTTATTGATTTGTCAATTGCAAACAATCAGTCATGACTGTTCTTTGCTTGTTTAGTGGAATGTGTTAGTAACAGTGATGATGTACGGTTTTTCTGTATACTGTACAACTCACTCTAACAACCTACATGCATTATTATGTTGACTTTAACAATGTCATAAATAACCTGTGGTTCTATAATGTGTCTCTTCGTCTGTTGTTTTATTTTATTTCATTTTATTTTATTTTGTTTTGTTTTGTTTTATTTTATTTTTATTTTGTTTTCTTTTATTTTATTTCATTTTCTGTATTTTATTTTATTTTATTTTATTTTATTTGTTTGTTTATGTATTTACTTATTTATTTACCTATTTATATTTATGTATTTATTTATTCATTTATTTTGTATTTCTTTGTTCCTTGTTTTGCAGATTTTGAACTTTCCCTGAGGTTGAAATGTGCTCGATATTGTATTGTAAAAAGCATTG
The DNA here is from genome assembly GCA_030674185.1 of Monoplex corrugatus. Classification (NCBI taxonomy): domain Eukaryota; kingdom Metazoa; phylum Mollusca; class Gastropoda; order Littorinimorpha; family Ranellidae; genus Monoplex; species Monoplex corrugatus. Next base: position 43,043,607 of record JAPXFY010000021.1, on the reverse strand, counting down.
CGTGTTGTAAATAAAACAATCAAATGAAGTATAAAGAAAAAAAACTGCGAATACTTCTTCAGAATTACAGGTTTTGTTCAGCGCTTCAGTCATGCGGGCTGGTCGGTTCTTTTGATAGACTCGTAGACTCAGCATCTGATATCTCAAGTTCAGTCCCAGCCAGCAACATTGAAAACTGGCCTGTTGGCTACCCACCTCAGTGTGTTCTTCTTTCTGGTGGTGTCACCTCAGTGTTTCATACATGTCTCTCCTTCCTCCCCTTCCCATTCCAAGACTTTGCCGGCGTGAAAGGTTTTGCACAGGGCTCAGGTAGACTGCCAGATAATTAATTCATCATCATCATCAGGTGCCCTGCCGCATGGCGTTGGCGATCATGGACTTCCATCTGTCTCTATCTCTTGTTGCCCCAAGCACCTCCTCCACCTTCCTCGTCCTCAGCCACTCTACAAGTCCGTCTAGCATTTTCTCCTTGGGTGTACCTGATGCTCTCTTTCCCTGCAGCTTTCCCGTTGTGACCAGGTGCTCCAAATCCCCCTTCCTCATAAAATGGCATATAAATGTTGCCTGTCTTTTCCTAATCTTCCTTATGAATGATCTACTCGTGTCTGCCTCCATCAAGACCGTCTCGTTTGTTTTCCTTGCTGTCCATGGAACTCTCAACATTCTTCTCAGAAACCACATCTCGGCTGCCTCAGTCCTGTACTGGCTTTGCTGATAATTAATTACTGGCAGATTTGGATGGAGCGTACATGGAATTATCCGTGTGCTATTGATCCGTCTTGAGCAAACTTGAAACTCCAATCCGATCTTCTCCACTGTTTTCATGCCATCACTTCCATGCCGCTGTTTTCGGCGCTACAGCACACCTACCTCCAACACTGATGACTTTGAGGTCACTATGGGAACAGCTGTAAATGGCCACAGAATGTTCAACAGTTTTGTCACGATACTATGATGATGATTCTAAGAATAATGTTGAGAGTTTCCATGGACAGCAAAGGAAACAAACGAGACAGTCTTGATGGAGGCAGACACAAGAAGAGCGTTGATAAGGAAGATTAGGAAAAAAAAAAGGGGCAACATTTAGAGGCCATTTTATGAGGAAAGGGGAATTGGAACACCTGGTCATAACAGGAAATCTAGAGGGAAAGGGAGCACCAGGTAGACTCAGGGGAAAAAATATTGGACAGACTTGCAGAGTGGTTGAGGACAGAGAGGGTGGAGGATGTGTTTGCGGCAACAAGGGATAGATGCATATGGAGGGCCATGATCGCCAACGTCATGTGGCAGGGCACTTGATGATGATGATGATGACGATGATGATGATGATGATGATGATGATGATGATGATGATGATGATGATGATGATGATGAGAACAGGGTTGATAGTGATCACGTTATAGGGCTCTGTTTTTGGATTAACACTGTGTGACGAAGCAGTAAGTACTCTACGCTTTCTTCAACAATCTTAGCGTCAGCCAGACCTGAGAGACACAGACACCTGCGGTGTTGGTTAATAAATATGTGTAAAACTCTAAAACTCTCAGTGACGCATGCAAAAAGTCGATGAGGCTCAACTATTATATAGTCAAGTCTTCCCAACGAGCCCATAACACGCTCAACTTTGGATAGGAGTTGGTCAGAACTGAAGAATTCTCTGATGGGGATGGGAACCCACACTCCTAGTCAGTAGCAGATGACAGGTTTCCTATCGTTGACTGTTAATTTAAACTCACTCATTCACTTACTTACTCATTCATTTACTTACTCACTCACTCACTCACTTACTTACTTACTTACTTACTTAATTACTTCCTTACGTACTTACCTATCTATGATTAAGAAAATAGTCTTCACCTAGTCGATAGACAGCTGACCATTTAGGCATTGACTGTGGGCAGGAGTATGTCATGTGAGACGAGTCTACACAGAATAGCTAGTTGTGTTGTGATTCAGACCTTTAATATTTATTTATTTACTTTATATGTATGTTCCTTTTTTGAAGGTAAGATACACACATATACATGTCATTTACATGTAACCAAGATTATTCCAGCGGTAGGCTGATAAAATACCAGTATGAAATATAGACTAGGTAAAAAATAGCCTAACTAGGGCCTAAGGGCCTGGCCAGCTCATGGGTTTATGTGCAGGTTTAAGGCTTGTGCCACGATCACCATACACATGGAACCTGTGACGTTAGTGCATATGGAATTCGTTCCGAGCGCGGAGACGTCATCTTGAGAAAATGAAACTGAAACTGAAACTGACTGTTTATGTGACTCTGTCAGGAAACGAAGACATAGTGAACGGCAGTTCCAAGCTGATCCTGGGACTCCTGTGGCACCTGATCCTGAGGTACCAGATTAGCGCCAACAAGACCAAGGCACCGCCCAAGAAACTCATGCTGGGTTGGTTTCAAGGGGTTCTTGATGGAGTCTACCTCACCAACTTCACCACGGACTGGAGTGATGGAATCGCCCTGAAGTGAGTGTGTGTGTGTGTGTGTGTTGTGTGTGTGTGTGTGTGTGCGCGCGCGCGCGTCCGTGTGTGTTTGTGTGTGTATGTGTGTGTATGTGTGTGTGTTTGTGTGTGTATGTGTGTGTGTTTGTGTGAGTGAGACAGATAGACAGACAGAAAGACTAGAAGACAGACAGACAGACAGACAGACAGACAGAGAATTCAAACATCAACATTTCAAAAAGACTATTACTCATTGATAGTAACATTAGACCTCACTGGATCTGTCTTACAGCTAGACCTTGTTACGCTACACACACACACACACACACACACACACACACACACACACACACACACACACACACACACACATACAGGAGAGAGAGAGAGAGAGAGAGAGAGAGAGAGACAGACAGACAGACAGACAGACAGAGACAGAGACAGAGAGAAAGGGATAGAGAAGAGAAGAGACAGAGAGACAGAGAGAGAAATGCCATGCCTGCTTTTTTGTGGCTAAGGGACTGTGGCTGATTAGTAAATGTGTGAGTAGTCTGTGTGTCTGTGTGTGCTTTCGTGTATGTAGGTATGAGACACAGAGAGAGAGAGAGAGAAGAGAGAGAGAGAGAGAGAGAGACAGACAGACAGACAGACAGACAGACAGAGACAGAGACAGAGAGACAGAGAGAGACAGAGAGAGAGAGAGAGAGTTGCCATATATGCTCCTCTGGTCTCTGTGTGTGCAGTGCCTTGGTGGATTACTGCAAACCAGGAACTGCTTCGGACTGGAGGGAGCTGGACCGAAGAAATGGGTCAGTATGTGTACCATGCATTTATCTGTCTGTATGTCTGCCTGTCTGTCTGTCTATCTTGTCTGTCTTGTCTTGTCTGCCTTGTCTGTCTTGTCTGTCTGTCTATCTGGCTGGCTGTCTGTCTGTCTCTCACACCACACACACACACACACACACACACACACACACACACACACACACACACACACACACACACACACACACACACACACACAGTGCACGGCACAGCACTTTCTGACGTGAGCACATGCACATACACCCGGACTCATTAACTCATTCACCATTCAGGTAAATACTCACACATATGCTTGCTACGACGGTGAAATCAACTAAGCAAAGAAGTCATTTCCATGCATTCTCTGTATCGCTCCTGTGTCATTACCCTCCTCATCTCATCTCTGGCTCTCCAACATACCTCTAAAACCCTGAAACTGAGGTCACCTCCAACACACCTCCAAAACCCTCGAAACTGAGGTCACCTCCAACACACCTCCAAAACTCGTAACTGAGGTCACCTCCAACATACCTCCAAACCCTCGAAACTGAGGTCACCTCCAACATACCTCCAAAACCCTCGAACTGAGGTCACCTCCAACATACCTCCAAAACCCTCGAAACTGAGGTCACCTCCAACACATCTTCAAAGCCATCGTAACTGAGGTCACCTCCAACACACCTTCAAACCCATCGTAACTGAGGTCACCTCCAACATACCTCCAAAACTCTAGTAACTGAGGTCACCTCCAACATACCTCCCAAACCTCGAAACTGAGGTCACCTCCAACATACCTCCAAAACTCTCGTAACTGAGGTCACCTCCAACATACCTCCCAAACCCTCGTAACTGAGGTCACTTCCAACACACCTCCAAACCATCGAATCTGAGGTCACCTCCAACACACCTCCAAAACCATCGTAATGAGGTCACCTCAACACACCTCCAAAACCATCGTAAATGAGGTCACCTCAACACACTCCAAAACCATCGAAATGAGGTCACCTCCAACATACCTCCAAAAACCCTCGAAACTGAGGTCACCTCCAACATACCTCCAAAACCATCGAAACTGAGGTCACCTCCAACGATCACTCCCAAAACCCTCGAAACTGAGTCACCTCCAACATACCTCCAAAACCTCGAAACTGAGGCCACCTCCAAATACCTCCCAAAACCCTCGAAACTGAGGTCACCTCCAAATACCTCCAAAACCCTCGAAACTGAGTCACCCCAACACACCTCTAAAACTCTCGAATTGAGGTCACCTCCAACATACCTCCCAAACCCTCGAAACTGAGTCACCTCCAACATACCTCCAAAAACCCTCGAAACTGAGGTCACCTCCAATAACCTCCAAAACACTCGAAACTGAGGTCACCTCCATCATACCTCCAAAACCCATCGAAAGTGAGGTCAAACAAGATGAGCAGCTGAGATGTGGTCTAAAAGATGTGCGATTCCTGACAGCAAAGAAAGAAACGACAGTCTTGATGAGCAACACAAAATCATTCATAGGGAAGATTAGAAAAGACAGCACATTTGTAGCCATTTTATGAAGAAAGGGATTGGAACACCTGTCACAACGGGAAAGCGGGAAGGAAAGAGACACCAGTAGAACCAGCGAAAATACCTCCTTGGACGGACTTGCAGAGTGGCTGAAGACAGACAGGGTGGAAGAGGTGCTTGCGGCAACAAGGGATAGAGACATATCGAGGGCCATGATCGCCAACGCCATGTGGCAAGGCACTGATGATGATGATGATGATGATGATGATGATGGTATGATATGATGATGATGATGATATTATGATGCTATGATAATGAGAAAGGAAATGATGGTGATGATGTTGTGGCGTTCCTTTTCGGACTGACAACGCGTGACAAGAGCTGCACTCCTGTCCTTTTCATAAGGCATATTGGTGTCATCCAGTCCCAAGAGATACAGACACCTGGAGTGTTTGTTGGTCAGGAAATTGGCACAACATCATCAGTGTTTATGTTTATAAACACAGGATCGACTCAACAATGGATCCAATGTGTCCCATGTGCAACGAAGAGGAATAAGATCTGGCACATTGGATCCAAAGATGCCCCACAACCGAGTACATGCGGTGACAATTATTCGGAGAGGACAGCGGGAGGCTGGAATGCCTCACCAAGTATCCCGTGAAGGCGGTGGATCTGGCAAGGAGAACGCTGCTTGGATCTCGACAACAGCAATGATGTCGCTCATTTCCACACACACACACACATTCATCAGTGACTGTAATGTCCAAGTCTTCCCAATGAACCCCTCTACAGCAGTCTCAACTCTGGATAGGAACCAGCCCGGTTCCAAAAATTCCACAGCAATAATTTGAGCTGATCAAGGTTCAAATCCCACGACCTCACGAGTCAGTAGTCTGTTACGATAACCAACTCGCCAGCTTGACCGATGCAGTCACTCTCAGAGCACGTTAAAGATTCCACGGCAACATAGTTGTCCCTGGCAAAAGTCTGTAACAACATCCACCTTTATAGGTAAACAGAAATACACACGTACAAAAAAACACATACAGAAAAGGAAATAAATAAATAAATAAATAAAAAGGATGGGATGGAGCGCAGTGGTGCTGTGCGGCGGCGACACACTCCAGTGAGAGCAGCCCGGATTCCACACACATGGTAAATCGATTATGGCAAACAAACAAAAAACAAAACAAAACAAAAAAGAAACAAAAAAACAACAAAGAAATAAAAGAAAAAAGAGAGAGAGACAGAGAAAGACAGAGACACAGAGAGAGAGAGAGAGACAGAGAGAAGAGACGAGAGAGAGACAGAGAGAGACAGAGAGAGAGACAGAGAGAGAGAGAGAGAACAGAGAGACAGAGAAAGAGGGAGACAGCGAGAGAGAGAGAGACAGACAGAGAGGGAGAGAATAGGTAAGTTAAAGATACACGAATACAAATTATCATAAATGTGTTGTTGTTGTTTTGTTGTTGTTGTTGTTTTTTGTTGTTGTTGGTTTTGTTTGTTTGTTGTTGGTTTGTTTTTTTGTTTTTTTTTTTTGGGGGGGGGGGATGGGCGCTGTGGTTGAGTGATTAAAACATTAGTCTTGTATTTGGAAGGTCTGAGATCGAGCCTGCTACTTAGTTACTGCCTGGTGAGAAAAAGGTTGAGTTTTTTCCCAATTTTCCGGGTCACCGTAATGTATATGCAGACCTATTTTAATAAACGCCTGAACGCCCTTCATGATGTACGCGCATGCAAAATGACAAATACGCATGTTAAAAATCCTGTTCTGTTAAGCCACTGATGCCACAGTTTCAGTTTCAGTTTCACTTTCAGTTTCTCAAGATGACGTCTCCGCTATTGGAACGAATTCCATATGCACTAACGTCACAGGTGCCATGTATATGGTGATCATGGCACAAGCCTTAAGCCTGCACAAATACCCACGAGCTGGCCAGGTCCTGAGGCCCTACCTAGACTATGTTTTACCTAGTCTATATTTAAGACTGGTATTTTATCAACCTACCACTGGTATAATCTTGGTTACATGTAAATGACATGTGTATGTGTGTATCTTACCTTCAAACAAGGAACATACAATGATGCCACAATTTTGACCGACTAATGAAAACAGGAGAACACCAGCATGCACACTTCTCTAGAGACACTATGACTACCTTAATTATGGGATAAAACCCCAACAACAACAACAACAACAAAAATCAACAACAACAGAAACAACCGAAAACGAAACTGGCCCCACATGTAAAAGCTCGTGCATATATTCAAGTGCACGTGGGTTTTGCAGCCCAAGAATGAAATAATAATGATAATAATATTAATAACAATAATAATAATAATGATAATAATAATAATAATACCCATCATCATCATCATCACCATCATATCACAATAATCATAACCATAATTATAACAATTATCATAATCATAATACTCACGAACGGGTGGATTTTTCGTGTCTTCTTTTGTGGATTAGATACGCGGTCTCATTCTGTTTTCTTGTGTTTCTGGATTCGTTTTAGAGTAGTACATTTTACCCCATTCCCCCCTCCCATTCAAATAGGGAAATGATCCTCACCGTTCCGTAACGCTACAGGCATTACTTTAGCACACCTTACCCCATGACTCTTGAATTATGTGGAATGTTGCTTATTTCCTGATTAGAATCTAAACTTTATTTGAAATCAAATCGTCGTCTGACAGGGTGGAGAATTGCCGACGCGCAATGACGCTCGCTAAAGCGCATCTAAACGTGCCAAGGGTAATCAGCGCGGAAGACTTCGCTAGCAGTGAACTGGACGAGTTATCGGCCATGACCTACCTCTCGTACTTCATCCGCAAAGACTCGCCCGGTTACTATGCCACTCTGAACTGGGTCTGCAGACAACTGAGGACTACCAACATCAGTAATCTGACGGTACGATGTATGTGTGTGTGTGTGTGTGTGTGTGTGTGTGTGGTGTGTGTGTGTGTGTGTGTGTGTGTGTGTGTGTGTGTTCTTTCGACCACTAGCATGTGTGTGTATGTGTGGTCAGGACAATGGAGATTCTCTTGGTTAGTAATATGTGTGTACTATACACTATTCTTACCACGATCTGCAAGCATCTTTGAACTATAGATATTAGTGTGTGGGGATGTGTGCTGATGGAAGAGTACACAGATTATAACTATCAATATCAATAGTCTGTGAGATGTGGGAGTAGGGATGTGGAAGAAGGGGCCCTGCGTGTGTATACTAAAATATTACTATCCACACTGCGACAGATCTGCAGGCTGCTGAGAACAACCACATGGAAGGAAAGAGTACAAATAAATCTGAACATTCCTGTAGGTAGCTCTCTGCTCAGTACAACTGACTTCTTTCAGAACTGATGGTTAATTTTCAAGCCTTATGATAGGCTCCCCAAAAGGAAACTCATTCATGCGATTGCTAAAAAAATCACATTCTCAGGAACAGTCTAGTGTCCAGCATTTACATCTGTTTCGTAGCTTGTGAATCTCATCAGATGATCAGAAGGCATGGCAATGGCAGAGAGCAGGCGTTACTGAACCCAATGTGCCTTGCTAATAAAAAGAAAGGTTCCCAGTGTTTAAGCGTAACAGATTTTTGTCTAATGTTCCCTAGGAGTTGCATAAAAAGGATACAAAATCAGAATCAAATAATAATTTTTTTTTCTCGGTCACGAAAATAAACTTGCCAAAATTTCTTCCTTGCTTACGGATCCAAATCAATGTGGATGCTCCAAAGGGAGATCAACGTGTGAAAACACAACGGAGTGGTCAATCTTGCCGCGGATATGATGCAAGGATTTAGATCTGCTCAAAAGAGTTGCCAAAGCGATTGATACGTGCTTTTGGATTTACCGATTTGAAGTGCCAACCCTCTACAGTTGACCAACAAATAAGTGAACTACATAGCAAAGGAAAACCAGAACAAACGACACAGCCTATAATAAGTCTCCAGTCAGGTATGATTTGGCAAAAATTTGATAGAAGAAAGAAAAATGAATAAAAGGAGATGTACAAGTAGATCTGAATTCCTTAATTAGAGACTCAACAGCCTACTAGGATCTTATTTTCGAGCCCAGAATGTTAACTTTCAAATATTAATCAGTTAATGGTGGCCCCCTTCAAAAGGAGACATCAGCTACAATGCTGAAATGCCACATTTTAAAGGAAACCATTTGGTGTGTGTGTGTGCGCGCTCGCGCCTAGCCTGAGTACTAGCATTTAACCAAGAGGCAAGGCAATAGTAGAATCTAGATTTCTATGAGGAGGCACAGCAATGTTAGAATATGAATCTGGTGAACAAAAAGACCAATGCTAACACATCTGAGCACAGAGCTCTCTGTCTCTCCCTCCTTCTCTCTTTCTCTGCCCCCCCCCCCTCTCTCTCTCTTCATCTTGCTCTGTGTGTGTGTGTGTGTGTGTGTGTGTGTGTGTGTGTGTGTGTGTGTGTACACGGACCTGTATTATGTAGACTATAATGTTGTGCCCGTTTTTTCCCTATGTTATTTGCAGACAGATTGGAACGATGGATATTACCTGTGTGCTATCGTGCATTCCATGGGCGGCACTGTACCGGGCTGGCCAGAGCTGGATCGCTCTGATCATGTGGGAAATTGTCAGAAAGGTGGGCTGTCATGTGCATGTGCTCGCACATGCAAGCACGTGTGCAGAGCTGGATGATGTCATATGACTCCATTTAGACATCAAACCCTCATGTTATGATGATGATTGATGATGATGATGATGATGATAATAATGAAGGTTGTTATTGTTGGAGGGAGCCAAAGGTATGGTAGTGTAAACGGAAGTAACTGCTTCAGAATGAATATCGTGATCTATGTTATTTCAGGATGATGATGATTATGATAATGACAGTGATGATGATGATGGTGATGATTGTTGTTACTACTGGAAGGGGCCAAAGGTATGGGAATGTGATCGGAAGTAACTGGTTCACAACAAATATCGCAATCAACGTCAATATCGTAATGATGGTGATGCTACTGCTGCTGCTGTTTATGACAATGATAATGATGATGACCGCAGGTTTGGAAGGATCCAAAAGTCTAGAAGCACAGCCTAAACATAATTATGGCGTCATTATCACTAACACCATCATGGCTGATGACAGAGAGGGTGGAAGATGTGCTTGCGGCAACAAGGGATAGACCTATATGGAGAGCCATGATCGCCAACGCCATGTGGCAGGGCACTTGATGATGATGATGACCATCGTTATCATAAGGTCTTAATAAAGATAATGAGACTACTATGATGACGATAAAATGATAATAATAATGCTGATGATGATAGTGCTAGGTCTTATTGGAACCGAAGGTTTGGGATACAATCTGACAGCATAATCATGATGAACACGAGGATTAATTAATGTTATTGCAGATTTTGAAAGAGACAGAAATCTGGGGCTACAGTCAGAAATATCCCATCGTCTTCGTGATCGTCATCAGGCGATATTGTTACTGATCACACCAACTGCATATATGTTTGTATATCTCGAGCCTGGTTGACACCAGCATACATCAAAATAGCAAGCGTAGAGTACAGTCCTGTCATACGGTCTCGATTCTAGATGGCATTTCATAGCATCACATGCTTACATGTTTCATCCCTCATCATCAGTATCATAGCATCGTAAAATCTGTTTCAGATTCTCAGAGTAGGAAATGGAATAACATAAATTTTAAAAAAAGGAAAAAGGAAGAAAAAAAAAAAGGTTAGCACAAACTGTGACAAAGGTAACTAAGTTGATCGTTCAAAAAATTTAGACGATAATGACAATGATAATGAACACGAGGATTATGACGATGATCATATAGATCAAGGTGATGATGAATAAAATGACCATGGTCAGTATGACGATTACTAGTACTACTATCTTCACTGTGGCAGGATTGGAAGGGGCCAAAGGTCTGGGAGTACAGACGGCACTAACGGCAGCAGACCTAAGTGACACCAGCATTGACCATCTGGCCCTCATGTCC
>JAPXFY010000021.1:43000314-43027814 GCA_030674185.1 Monoplex corrugatus | reverse complement strand
ACCTGTCTTGTTCTAATCTTCCTTATCAATGATCTTTTTGTATCTGCCTCCATCAAGACTGACTCGTTTGTTTTCTTTGCTGTCCATGGAACTCTCAACATTCTTCTTAGAAACCACATCTAGGCTGCCGTAATCTTATTCTAGCTTTGGTTGTTGACTGTCCACAACCGTATAACATTATCGGTTCTGTATAACATTCATAAACTCTCTTCCTGATATTAATTGATAGGCCTTTGTTGGTAAGAATGCTTTTCATCTTCTTAAAATGCTGTTTTGGCTTGGCCGATTCTGCTGGCTATTTCTGATGTGCATCTGCCGTCTGGTGAGATGATCATTCCCAGATATTCAAACTTATCAAGGTGTCTTAAGGTTGTGCCGTTTGCTTTTATTTTGCTTGAGGGGATTTCATGTTTTTTTTACTGATTACCATGACTTCAGTCTTCTTGCTATTTAGCTCCAACCTCCTTTTTTTCACTTTCTATTTCTATTATATTCACGAGGTTTTGTATGTCCCTTTCATTTTCTGCAATTAGCACGGTGTCATCTGTGTATCGGATGTTGTTTACCATTTTCTGTTCAGAAATGACTGGTTTTCGAGCACTGCCGTCGACTGCTCATATTACTGTGGGCAAGCAGTGTCTTTCCAGATGGTGGTGTCGATGCCAACAGCCGATGAGGTTGGCCTTCAGAGTATCCTGGATTCCCTTAAGTGATCTTCTGTGATGATATTCCTTGAGCTGCCCGTGCAAAAGCATCCTCGGGATGCGGTTCTTCTCCATATAGATGTGTCTTGTCCAACAAAACGGGCGTATTGAGTCGATTGACAGTCTATAATTGGTCATCCACACTTCTTTAGAATTAACAGTTGAACATACGATCTTGTCAGGTTATGTTTCAGAATCTGATAATGTGAACTAGGTAATATATGACAAAGAAAAAGTTAGATAAGCGACAGACATACAGACTAATGGACAGACAAGATCTGCCAGATACACAAGGATACACTCAGAGACTTGCACACACACACACACACACACACACACACACACACACACACACACACACACACACACATACACACACACACGTATATATATATATATATATATATATATATATATATATATATATATATATATATATATATATATATACACACATAAACACTTTCACCACTGACTACCCTCTCCTACTGTTTGTTGACACACATCATTCTGTGTGTATGTGTGTGTGGATGTACCTGCTCTGCTGCTGCCCCAGGCCGCAAGTCTGACAATTCTGCACAAAACGAAATGGTCGTGACTTACTTTGGGATAATTCAGGACCGTCCTTGTGAAAGACCTAAAGACTGGCAGGTTTTTTCTTTGTTTGTTTTGTTTTTAACGCGGGCTGGTTGGCCGTTTCGATAAAGCCGTGAACTCATGATCTGATATATCCAGTTCATTCCCAGCCACCAATATCAAAAACAGGAAAGGTCGTTGTCCACCTTAATGTTTCCATCATTCTCGTCGTGTCAGCTTAATGTTTGATAGGTTCATTTCTCGTCATTTCAAGATCTTGCCATTTGTGCCATATTCTTTCGTTTTCTGTTCTCCCTTCTTTCTCATTTTTTTCCGGGTGGTTTATTCATCTTTATATTTTCCATAAAGTCTCCTATACTTTCTATTAGTACTGATATCTAGGTACATAAACTAAGCGCAGTTTTAGCTCTAGCTCAATTTTAGCTCTAAGGGAATGTGAACTGCACATTGGCAACTTAAAGTACTATATGCTAGTTTTTTTTAATATGTTTGTACGATAGGCTAGTTTTTAGGTATGTTTTATATACTTTGTTAGCTGATATTTGTGTATTTGTATTCATGAGTGCTTTCTAATCCTACGGTGATGATTTGGACAGAATGGCCAGCAGCACGTGCATATCCCTAGATTATGTGCACAAGTGTACTTTATTTTATTTTCCATTGTTTTTCCCCAGGTTTATCGATGTGTTCAGATATATGTGACTTCCCACCACGAAATCAGTCTTAACTCGCAGTTAGTCGAACAGCACTAGGAGCTGAAAAGATGACTGAGGGTCTATCTGGGGTGTTTTGACTTTTTCTCAAAATTGATTTCTGTAGACTATAATCTATTCCCCACAGAAATGTTTTTCTTGAAAAAATATTATTAATCAATTTAAAATGGTATTATAATGCACTGATTGCAGCAGAAAGAACGCAATTTCCTACCAAAAGTACCTATTTTTGTTTCTTATTATAAACAGTAACCTGTGCAGTACCCGCACATGTAATGTATTGACGGAAAGCTCTTTGGTGCACCTTTCAGATAATGACAGCGAAAATTAGTAACAAACTGGGTCAAAGCCACCAAATAAAGAAATTTAAGGAAAATGTGTAGGAGAGCACACAAAAACTTTAGAGGCCGTTTTCTCAAAATGGCCGTCATACAACTTAATGACTTTAAACATACATAACTTCTACATTTTTTTGAGTACAAGCTTTATTCAAGTACCAAGATAATCGGCAGAATATACACTTTCCACAGATATGTATATCTCAAAATGCCCAAAATGCTAGTTTAGACTGATTTTGTAGTGTAGGGTCACATATGTCTTTTTGTTTGAGATGGTTATAGTCCTGATACGGCTGTAAGCAGTGGGCTAGGCTTTGAACACTAATGATATTAACAACAAACAAAGTAATAACAGTAAGCGGCACAACCTTGAGACAGGTTGATAAGTTTAAATATCTGGGAACTGTCATCTCACCAGACGGCAGATGCATATCAGAAACACAGCTAGCAGAATCGGCCAAGCCAAAACTGCACTCAAGAAGATGAAAAGCATTCTTACCAACAAAGGCCTATCAGTTAACATCAGGAAGAGAGTTTTGAATGTTATATAGAACCGATAATGTTGTACAGTTGTGAGGCGTGGGCAGTCTACACGCAAAGCCAGAACAACATTGAGGCAGCCGAGATGTGGTTTCTAAGAAGAATGTTGAGAGTTCCATGGACAGCAAAGAAAAAACAAACTAGACAGTCTTGCTGGAGGCAGACACAAGAATATCATTGATAAGGGAGATTAGGAAAAGACAGGCAACATTTATAGGCCATTTTATTAGGAAAAGGGAATTAAAGCATCTGGTCACAAAAGCAAAGCTGGAGGGAAAGAGAGCACCAGGTAGACCCAGGGAGAAAATATTGGACAGACTTGCAGGCTGAGGACAGAGAAGGTGGAAGGTGTGCTTGCGGCAACAAGGGATAGATACATATGGAGTGCCATGATCGCCAACGCCATGTGGCAGGGCACATGATGATGATGATGATATTAACATGCCCCCTGGCAATCCTTCTCTTTTAACAGCTGATGTATACCTGTGAGTATTGTGATGTTAGGTGCACGTGACCTATGACGGGAAAGAGGTGGTGGGCAGTCCAGTGACCTTCAAGGTCACCCGTGACATCACCAAGGTCAAGGTTCTGACCACTTCGGGTCGCTGCCGTTTGGGAAACGATTTCACAGTCAAGGTGAGTTTCATAATGTTTATCTTTTTTTGTTTTGATTTCACAACAAAGGCGGGCTTTATAATGTTTATAATGTGTTTTTTTTTTCATGTATTTATTTTTATTGTTGTTGTGGTGGTGGTGGTTGTTGTTGTCCCGTCTTTTATGTCACATCGGTGCTCATTTGAGACCTGCCACTGGTCCCCAAATCTCTCTCTCTCTCTCTCTCCTCTCTCTCTCTCCCTCTCTCTCTCTCTCTCTCTCTCTCTCTCTCCCTCTCTCTCTTTGTCTTTTTGTCTCTATCTCTGTCTCTGTCTCTCTGTCTTTATTTGTCTGTCTGTCTGTCTCTCTTTGTCTTTTTGTCTCTATCTCTGTCTCTGTCTGTCTATCTCTCTCTCTCTCGCTCTCTAGTCTCTCTCTCTCTCTCTCTCTCTCTCTCTCGCTCTCTCTGTGTGTGTCTCTCTGTCTCTCTGTCTCTCTCTCTCTCTCTCTCTCTCTCTCTCTATATATATATATATATATATATATATATATATATCAGTCTCTCCCTTTCTGCCAGGATGACATTTGTTATCTATTTACTCAATCAGTAAAACAATAATTCTTATTCGTTAGATCATTCTTGCTTTCCTTTCAGCCTTTATTCCTCCCTTTCCGTCCTGCCTTTATTGCCCCCTTTCTTCCTGCCATTATTCGTCCCTCCACTCCTGCCTTTATTCCTCCCTTCATTTCTACCTTTATGTTTATTGCTCCCTTCTCTCCTGCATTTATTCGTCCCTTCATTCCTGCCCTTATTCCTCCCTTCGTTCCTGCCTTTATTGCTCCCTTCTTTCCCACATTTATTCGTCCTTCATTTCTGCCTTTATTCGTCCCTTCCTTCCTGCCATTATTCGTCCCTTCATTCCTGCCTTTATTCGTCCCTTCATTCCTGCCTTTATTCGTCCCTTCATTCCTGCCTTTGTTCGTCCCTTCATTCCTGCCTTTATTCGTCCCTTCATTCCTGCCTTTATTCGTCCCTTCATTCCTGCCTTTATTCGTCCCTTCATTCCTGCCTTTATTCGTCCCTTCATTCCTGCCATTATTTCTCCCATCCTTCCTGCCTTTGTTCCTCCCTCCCGTCATGCCATTATTCCTCCCTTCATTCCTGCCTCTGTTCCTGCCTTCCTTCATGCCATTATTCCTCTCTTCTTTCCTGCCATTATTCCTCCCTTCCTGCCTGCCTTTTTTCCTCCCTTCCTACCTGCTTTTATTCCTCTCTTCCTTTATGCCATTATTCCCCCCTTCCGTCATGCCATTATTCCTTTCCTTCATTCCTGCCTCTGTTCCTGCCTTCCTTCATTCCATTATTCCTTTCTTCATTCCTGCCTTGATTCCTGCCTTCCTTCATGCCATTATTCCTGTCTTCTTTCCTGCCTTTATTCTTCCCTTCTATCATTTATTGATTGATTGCTTACAGGTGGACTCCAGCAGTACCCCGGGTGCAATATTCACGGCAGAGGCCCAGTCAATTAGCGGTCAACGACAGACTTTGAAAACACGCACTGAAGGCACAGTGGTCACTCTCCCGTTTGTACCTCCCTCTCGTGGTCAGTGTGTGTGTACATGTACCTGTGTGTGTTTCCGTGTATGGGTATGTGGTTGTTTTACTATTGCTATGTAAGTGTGTTTGTGTGTGTGTGTGTGTGTGTGTGTGTGTGTGTGTGTGTGTGTGTGTGTGTGTGTGTGTGTGCATTATGTGTGTGTGTGTGTGCATGTGTGTACATGTGTGTGCTTGAGTGTGTGTGTATTATTATTATTATTATTATTAATGTTGTTGTTGTTATTGTTGTTGTTGTTGTTCTTGTTATTATTATTATTATTATCATCATTATATTATTATTATAAATTACTATTATTATTGTTATATTATTATTATTATTATTATCATCATCATCATCATCATCATCATCATCATCATCATCGTCATCGTCATCGTCATCGTCACCATCATCATCATTGTTATTTATTATGAAATGATGACAGTACAACGAAAGTACTGTATGGTCCACTTGACCACAGCAACCACCAGGGAAGTGATAGGTATGGGTTCAATCTCCAGCTGAATACAGATTTTTCCCCATCCCTTAGACTTTAAGTGGTGGCCTGGATGTTAATCTCTCGGATGAGAAAGACAGTAAACCGATGTCCTGTGTACAACATATATTCAGTGTATGTTAACCTACGGCAAAGGATGAGTTGTCCCTGGTATGAATTCTGCAGAAAACCCAACTTCATTGAAAACAGAGACACACGAAAATGGAATGAAAACACTTACTAAATTAAGGAAACAAGACAAGCTGTAATTTTTGCCCAAACGTCTTTCATCAGGCGAACACAGAAGACAACAAAGAAATTAAATTTACTACAGTTCGGACAAGACACAACACATCATATAAATTCCCTGATGTTTCTTCAGTTTTGAGCTGAAACCGATGAGTCTTCTTCTTTTTCCTTAACTTCGTGAAGAGTCACTAGAAAGCCGTAGTAAAGGAGTATTCACCAGATTTTTCCGACTCTTTCGGTTATGTGCCAAAGCCTGCGTCTCTGCAAACGGTTTCACTGTCCATACCACAATGTTGGAAAAAAGAGAGTAGGCAAACAAAAAAATACACGTTAACATGGAAAAAAAAGGAAAATAATAGTGGCACTGAACAACTGCGATGCGCATTCTCCTTGGAGAGCAGAGCGCATTTAACACAAGAATAAAAAAATATCCGTTGTGACAAGATAAAAGGGGAAAAGTCCATTTCAATCCAAGAACATAGATTCACACTGATTTATAATTTTGTGACTAATTTTGCAGGTGACTGGACAGTACAGGTGTACATGGATGGGGAAAGAGCGGGCAATCCCATACACGTATCCTCCTATGACCCCAGCAAAATCCATTTGACGGTTCCAGAGTTGGGTTGTGTGGGGAAGTCTGTGGACTGTACTGGTCAGTAGCTTTCTTCTGATTTTAAAACTGAAAGACTTGTCTTGATTGTCACATGTGTACACATGCACGCACGCACACATGCTTGCAAGGACATGCACACTCACACCTCCAATCGATGATAAAGTCTTTTTTTTAAATCAAAAGAAATTTCTAAAAATCCATGAAAAAAATCCACCCCTAGTAAACAAACTTAAATACATTTTGTTTCATCTCTATCCCCCTGCCTCTGTCTTTGTGGTTGTCTCTGTCTCTTACGCTTCTTTTGTCTATCTGTCTGTCTGTCTCTCCCTCTGTCTGTCTCTCCCTCTGTCTCTGTCTCTCTGTCTCGGTCTCTCTCTCTCTCTTTCTCTCTCTGTCTCTCTGTCTGTCTGTCTCTCTCTTTATTCTGATGTCATTTAAATATGTGTTTCGTTACAGTCTCATTCGAGGGTGTCAAAGGCGATGACATCAGTGCAGTAGTCGAGCATAGCGATGGTGAAGTAATAAATGACGTCAGGCTGATGACGCTGAACAGCAACAGCCGACAGATACAGTTCAATCCAAGCAAGCCAGGAACGTACATAGTCATGTTATTTCTGATGGAGGAACAGATAGGTGAGTTGATGTAGACGAACTTGTGTGTGTTTGGTTGTTTTTTTGTTTGTTGTTTTTTTGCTACGGAATCAGATCTAACATTATGTCTGACATGAAATTTCGATCTTAATGGATCATTATCGAGAGCTCCCCGCCGTCCAATGATCCTGAGGTGGGCCACATTTATATATGGTGGACTGGCTGCGAATGTGAATAGATATCTGACCCAGTTTACCGTTGTGGAAGATAAATCAGCAAAGGAGAGGAGATAGGCACAACACTGATCATGCTGGCCCAGAGAAAAGTAGAAGTCTCCACCAGCAAATGTGAATGGATATCTGACCCAGTTTACCGTTGGGGAAGGTAAATCAGCAAAGGAGAGGAGATAGGGACAACACTGATCATGCTGGCCCAGAGAAAAGTAGAAGTCTCCACCTTCTTACTCCCCTGCCACCTCAGAGTTAGAGGACAGGTTGGTAAATTTGAAAGACAACGGCGAACTGAACCAAAACAATACAGTTGACCATACCAAAACTGACAGGTTTGCATACAATATTGCATGTAAGAAGATCAGGACTGATATTCTGTTTGACATAAAATTTCGATCTTAATCGATCTTTATCGAAGAACTCACCACCTCCCATTCGACTTTAAGGCGAGCCACATTTACTTATAGCGGGCTGACTTCGAATGTGAATGGATATTTGACCCTGTTTACGGTTGTGGAAGGTAAATCAGCGAAGGAGAAGAGATAGGCACAACACTGATCATGCTGGCCCAGAGAAAAGTAGAAGTCTCCACCATCTTACTCCCCTACCACCTCAGAGTTAGGGGACAGGTTGGTAAATTTGAAAGACAACGGCGAACTGAACCAAAACAATGCAATTGACCAGAACAAAACTGACAGGTTTGCATATAACATTGCATGTGATAGGATCAGGACTGATATTCTGTCTGACATAAAATGTCGATCTTAATTAATTCTTTGACTCCCGCACCCTGTCCACCAGCATCCTGCATTGTTAACCATGTTAGCAAACCAGCATCGTAATCCTTTGATTCCCTCACCTTATCCACCATCTTCCTGCGGGAAACTGGTGGATTGAGAGAGGGAGTCAAAGGGTTGAGTCATTGCAGTTGGTGGATAGGGTGCGGGAGTCAAAGGGTTGATGGATCTTTATCGAACAACTCCCCACCTCCCAATCGACCTTAAGGCGAGCCACATTTACTTATAACGGGCTGACTTCGAATGTGAATGGATATCTGACCCTGTTTACGGTTGGGCAAGGTAAAATCAACGAAAAAGAGGAGATGGGCACCACACTAATCACGTTGACCCAGAGAAAAGTACACGTCTCTACCACGTTACCCCCTGCCACCTCAGAGTTAGGGGACAGGGTTTGATTCTCATCTGGAGACAAGTATAAACTCATGGCCGCGCTTCATTGCAGTGAATGTTTAAACAGGCTTACTTTCAATTTACTTTAAATTGAAGTCATGGTTTAATGTAATTGGTTTTAAATATCTTTACCTAACTGCAGCATCAAACAGCGTATCGTTGCATTAAAACGGGATGTCGTTGAAGTTTTGGTTCAAACAAATTGTTGCCTTAAACATATCTCATGAAAAGTTTGTTAAAAACAGACTTTCATTCAGCTTTTGCTTTTTTATCATTGCGTTTTTGATTTAGACACAGGTGTTTGTTACTGAATGGTTGATTTAAACAGATGTTAATTGCAGTTGTTATTTCAGAAAGTTGTTCATCGAATCGTTGTTTTCAATAGATTTTCTTGAAATATAAGCTAGAGTGGATTTGTGTTGAGTTCTTTTCAAGCAGATCTTCGTTGAGTCGTTGGATAAAATACACATCTAGTGAATTGCTTGTGTAAACACATTTTGTTCGTTGAAATTGTAACAGATTTTTATACAGATTTTTTATTTCATCTGATCGTTGATAAAATATCGTTTTGTTGGTGTGAAAGGGTAAAAATTGATAGCTCTTTTGACAGCTCTTTTGGTAATAGTTCCAGAGACTTATTTTGGTGTTTTGTCAGTCTCCATCTTGATTTGATTGATGATCAAATGTTTATAACAATATTCTGTATTTGTAAACCATGCGCGCGTAGTTATGACACGGACCGATCGCACTATGTATGTGAGATCATAAATTCATCATCATCATCATCTTCATCTTCTTCTTCTTCTTCTTCTTCTCTTCTTCTTCTTCTTTTTGTAATCATTATTTTATTGTTATCATTATCTTTAACTGATTTCTTCATTCAAACATTGTTTCATTGGACCATTTGTTTAAACATAATTAACAAATCCTCATTAATTGTTTCTTTAAGTTAAGTTAATGAAAATGTTCTGTGAACTTTTGTTAAAAGCAGACGATGAATTAACTACGAATTGATGATTTAAACAGTAGTCTGTTGAACAGTCAGTTTAAACAGATTTTGATTGTAGTCAAGAATTCTGAGTCTGTAAGGCAAACTGTATAAGGTATTAACGCGCATCTCTTCTTAAACACAGAAGTATCCTTATGGAAACAAAAACCAGACTTATCATTACAACATTTGCACCCACATTGACTTACTGTGCCAGACCAGTTTCTGGAGTTAAGCAAGAAGAAGAAGATTAACAAGATGAAGAGAAGAAGAAGAAGAAGAAACGCAGAAAAAGACGACGACGATGAAGAAGATAATGAAAAAGAAAATGATGGTGAAGAAGAAGATGAAGAATACGACGACGAAGAAGAAGAAGAAGAAAAAGACTTGACCGTGGTTTGATTGACTGACTATTCGATTTAATGATTGATTGATTGATGTGTGAGCAGGAAATCCGGAATGTGTTACGGTGTTTGACCCCGGGCGGTGAATGTGTTTGGAGATGGGGTGAAACATGGAATGAGAGGGGAGGAGGCTTCTTTCATCGTCCAAGACACTGACAACACTCAAGACGTCATAGTCTCCGTCACAGGTGAGTCGGAAAGAGGAACTGGTGCATTGTAACATTGATAGATTGGTACAGTGGGTTTTGACTTGGTAATTGATTGTTTCATTGCGGTAGATTGATAGTAAGGTACTGTGGTACTAGTAGATCGGTACAGCTAGTGACTGCTATGGAAATGGTGATGGACTTTAAAATACCTAGAAAGTGGGTATATTTTTGTTTTGGGGATTTTGGTTTCAACTTTCTATTTTCTGTTTCTTTCTTCCTCCTTTTAAAATTTTTATTTTCTCTTTCTTTGTTTCTTCTTTGTTTACGAGCTTCCTTTCTTTATCCAGCCCACCTACCCCCTTTTCTTCTTCTTTTCTTTTTTAAACAAAGGGAAGTTGTTTCATATCGACCGCTGAGATGTGTGTCTGTGTGTCTTTTTGTGGCAAACAATAAGTGTGAAGAACATTTTCCTAGCTTTTTATGGGTGGATCTCTACCAAATTTTGGTCAGCGTGTGGACTGTTACGGAATCATGAAAGTATTAGTTTTGTAGATAAAGTTGCAGAGTCAAGGCCACATAGTGTTAAAAAAGTGCCAGAAATCAGTTTGTTTGTTTGTTTTTTAGAAAATTCTGCGAGCATTACTTTGTAAAGAACTGACTATAAATTTTACGATCTTTTCACAAATGTAATTGTCTACGATTGTCTTGCTTCAGGTCCAGTTTTATTGCAATAAAAATTTCAACAAGATCACGATGACCCGGAAATGAGTAAAACTAAATGTGGATTTTTTTTTGTTAAGTAATACACTGTTAAATATATGTATATAATATTAACATAGTAGTATATATAACTCATAATAATAACTACACAAACATAACAATAACACAAACAAATACAATATACTATGTACATATATATTTGCAAAGGGAGATTGTTAGAGAATGGCATGACCACCTTGGTGAGTTTTTGTGAGAATGTTTTTTTCTTCATTCTTTTTCTCTTTTTTTCTCTATCCTTGTTTTTTTTCTTTCTTTTTTTACCCTTTCTTTCTTCAATCTCCCCCCTCCCTCCCTTCCCTACCTCCCGTCTCTTCTTGTTTTCTTTAAGTTAGAATACTGAACTTTTAGAATAGATCTCATTAAGTCTGTTACTGACTGTTTGAATAGATACTATGCATAGAACGTGCTATTTCGTGTTTCTAAGTAATCTTGCTAAAACAGAACAGTGCTATTTAGTTAGTATTAAGTCAGTGCCTTATAAGACATTCTGCTAGCAAACAGAGAGTATTCTACTGTTTAGAACCGCAAAATATGTTTGTATTTTTTTGTCATAGGGTGTACTCTGCTCTCTAATATAAAGTATTCTGCTTATCGCAAGATGGTCAAAATCAGACACACTGATCATACCACCAATAAACAAGTGGGCCAAATTACCATGCAGTACGTCGGACCGCATGAAGATGTGCTGACTTCATTAAAGAAAAGAAAACTATATCGGTATGGCCATGGCCACATAAGTAGTCACCCAGTGGCTTTGCTTATCAATCCTGCAGAGAATTGTTTAAGGAGGGAGACGGAGGGATAGACACGAAAAAAGAAAAACGATGGACTGACAGTATGCAGATTGGACAGAAGAAACGATTTGCAGAGACCCAGGCTTTGGCACACCACAAACAGACCTGGAGGATTCTGTGAACAGTCGTTTAGTGCGACGGCCTGTGATTCTTCGCAAAGTTGAGGGAGAAGAAGAAAGACAAGAAGAAGCAGATTTTTGTTTTGTTTGTTACTTGTTTATTGTTTTTTTTTCTATATTTTGATATTGATATATGTCTAACTTATCAGTTCGGTTTGTAGTGGTCACGTTTTTAACATAGCTGTAAGTCTTGTGTATAGTACTTGCTGTGTGAATCTTGAATATGTTGTACGCGTTGTAGGGAACACATTTTACAAATCGTATGTTGTATGCATGGTAGGAAATGTAAATTAAACAGGGGTCAGAGGCCACTTGCTTCCAAAAACTGAGATGTTAAAGCACGGTCGAGCGTGGTTGCCAAATAGGACCAAAAGCAATTCGTGCCCTGACTCGAACCCACTGCATGGCCCAACATTGGGTTCGGGGAGTGTAAAGCGTCGAGGGAGGGGAGATAAGCCCTGTTCTCATCCTTGCTGATCCCCCACAGATGTTGAGGTCTCCACCACATCACTCCCTTGCTGCTTGTCAGATTGAGTGAAAATATTAAAATATCTTCATTGTATGGGCTGGGTAATGGAGCAACGGGCTGAAGAACTTAATGTCTAGAATTCAGCCCCATCCCCCAATATAGAAACGGACCTATTTACTATCCTTAGTTAACGCTTTAGTCAATCTGGTGGTGTCAGCTTAGCGTTTCGTTCATTGGCCTCTGCCCATTTTACACCAAGAGTCTGCTCTGTTACTGTGTCATTCTTTCACTTCCTCACGCACTTAGCGGAAGATGGCCGAGAACTGCAAGTACGGCGTGTTTCATTGGACAAGAACAGTTGCGAGTTCCGCTACGTCCCGAACAAAGCGGGCTATTACATCATAGCCATCATGTGGCGAGGCGAACACGTCAATGGTATTTGCTGTGACGTCATTGATATTTGTGTACCCGGATGATTTTTTTTATAATCCCGCGCCATTGTTTTTTTTTTTTAATTTGTTTTTGTTTTACTTTGTGTGCCCAGAATATTTAACCCCTGCATGCCATATTTCATGTGTGGATTGATTTGTTGCCTGATCTGTTGATCGTAGCAATTGCCGCAGCTTTTGATTGTGCATGTGTGTGTCCTTGCAGCTCCTGTGTGTTCGCAAGTACAGAGTACGGAATTAACGTAATAAACTGAATTGATGCTTTAACTAATTGAAACTGGTTTTGTCAAATAATGAAAGAAAGCTGAGTTCGTAAATAGACGATTGGTTAATCTGACAATAACTTCCATCGAATTTGGACAGTATTGGACAATGTGATCAGTTCTTAAAATTGTCATTGAATTCATGCATGTAACATAATGTCGGGCAACTGAACCACTGTTCGAATTCAGACGATCTAACTTCAGTCACAGGATTAGGGATAAATGTAAAAAATGTTCTTACTAGAACTGAACTAATTCAACCACAGAATTATGGATAAATTATTCACTAGTATCACCAGAACTAAGCTAATGCAATCGCAGGATTTGCGGATGAATTAACCAGGGTTTTCGCTGGAACTGAACTAATTACATGGTTATTGCTATTACCATAAACAATTCTAATCAATCACAGCATTATTTATAGACAATAGAATCAGTGATTGTAAGCGATGCTTAATTAATTGAGTTACATAATTACTGATATTTCATTCAGTGGCGTGATAAGTATTGACTTGCTTCAGTCTTAGAACTGCAAATACTGAAGCAATGGTGTTGTTGATTTTATTTCATTTCAGTTTTACAACTTATGTTCGTATCTATTTATTTATTTATTTATTTATTTATTTATTTATTTATTTATTTGTTTGTTTATTCATTTATTTATTACCTATTTTATTTATTTATTTATTTATCTGTTTATTCGTTGTTGTTTTTTTCTTTGTTTATTCACTTTTTTTATTCATATATCTATATCCATTCATTCTTTCTTTATATCTATGTGTGTGTGTGTGTGTGTGTGTGTGTGTGTGTGTGTGTGTGTGTGTAGGTGTGTGTGTGTATGCATGTGTGTATGTGATCACAATGGATTTGCCGTATGACATTCGGGACGCTCTCTATGAATGAGAGAACATCACTACAATACAGCACCACCCGTTTTCTTCTTTGTATTCTGAATGCGTATATTTCCGTTCACCCATAAAAGTGGATTTTGCTCCCCACTCCCTTATCTGTTTTACGTTCTACGCTTGACATGCCAGTACATAACACGTGCATAAAAAGTTGAAATGGGTAAGTACTAAAACAAACAATACAGAGCAAAAATATGTTACTGTGGTCGGTTCAGTTCAGTGTTGTGGTAATAGACTTTTATAAGAACAAACCATTTGGGAATATAAATCTGTTGTGAGTTTGCAGCAAGTGACATACTCCCACGCATTAGAAACTTGTATTAGAACAAACCATTTGGGAATATAAATCTGTTGTGAGTTTGCAGCAAGTGACATACTCCCACACATTAGAAACTTTATTAGAACAAACCATTTGGGAATATAAATCTTTTGTGAGTTTGCAGCAAGTGACATACTCCCACACATTAGAAACTTGTATTAGAACAAACCATTTGGGAATATAAATCTGTTGTGAGTGTGCAGCAAGTGACATACTCCTACACATTAGAAACTTGTATTAGAACAAACCATTTGGGAATATAATTCTTTTGTGAGTTTGCAGCAAGTGACATACTCCCACACATTATAATAGCCTTCCTCAGATTTGCAGCGTCCTTCTTTGTGTCACGTGTTCTTTAACCCGCACTGCAGCCTGAGTGTGCACACGCTAACAGTATATGTAGCTTTTTGCAGGTGTTTGGTGTTTTGAGTCCTTGTTCTGATTCTGTGTGCATTGAAAAAAAATGTACTAGACTTCTGTGACTAATCTTTGTCTTCTATTTATCCATGTGTCGTCTTTGTTGTGTGTAAACACCACGTTGATACTACTGCTTTGTGTATCTAAAGAGTATGTTAAAAAATGACTATATGAAGAAGGATACGTGAAGGGTTTAAAATTATGATAAATGATTTTGTGTGTATAGCTTGAACATTTCATGTCATAGGCATGCTAATTGCTCTTTGTAGAGTTGTGGATCATTATTTTATATTTCATATGATGATAGCAGTAGGAAACGTTTATAGGTTGCGTACATTGATAGAGCAAAGTATAGTTTGTTCATCCGATGTAATAATACGCAATAAGCTCAAATCGAAAATAGGTACCAGAAACACCAGTCGTGGGTAGTCTTTCTCTCTCTTTCACACGCACGCACGCACACACATGCATGCACACACACACAGTGCACATGCACACACACACACACAGCGCACATGCAGACACACACACACACACACACACACACACACACACACACCCACACACACGCACACCTCACACACACACACACAAACACACACACACACACGCGCGCGCGCGCGCGCACACACACACACACACATTTATGTAATTAATTACACATTAAAATGTATTTCCTTACATGAGTACGTATTTATCCCACTCTTTCAGACACACACGCATGCGCGCGCACACACACACATGCGCACACGCACGCACGCATGCACACAGACGCACGCAGACGTAGATGCACGCACGCACGCATGCACAAACACACACACAACGAATGTAATTTTGTTGCAACTTGATCCTACTTCTACAGTCATAAGCACATTCTCTTTTACAATAATGAGAAGAAGAAGAATTGATACAATAATGATAGAAGAAGAAAAAGAAGATGATGATGATTATGATGATGATGATGGTTATGGTGTTGATGATATGGTGATGATAACAATAATAGTAATGATAATATTAATAATGATATAATAATTATAATAATAATAATACCAACAACAATACTGATAATAATGATAACAAAAAACACAACAACAACAACAACAAAGAATTGTCCGCGTGCTTGACATGCAGCTGAGGTCCGCATAAAAATTCAGATATTTAAAATATACCTGCTTCGTGATTGTGCTTCTATAACCTGCCTGTGTTCTCTCTCTGTCTCTGTCTCTCTCTCTCTCTCTGTCTCTCTGTGTGTCTCTCTCTCTGTCTGTCTGTCACTGTCTGTCTCTCTCACTCTCTCTCTCTCTCTCTCTCTCTCTCTCTCTCTCTCTCTCTCTCTCTCTCCCTCTCCCTCTCTGTCTGTCTGTCTGTCTCTCTGTGTCTCTGTCTGTCTGTCTGTCTCTCTGTGTCTCTGTCTGTCTGTCTGTCTGCCTCTCGTTCTCTCTGTCTGTCTGTCTGTCTGTCTGTCTCTCTCTCTCTCTCTCTCTCTCTCTCTCTCTCTCTTCTCTCTCTCTCTCTCTCTCTCTCCTTTCTCTCTCACGCACGCATACACACGCACACACACTCGCACACAAAATGTATGTATATTAGTTACTATTTTTCTACCTATATCATTTTTCTGTCTCCCGCAAGCGACAGCTTCCTCGCATTTTATTATGTCTTATGTAATTGATGTCTTTCCTTTCAAAATCATTAATTTCTAGGGAGGGAGATGCATGAACTGGCAACAGCAATTTTGACCAAAAAAACAAAAACAAAACAAAACAAAACAAAAAAACAAAAAAGAAAGACTTTTAGCTAATAACTTCTGTTGTTGGAAAAGAAAATACCAGTGTTATTGTCATCGTTATTGTCTGTTAACATTAATATAAACCCTTTGATTCCCGCATTGACCTTTAGACTCCTGCACCCCGTCCACCAGCACCTTGCGTTGTCCACCATGCTATGAGAGCAAAAACATAACCCTTTGGCTCCCTCATCCTATCCACCAGCTTCCTGCAGGAAGCTGGTGGGATATGGTGAAGCAGTCAAAGAGTTTAGTATTTTGCAGTGGGTGGACAGAGTGCGGGAGTCGATGGGGTTAAACTAAAGTAGCAAAAACGTGATTGGCTTTCACACAGACAGCCCTTACCGAGCCAGAGTGACCGACCGTTCGTTGGTGGTCTTACTGGATGACCTTGATGACCTTCGCGATGACCGCGACCACATTGCTTTGACCTATGACCATCCAACGACTTTCACCTTTGACATTTCGCAGGCCGGGCCTGGTGAGTAGCAGAATGTGGGGATTGGAGTGGAGAGAGGGTAGGAGGATGTGTGTGTACATACCAGCATGCATACATTCATACGTACAAGCACACAAACATACACGCATATACATACATACATACATACATACATACATACACACACGCACACACACACATATGTGACCTCCTGCCACGAAACCAGTCTTAACTCGCAGTCAGTCTAACAGCACTAGGAGCTGAAAAGGTGACTGAGGTCTATCTGGGGTGTTTTGACTTTTTCTCAAAATTGATTTCTGTAAACTATAATCTATCCCCCACAGAATTTTTTTTCTTGAAAAAATATTATTAATCAATTTAAAATGGTATTTTAATGCACTGATCGCAACAGAAAGAACGCAGTTCCTACCCAAAGTACCTATTTTTGTCTCTTATTATGAACCGTAACCTGTACAGTACCCGCACATGTAATATACTGATGGAAAGCTCTTTGGTGCACCTTTCAGATAATGGCAGCGAAAATTAGAAACAAACTGGGTCAAAGCCATCAAATAAAGAAATTTAAGGAAAATGTGTAGGAGAGCACACAAAAACTTTTAGAGGCCGTTTTCTCAAAATGTCCGTCATACAACTTAATGACTTTAAACATACATAACTTCTACATTTTTTTTGAGTACAAGCTTTATTCAAGTACCAAAATAATCAGCAGAATGTACACTTTCCAGTAATATGTATATCTCAAAATGCCCAAAATGCTAGTTAAGACTGATTTCGTGATGTGAGGTCGCACACACACACATATACATGTATATATATGTGTGTGTGTAGAGAGAGAGAGAGAGAGATATGTATGGGTAAAACTGTGTGTGTATGTATGTATGTATGCACACACACACACACACACATTTATAGATTTATGAAAATGGATGGATGTATAGATAGATGGATGTATAGATAGATAGATAGACTGACAGATAGACAAATAGTTAGATAGATAGAAATACGTATAATACATTTACCGCTTTGCCAGCCAGGTCTCCAGCGAGTTTTCCTTCCCAACAGAAGCATAATGAATTACAAGTGGGTAAAACTATAGAACGTGCACTGAAGACTAGACTGTGTAGCATCGATATCCATCTGCGTGGAACAACTTCGTTTAGCACACGTTTTGGAATAGGATGATAGTCTTTTTGTTTGTTTGTTTGTTTGTTTGTTTGTTTTTGTTTTGTTTTGTTTTGTTTTGATCAAGGTAATGGATAGGATCAATTTTTGATGTTGATATGTTTCAGGGTCGATATTTCTTTCTCTGAACAAGATTTGCTGTGTGTTGTCTCCCTTAGGAACGTTCACGGCAGAGGTGCTCTCCCCTCAGGGCAAGTTGCCTGTCCATGTCAACCAGACCAGTGACCGCGCCCTGGTCACCTTCAAGGCCACTCGGGAAGGTCAGTTAGAAAATGGCAGTGTATGAGTGATAGTTATGAATCAATCTTGTGTGCAGCGCTATTACCCAAACTCGTTTGGACGTTTTGAAGAAATAGAATGTAACTCACACAGATGCACTATCTAACTCACAAGCAAGCAAGCGCGCACACACACACGCGCGCACACAACACGAGCACATGCACACACTCATACACACACGCACACACACACACACACACACGCACGCACACACACACACGCATATGAGCACACACATATGAACACATGCACACACACTCATACACACACACACACACACAAGCACATGCACACACACACGCGTGCACACGTACGCACTCACACACACACACACACACACACACACACGCACACACTCACTCACTTATAAACATCAAATACATACATTCATACTCATACAGAAATGAAAACTTAATGTACGAGGGCTAGTCCATGTCTTTCCGATCAGGTAAATACATGATTCTTTCAGCGATGTCGCCTTTCTCTTGTGGAGCGACAGGGGACATGGCCGACTACAGCTCACTGACCACCAAGCTCCATGGCAGCCTGTAGGAATGGGTCAGAAACGGGTTACATTTTTTATGCCACATGTGGCCTGACCTGACCTTGTTGACGAAATCAAAAAACAACAAGAACCAGATAAAAGATACTTTGGAAATGCTGTCACTTTAGTCATGGATACTGTGAACTATTATAACATCGTTCCGATTTTCTTGGATATGTGTGTGCTTGTTGTTTTGCCCCACACAGTAGTCGATATGTTTGTTTGCACACTCTGCATACTCCGACTGGAATGGGTGTGCATGCTGGATATATTCATGTTTCCAGAAGATACCCAGAGAATTCCATGTCTTTCAGGATATTTTACAGACATATTTGATGGTCTGTGTGTTTGTGTGAGTGATGTGTGTGTGTGTGTGTGTGTGTGTGTGTGTGTGTGAATGTGTGTATGTGTGTATGTGTGTGTGTGTGTGTGTGTGTGTGTGTAAGTGTGTGTAAGTGTGTGTGAGTAAATGTGTGAGAGAGAGAGAGAGAGTGTGTGTGTGTTGTGTGTGTGTGCGTGTGTGTGTGTGTGTGTGTGTGTGTGTGTGTTGTGTGTGTGTGTGTGTGTGTTTCACTTGAAGTGAGTTTAGCCAGAAAATCTGCACACTTGTTTGACCTGGAAAAATATCTCCAACTTTTACTCATCTGCAAGGATCAGCCCAAAGGCCTAATGACTTGAAGTCTTCCGTTTACCCACGTGGCAACCGCGTCCCCTCTATAATTATTTTTATCAATTGTCGTCTCTTCAGATAATCATGGGCATGTCCTTAGATTTGTGTACGAATGCATTGATATGTGTACTTAGTCTTTTTTTTTTTTTTTTTTTTTTTGACCTGTTGAAGTTTTGTCTATATTGAAGCGGTTACAGCCCTGATATGGCTCTATGCAGTCGGCTGGGCTTTCAACAACAATAACAATACCAATAACAATAACAATCGTGCATTGAGACTGTACCCATCTGTTCGACTTTCAAATAAGGCTCACACGTCCGTCACCTTCCACAGGGGACCATTACATCCACCTGTACTGGACGGAAGCTCCCTTGGAGTGCTCTCCCTTGCTGGGCTACTGCATGGGCCCGCCACTTCCGGTGAACGCCAGCAAAGTGATATTGACGGGGCAAGGGGCAGAGGTAGCCCGGGCTACTGTGGAAAACCAGTTCATTGTGGATGGCAGACAAGCAGGACCAGGTGGGTGAAGGTAGCCCGGTGGTTGATATATATTACAAGTAACAATGATAATGATATAAAAAAGAATTGTCCCATTTCTTACACTACAATCAGTAGCCACAGAATTTTGATCATGTTATGTAATGATGATGACGATGGGAATGATGATCATGATACTAGGGCGTTCCATTCTGGATTGGGGGCTACGTGACAAAAGCTGTATTCTACGCTATCTTCCGTTATACATCCTGGTGGAAACCAGGTCCAAGAGATACAGACACCTGTGGTGTTGGTCAGGAGGTTTGAGCAACACTGTAAATGAAGTGGATGAGACTCCACTGCTTGGTTCCAGTCTTCTTGTTGACTCCATGCATTGTTAACTCGAGGTAACAACCTTACAGTCGATAGTTTGTGACAAAAATAACAACAATAACAACAATAATAATAGTAATGATAATAATGATCATGATGATAATGAAATAATAATAATAATAATAATGATGATAATGATAATAATAATAATAATAATAATAATAATAATAATAATGGTGATGTTGATGATGATGATGATTTATAATAATAATAATAATAATAATAATAATAATAACAATAATAATAATGGCGTTCGAATAGACAACCTTCCAGCCTGTAGTCTGTTGTGCTAACCACTGGTACCACGGTGACAGGTAATACTATGAAATTAATTGCAATAATAACAACACAGATGATGATGATGATGATGATGATGATGATGATGATGATGATGGTGATGATGATGACATGACGACGATGTTGATGATGATGATGTGCTGCTCATGCCAGTTCACTTGCGAGCGGCCGGAAGGCAGGATCAGGTGTAAGATGGGGCCCAGTGATGATGATGATGACAAACAGGATGATGGTGATAATGATAACTGTTGTTTTTGTTTATTGTTGTTTGTTGCTGTTGTTGTTCCTCTTCTTCTTCTACTTCTTGTTCTTTTCTTGTTCTTGCTTTGCTTTTCTTCTTCTTTTTCTTCTTATTGTTATTATTTTATTATTATTATTATTGATATTATTATTATTATTATTATTGTTATCATCATTATTATTATTATTATTATTATCATTGTTGTTGTTATTGTTGTTATTATTATAGATATTATAATTATTATGACATGCCTGTTTTCGTTATGTGACAGGAACGGTAGGAGTGGAGATGAAAGGGGTGAAGACTTCCATACCTGTCCACATCACACCCCTCAAATATGACCGTTACAGGTGTACATACACCCCTGCCTATCCAGGTAACTGGCAATGCAAATATGTACATAATTTAAACCAAAAGTATATAAATAAATGAATAAATAATGAAAGAATAGATCTACCGCCTAGGCAAGTAACTGCTTGTTTAATAAAGAAAGAAAGAAGAACGAAGAGGAAACATAATTATATAGACAAACGAGATGTAGGTGCAGTAGTTTGAACATCAACTATGCCTTTACGTATAATCTCAGGACGTGTGCATTCATCTCATCCAACCTGGGTACATGTGTTTTTTTCTTTTTTCTTTCTGCCTTTTTTCTGTCCCAGTTTTACGCTATATGAATGACAATACAACTTGAGAATTCATTTTTTACAATGCTATCATGATGATGACGATGAGCATGAAGATTTTGATGTATGGAATTCCACTCCGGATGGAGAATGCGTGACGAGGCGGCACTCTACGTGTATTACCATAATATTCATATTTACAATGGAATAGACTAAAAATATTCATATATACAATGAAATAAACTAAAAATCTTGTTACAACGAACGTCCACAAAAACTGATGTTCAATATTTACAGTAAAATCAACTAAAATGCTGGGTACAATGAATGTAAAAGCCTGCATTAAAAATGTAAATAATGCAATCAAAAAAAAAAAAGAGAGATATACACATACATAATATACAAAAAAGTGCTAATCTGACGGTTATGCCTGTGCATGCTCACCGTTAAGCACAAATAGCAATGCATTCGCACAGAGACCACTGCTTAACAGTTTCATCCAAAAAGCGATGTGTGTGTGACGGACGATTTGAAGCATAGTAAGCAGAATAAGTATGAAAAATGTGGAAACCGAGCAGAGTCAAAAGGCTAAGTGAAATAATGAATGACTGGGGGATTAACGGATTAGCAGAAAAAAAATAGAGAGAAATAAATTAATGCAGAAAGTGTTAAAGAAATTAGATATCGATAGAGGACGCCGATAGCACGGGAAAAGAATTGCCTCGGACGATTGCCGCCGATACTTTTGATACTAATGTATCCTGGCATCAAGCAGGCCCGAGAGATACAGAGACTGCAGTGTTGGTCAGAAAGTTCGAGCAACATCCTCAGTGATGCATCCGTTTTATGGATGAGTCTTCCCTGTGTGGCCCCACTGTCCCCAATGAGCCCACTCCACGCTCAGTTCTGAATAGGAGTCGTTTGGGGCCGAAAATGTCCGCAGAGATTTTGACATTACTGATGGGATTCGAATCCACAAGCTCCAAGTCATTATCACGTTACGCTAACCACTGCACCACGACGTAGATGGCGGGTAGCCTTCAAGTGTGGAGGTGATGTGCGAAATAACCCAAAGCTTCGGTGAATAAGCAAGCTCAGACTTACGGGATGGTTCTTCAGATGTGACTTGGCGACGCCACATCTTGAAAATACCTTATGTAGCCTATGACAGAACCATCAGGTGGATGAAGGCCGCATAAAGCTCGAGTCCCCTGCACTTACATGGTGGTCTTTTGGTCACTGACTTCTTTGAAGAAGCAGTCTTGGATCTTCTTTTTTTTTCTCCTCCTTGATGATTGTACTTTGCTGAGGCACTGTTTTTCGCTATCAAATCCTTTGCTACTCGACTTCAGAGGCAGCTTTTTTCAGATTCCTTTTTCTTCTTTTTTAAAAAAATTTTTGTCCGGATGTTCTCCATTTCACGTCGAAGTCTGGATTTCTGAGGAGGTGTTTCACCTGTGGCTGTTGTTCTTCATTTGCATCGATACATGTCGATATTTGATCTCTGAATGTGGCTAGTTTGCGTTCCAGGGTGTCGGCCCCTTTTTATCAGCGCATTTAGGTGGTGGACTATTTCTTCATCTAGCCTCTGCCATTGCTTTTTTCACTTGCGGATGGCAAGTCGAGTTTTTGGCGCTTGGCGTCAAGTTCCCGTATGAATTATTCGTCTGAATCATCAGCGTGGATGTCCTTGACACGTGGTTTGATTCCTGGCCTCGTTTTTCTGACATCTTATGTCCTGCCTGAATGCGCTGCTGTTCACTCGCCTTCGTATATACTGTTTTCGTTCTGTGGTTCTCTATGCCACACTTGTTAGAGAATCTGCTTTCACACACACACGGAAATATCGTTGGTTCTAGGTTCATAGTCTCTGTGGATTTCCAGTCGTTATTGGATTGGAAGTTGGTGGATTCATCCGTCTGGTCCCACTTTCGGTGTACCCTGGGAGCATCTTTGG
Source organism: Monoplex corrugatus (assembly GCA_030674185.1). Classification (NCBI taxonomy): domain Eukaryota; kingdom Metazoa; phylum Mollusca; class Gastropoda; order Littorinimorpha; family Ranellidae; genus Monoplex; species Monoplex corrugatus. The sequence continues at coordinate 43,004,393 of JAPXFY010000021.1, read as the reverse complement.
TATATGGAATTAGAGGCAAGTTGGATAAAGGCAAGTGGGGAACCAGCTCACAGAGCCTGTGAACCTGTAGTCTTTCCCAGTGTCTTCTGGTCTTTCCCAGGTGTCTTCCCGACTGTTTCCAGAAGTCCATTATCTGGCTATTATACTAGCGAGTTCCTCTCGGTAGAGCTGGACAGCAAAAGGTCTTCAGAGGTCTTCAAGCAGGTGTTCCGGCTCTGAACTCCTTACAACCTAGGGGGACTGGAAGGGACTGGGCTGCATCCAGGTTGTGACTTCTGGGTTCCCCTCTGTTGTCGCCATGTGAAAGTAATACTGTTTGAAGAGCAGGTTTTATAACTCTTAAAGAAGACAGATACAAAAGTGAATAAATGATCAACAGTTGTTCATGTTTGTGATATTGTTATTGTATGTCTCAGGTGGATTTCTTCTCTACGTGTATTGGTCCAACATACTGGTGCCTGGGTGCCCCCACAAGGTCACTGTGACCTCCAAAGGTGACCTCAGCAAGGTGAAGGTCGTCGGGGAAGGGCTAAAAGGGGGCATCGCGGGCAACGAACTTCAAGTCTTCGTCGACACTCATGAGGCAGGGCCAGGTACGGTGTATTCTGAATTTATTGGTTGATTGTTGTGTGTGTGTGTGGTGTGTGTGTGTGTGTGTGTGTGTGTGTGTGTGTGTGTGTGTTTGCGATTTATTCTTCTTCTCTTTTTTTTTCACGTTGGTGAAGGTGGAGAGACATTAGAGCACATAGTAGCAAAATGAAAGCTGGAAGGAAAAAGAGCACCAGGTAGAGTCGGGAGAAAAGAAAGATTAGGAAAAGACAGGCAACATTTATAGGCCATTTTATGAGAAAAGAGGAACTGGAGCACCTGGTCACAACAGAAAAGCTGGAAGGAGAAAGTGCACCAGGTAGACCCCCGTAGAAAATATTGGACGGATTTACAGAATGGCTGAGGACAGAGAGGATGGGAGATGCACTTGTAGCGACAAGGAATAGATTCGTAGGGAGAGCCATGATCGCCAACGCCGTGCGGCAGAGACATGATGATGATGATGACGATGATGATGATGATGATGATGATGATGATGAAGGTGGGAACAACACTGGTCCATCATTATAATCAGCAGAGAATGAAACGGTTAGGTCACGCAACCCCACCAGCTAGTTCATCAAGCACACAACAAAAAGATCTGTCGAGTTTAAAGCGAAAGGCAAACCAAGGAAGACCTGGACCGTCAACGTGAAGATCTGGACCACACATGGCAGTTGAATGGCATTGCAGCTCCCTGTTGACTGTTAGCTCTTTCTCCCCGCGATATCCAGGATGGTACAAGTGGACACCAGTAATAATGATAATTATAATAATAACACTAAAAATAGTGATAATAATAATAATATAATAGTGATAATGATAATAAGCATAATAATTAATGATGATGATAATAACAATAATAACAATGATAATGATAACAATAATTATGTGTGTCTAAGTGGTCACCAATGATAATGATAATAAGAAGAAGAAAAAAAGAAGATGCATAATAATAATAATTAATAATAACGATGATGATAATAACGATGATAATAATAATGATAATGATAACAATTATTGTTATAACAATAATGGAAAAATCAACAACAAAAATACAATAATAGTATAAAGATGATGATGATGATAATGATGATGATGATGAGGGATGAGATGATGATGATGATGGATGATGATGATGATGATAAGAGGAAAAAAGAAGAATGATAATAACATGGATAATAATCATATTAAAGATAATTAGATGGGATTGGATTTTCATGTTGTGTCAGTAGAATTTTTTCCATGTAGAATGCTTCTTTTACCTGGAGAAATCACGTCGCCAAAATACAGCGCCACTCTTCCTTTTTCTTCCGGAAATGAAGATGGACAATTACCTAACAGTGATATCTGAATCAGGCAGTTAGGAACCAGGCTTAACACAAAATAGAATCAGTACACGGTGTTTACATTATAACAAAACAAGCCAGGCGCAAAGTTTCGGCCAACGCGTAATACGCATAATAAATCATATTGATGATAATAATCTTCCATTTTTTTCCCCACTCAACGCCACGTTCGGCAGTGTGTGCACTGTTTTTGTTTTTGTCCTTTTTGTTGTTGGGTTTTTTTCTACATAATGTTGTACATTTGTTATTTGTTGTCTTTTGTATGTGCTTGCCGAAAGTGTGCAAAAAATATGCGCCTGTCTTGTTTTGTTAAATTAACCCCTTTGACTCCCGCAGCCTATCCACCAACGGCAAAAAATTAACCCTTTGGCTCCGTCACTCTGTTCACCAACTTCCTGCAATAGGATGAGGGAGTGAAGGGGCTGAGTCTTTGCTTCGCTAGCATGGTCAGCAAAGCAGAATGCTGGTGAACAGGGCAGGGGAGTCAAACGGTTAAATACTTGTTCTGATCCAGTATGTTTATTTTTTCTGTGGTTCGTGGCGGTAAACGACAACGCTTTCTGAAAAAGTCAATACCCTTTCTCAAATATTCTCTTTACATGTGCTTCTGTTTTTTGTGTTTTGTTTTGTTTTGTTTTTGTTATCATATTTGAATGCAGGAAGTTCTTTGATTGAGTCGTGTTTCATCTGACTATGTTTGGTATTTTTGTTTAAAGCCCAGCCGACTGCGTAGAGCTATCTACATCAGGGCTATAACCCCTTTCAAAACATACTACTTCAACAAAGAGAAAAAAAAAGAACTGAAAATTTAAGTATACATACCAATGCATAGGCGCACAAAATCTAAGGAAATGTCCCTGGCGTTGACCACTCTGTCCAATTTATCACACAGGGGGGTTAAAAAAAACATACCTGAATACAAATTTAACCCTTTGACTTCCCCCACCCTGTATACCAGCATCCTGCATTACCAACCATGCTGGCGAAGCAAAAACTTAACCCTTTGATTCCCTCACCCTATCCACCAGCTTCCTGCAGGAAGCTGGTGGATAGGGTGAGGGAATCAAAAGGTTAACTTTTTGCAATTGGTAGATAGGGTGCGGGAGTCAAAGGGTTAATAACTAAGGACACTACAACAACTGATGAACACACTGAAAATGAACTTGTCTCCTACACCATTGCAGGGGAGATAATCGCGATGTGTTCGAGTCACCGACAAGGGCGAAGGTGGATGTGAGACAGAACGATATTGACCATTACACGCTGCGTATCCTGCCCACAGAGGCTGACAAGTACCTCCTGCAGGTCAAGTATGATGGAGAACATGCACCAGGTCAGTGGCATTGGGGTGTATGTATGTGTGTGTGTGTGTCGTGTGTGTGTGTGTGGGGGGGGGGGGGTATGTGTGTGGTGTGTGTGTGTGTGTTTTATGTATTTGTGTTGTGTGTGTTTTATGTCTGTGTGTGTGTATATCTGTGTGTCTGTGTGTGTTTGCGGGTGTTTGTGTTGTGAATAACTTGGGAACTCAGAACTGAGAGTGATAATAATAATAATAATAATAATACTATAATAATGATGATGATAATAATAATAATTAATAACAATGATAATAATAATAGTAATAACAATTAAATGAAAATACGCAATACTATTTTTATATTTTTTATATTTAGATACTTATATAAAATATAATTGATATATTTTTAGAGTAAATTATATTAAAAGATTCCAAGTCATCCACAGATCTATATTCTGACTGTATCCCCACTGATGGTAACAAATGATGATGATAATGTGATTTATAAGATTACAAACAAACACCAGATACAAAAATTCCTTTTCTCACATTGGACACAGCAGCAGGGAAGTTTCAGTCTTTTTCTCATAAAATTTGTATTTGGTGTTTTTGTTTGTTTGTTTGTAATCTTACGATTGACAAAGGCCAGTTGGCCGAAAATTTGCGCCTGTCTTGTCTTGTTGTATTGAATACACGTTCGTATTTTTCTTTCGTGTTTTTTTTTTTCTGGTTCCTGTTTGCTTGAACGCGGGCAGTCACACTTCTTTTTGATTTCGTAAGCAGGTAGTCATGGTCATACTATGCAACATAAATATACTTGTCAGTTATGTTCTTTAAATCAGGAA
>JAPXFY010000021.1:42995314-42997814 GCA_030674185.1 Monoplex corrugatus | reverse complement strand
TAAATACGAGAGACAGAGAGAAAGTGTGTGTGTGTGAGTGTGTGTGTGTGTGTGTGTGTGTGTGTGTGTGTGTGTGTGTGTGTGTGTGTGTGTGTGTGTGTGTGTTTGACGATGCTACTACTAATGATAATGATATTTTTGTTTCTTTCTTTCTTTCTTTCTTTCTTTCTTTCTTTGTTAAACTCTGAATCAGAGCGACCGCCAGTATTTAAGGTCGCAAGATTTCAACTAGTATCATCGTTTGCATGGGAAAGATTAAAGAAAAAGTATTCTTAAAAAAATTAAACGGTTGTTGTCTTTTTAATAGAACTTAGAGATATTTCAAACGTGATGTTAGCCTTGATATGTCTTTATGGATCGGCTAGGCTGTAAACAATGTAAAATGACAAAATCTTGAACAAAGTCCGAACTGTTGTCTTTCTTTGCAGCCAGTTTCACTGTGGATATTCAGCGCGAGACACAGAACGCCCGCACCATCAAGTGTAGCTACAATCCCACGGAGTCCGGGCAATACGTCATCAGTGTTCGTTGGTCAGGTGATCATGTTCCCGGCAGTCCCTTCACTGTCGACATTGTGGAAACGCAGGAAGAGTTACACGACTTGATGACAAGGAAAGGCCAGTTGCCTGACGTGAACGGAAGTGTTTGGCGGGAAGAGATTTAGATGAAAAAAAAACTAAAAAAAAAAAAAGATAATAAATAAATAGATATAAAAAAAAAAACAACAACAACTAGCGAACCGGTTTTCGACGTTTGAAATGATTTGGTTTCAAGTTCGAAATTCAGCTGTGGGGTGCAGGAATAGTCATCAGAAGAAAAGTTTAATATTTTCATACTGGCAGAAGTGGAAGTATGAAGACAAGAAATTGTTATACCTTAAATAGATATGAACGTTGAACATGCAGAGCAGATTTCCAAAGATGAAATAAAATCCAATCCTTGCATTAAATCCGAGTTATGTTGAGGTCAGTCCAATCCAAAATGAATTAAAATCCAATCCAAGAGAAATGAAATCAGTCTAGGTTGACTCATGACCAGTCCAGGTTGAATTACATCCAATCCAAGCTGAATTAAAATCCAATCCCACCTGAATCAAAATCCAGTTCAAATTCATTTAAAATCCAATCCATGAGAACTAAATTCCAAAAAGAGAAGATTTTTGCAGCAACTGAGACTTAAAATCTCAAATTGGAGATATTACCTAAAAAAAAAAGCACCTTCCAACAACCCATAAATACAGAAATTCTGAAAATAAGAGAATGTTCAAGATCTAGCAATTGGAAATGATAGCGTCATTTTTTATAACAATTAAAGAATTAAATTTAATCTTTTTAAAAAATCGGGAGGGGGGGGGGGGAGAGCTCTAGTGTATATTATACAAATGGCACTGTGATATACGTACCAACGAAGAGAATGTTACTTTTCCAAAGATATTTCCCAATCGTCTTTTTGTTTATTCATTTGTTGTTTCAGAAAAGCATAATTCTACACACTGGTCCCTTACGCAATTTTTACTTCGATACATTTTTATGCATTGTTCACATTTGAAGGTAGAGTGTTGTTTTAAGGGAGAAACACTCTTGGAGATGGCAATCAGTTATTTCTCTTGTGTGTGATGTGCTCCCTTACTTTAAAGATTGCATGAAGTCACAGGATATCCCCGACAGGGATGCTGGGAGGGAAAGAGTCCTTCATTATAAACAATATCCACACCGTGTGGAAATTCCTTGCTAGAAATACCTCTTTTCTGTCACTGTCTTTGTTTTTGCTTAACACCTTCGCTTTCTTTCGCCTTTTCCAATTATTTTCAGTCCTTCTGGTCCATTTGCCTGAATGTGTTCTTCAAAGCCTTACATAGTTTTTATTAGGATTGATAATCGTGTACATGTATTAACTGCATTTTTTTGGCTCTAAGGAAGTGGAGATACGGAGGCAAATTTGTGTGTAATTTAGGCCAGTTTTTATATGTTTAAGTATATGTGGTTATGTTTCAACATTTGCATTCTGGATTGTCTTTTTTTTTAAATCCCCTAGTGATAAACTGGGCGGAGTAGTCAACGCTAGGGGTGTGTCCGTAAATAATGTGTGCGGATACATTGATTGTGTACTTTAGTTTCTCTTCCAGTTTTTCTCACGGTCAGCGAGGTGTTGTGTGTGTTTTGATATGGTTATAGCCCTGATATGGCTGTGCGCAGTTGGCTTGGTTTTAAACAGTAATCATAATAATAATAACACTATAATAATGATACTACTACTACTACTATGATAATAATAACAACAATAACAATAACAATAATAATAACAATTCTACTACTTCTACTACTGCTGCTACTGCTACTACTACTATCACACACTACTACTCTACTACCACTACTACTACTACTACTACTACTATACTACTACTAATATAATAATAATAATAATAATAATAATAATGAATATAATAATAATGATAATAATAATAAAAGTCACCGGATGTCTCAGCCCTCTAAAAAACGGT
>JAPXFY010000021.1:42972814-42975314 GCA_030674185.1 Monoplex corrugatus | reverse complement strand
TAGAGTTTGATGTGTATCAGTTTATTTGAGTGTCTCTTGTAAGACGAAAGACTTTTTTGGTCTCCCCTCCCTTCTAGTTCTAGTTACCAGAATTCATATCCTCAACTAAACGTTAGGGAAACCTTGCTGCTGTTTTCCTTCACGCATTTGTGTTTTTGTGTATTTATTTTTTCTTGTCTTTGTGCATGTCTGACAAAGGCCAGCTTAGAGGTGAAAAAATTGTGCTGTCTTGTTTTGTTCATTAAGTACCCGTTCACGTGCTATTTTCGTTTGTTTTTGGTGCCAGAGAGACTTTTTTTTTTATTTAGAGTTTGAAGTTTGTTCAAGAGAGGAAGACAAGAAAAGGAAAAAAGAAGCAAAAAGAAAAAAAAAGATAAAAAGGAAGAAAAGAGAAATCGATGAATCAACAACATTGCAGAACAGATAGGAAAGCCATTTGCAAGAGACCCAGGTTTCTGGCAGACCTGGAGGGATCTGTGAGGACAGTTCTTTAGTGTCGTGCCCTAATGACTTTTCGCAGACTTGAGTGAGACGAAGAAAAAGAAGACCTTTATGTCCAAGTGAAGTGTATTTAAGAATGACATCCGTAAAGGCAGCCGAGATATGTTTTTAAGAAGAATGTTGAGAGTTCCATGGACGGCAAAGAAAACAAACAAGATAGTTTTGATGCAGGCAAACACACGAAGATCATTGATAAGGAAGATTAGGAAAAGACAGGCAACATTTTTAGGCCATTTTATGAGGAAAGGGGAATCAGAGCACCTGATCACAACAGGAAAGCTGGAGGGAAAGAGAGCACCAGGTAGACCCGGGGGAAAATATTGGACGGACTTGCTGAGTGGCTGAGGACAGAGAAGGTGGAAGATGTGCTTGTGGCAAGAGGAAACAGGGGGAATTTTTTATAATATTAATCAAAGAACATAACTCTTGAGAGTCACGTATGTATGTATTCTCTCTCTCTCTCTTCTCTCTCTTCTCTTCTCTCTCTCTTCTCTCTCTCTCTCTCTCTCTCTCTTCTCCTCTGTACTGATGTATGTATGTATGTAAGTATGTACGTAAATGTATACATGTACGTACGTATGTATGTATATATGTATGTATGTATGTATGTATGTATGTGTGTATGTATGTATGTACGTACGTACGTATGTATGTATGTATGTATGTATGTATGTATGTACGTAGTATGTATGTATGTATGTTGTATGAATGTATGTATGTATGATGATGTAGGATGGATTGTAGTACGTACGTTTTGTATGTATGTATGTAATATGTATGTACGTATGTAATGTATGTAGCTGTGTAGCTATGTATCTATGTATGTATGCATACCTCAAACAGATACTACTTTACTTATTGAATTTAAAAACAGATTTTAGACAATTTTCAGCTCCAGCAGTGCCTGGGCATTGCGTACAAAAAAATTCCATATGCGTTATTCCACAATGATGACGCTAAGCTATTAGGATGTGGCTCAGTCACTGGAGTAGTACGTGCATTATCTTGTCACAATGTTGAAGATAAACTATTATGATTTGGCTCGGGTCACTCAAGTACTCTGTATCTCCAGGAAGGAAACGAACTTGACGTTCAACGGTATGCTTACGAACATGTTCAGCTCCCTCAGTGTCCGGGTGTCGCGCGCGGGAAATTCCATATGCGTTATTCCATAATGATGACGATAAACTGATATGATGTGGCCCGGTCACTGAAGAATTGCCTGTCTCCAGGAAGGAAATGGTTTTTCAACGCTTTGCTTGGAATAGCAAGTAGGCGTACTTCCGTGACTCGGCTGTGGCTAAGCTGAGAGCATTAGAGCCATAGTGGAAAACGAAACGTACAGCACTGTTTTTGGTTGGTTGGTTGGTTGGTTGGTTGGTTGGTTGGTTGGTTGCTGGTTGGTTTGGTTGTGTTGGTTGGTTGGTTGGTTGGTGGCTGGTTGGTTGGTTGCATGGCTGGTTGGTTGCATGGTTGCATGGGTGGTTGGTTTATTGGCTGGTTGGTTGGTTGGTTGGTTGGTTGCATGGTTAGTTGGTTGCATGGTTGGTTGGTTGCATGGTTGCATGGTTGGTTGGTTGGTTGTTTGGTTGCATGGTTGGTTGGTTGCATGGTTGGTTGGTTGCATGGTTGCATGGTTGGTTGGTTTGTTGGTTGGTTGCATGGTGGTTGCTTGACTGTTGTTTATTTTTTTGTTTTTTTGTTTATTGTTTTTTTACGTAGGTTTGGTTCGGGTTTGTTTGGTTTGGTTTGGTTTTGGTTTGGTTTGGTTTGGGTTGGGTTGGGTTAGTTTGGTTTGGTTTGGGTTGGTTTGGGTTGGTTTGGGTTGGTTTGGTTTGGGTTGGTTTGGGTTGGTTTGCTTTTCGTTTGCGGGCTACAATTCTCACGTACGCTGAAATATACGATCTCGTTTTCACGTGTTTGACTAGAGGTGTGTTTCAGTGTTTGAGTGAGTGAGTGAGTGAGTGAGTGAGTGGTGGTGTGAGTGTGTGTGTGTGTG
>JAPXFY010000021.1:42935314-42962814 GCA_030674185.1 Monoplex corrugatus | reverse complement strand
GGTTTTGTTTTGCTGTGATGGCTGACAATGCGGGGTGCTGGTAGATAGGGTAAAGGATCAAAGGGTTACGCTTCTTTGGCAAGCTGACGACATTCCACTATGTTGTTGCTCAGTCTGCGTTTTCAATGGGCGTGTGTAGTTATTGTTTTCATGTTTCCATAAGCTATCGGACACTGACATGACTTACAAGATCTTTAACGTGCATTTCTAATGTTTTGCATGCGTATGCATGTGAAAGGATTTTAGGCATTTGCAGGTCTACAATACATATAAGGCATCCGAGTGTTGAGGGTTCCATGGACAGCAAAGAAAACAAACGAGACAGTCATGATGGAGGCAGACACAAGAAGATCATTCATAAGGAAGATTAGGAAAAGACAGGCAACATTTATAGGCCATTATATGAGGAAAGGGGAATTAGAGCACCTGGTTTCAACAGGAAAGCTGCAGGGAAAGAGAGCACTAGATAGACCCAGGGAAAAATATTGGACGGACTTGCAGGGTGGCTGAGGACAGAGAGGATGGAAGATGTGCTTGACATACATATTGAAACAAGAAAAAACACCCAGCATGCACACCCAACAGAGATGCAGATAGTGCAACAACATAATGGAGTATGGCCAACTCGAGTTATCCATCATCATCATCATCAGGTGCCCTGCCGCATGGCGTTGGCGATCATGGACTTCTCTCGTTGCCCCTAGCATCTCCCCCACCCTCCTCGTCCCCAGCCACTCTGCAAGTCCGTCCAGCATTTTCTCCCTGGGTCTACCTGGTGCTCTCTTTCCCTCCAGCTTCCCCGTTGTGACCAGGTCCTCATAAAATGGCCTATAAATGTTGCCTGTCTTTTCCTAATCTTCCTTATGAATGATCTGCTTGTGTCTGCCTCCATCAAGACTGTCTCGTTTGTTTTCTTTGCTGTCCGTGGAACCCTCAACATTCTTCTTAGAAACCACATCTCGGCTGCCTCAATCTTGTTCTGGCTTTGTTTGTTGACTGTCCACGCCTCGCATCCGTACAACAGTAGTGGTTCTATATAACATTCAAGAACTCTCTTCCACTAAAACGTCTGAGTGTGTGCAATGCGTACTGAATGCAAATGAGAATGCAGACGGCGCAGCGATATACTGTCTGCACAGTGTGGGCAAAATAACATGCTCACACGATCCCAGAAAAATAGCAACGCTTATTATAAAAGAATGAAACGACTCAACAGCAAATTTTACATATGTATTTTCCCCCAATCAGTTCAGCTTTACTCCTACTGGACGAAGTTTTAGTCTTTTTCTCCTGATTTTTGTTTTTGGTGTTTGTTCGCTTGAGAAAGGCCGAAAATTTGCGGCTGTCTTGTCTGGTTGTATTACATACGCGTTCTTATTCTATTTTCGTGTTTTCCTGGTTCCCGCCAAATTGTGTCAATAAAATACGAGTTCTTATGCTCTTTTCCTGTATTTCTATTTCTATGGATCGCTGATTATACCTTTTGGTACAGGTGAATAAATTATCATACATATCTTTGGAAAAATGTATATTTACACAAGTAAACTCGAAAAAAGCTACCAAACACCACTTTTTTTACTAGATACCTTACCAAAAAATATCAAATAGAAGAATACAATGCAAAACTGAGCTGGAATTCACACGCTTTTAGAGAAAAATGGTTGCCATATCTGTCTCTGGTATCATATGAAGTTTGATGTGACTTTTTGCTTCATTACGAGATGTATGCATGATTTCTGTATGACCTGCCTGTTTATGTTTGACTGTTTGTCTCACATATAATAGATAGTGACTGTAAATTCATGCGCATAGAACCTTAGCTGAAGATGTAGACGTTTTGCATGTATTTTAAACTTTAAGTCTGATACAAATGATCTTGCTTTGCTCATATGTTTATCTTTAAATTGTGCTGAAAACAAAATACAAGTAAATTCAGAACAATCAATCAAACAAACAAACGAACGAACAAAGAAACAAAGAAATAAACAAGCAGAGACAGCAACAACTGAAATATAAAACTGTATAAATCAAATGACTTTATATTGTTTAAAAACATACAACAGACTAGTAGATATGACGTATATGTGTTTTGCTCGATCCATTGTACATAAGTCTCGTTCAGTTTTGTGAATGATATTGTAATTATGTTCAGCAATCATTGTCTTTCATTTGTGTTTTGTCAAAAATAGTTAAAAACAAGTTTGAGAAAAAAACTTATCATATATATGACACAATTATTGCAGCGGGGTTCGTAAACTTCGTGCTGACAGCGGGGTATAACCGAGGCACTTTCATCTTCTTCGTCTACTTCTTGGAACAGTTCGGTGCTCCTGTCACGGAGACTGCCCTGCTGTTCGGGGTCAAGTCCGGCATCAACAGTGTCGTTGGTCAGTGTGAATCTGTTGGTCGATGAACTGTTTGTGTTTTGTGTTTTGTGTTTGCCTGGTCAAATGTATACGTATGTGAGAGAGGATGGAGATTTTTTGGAGTTTGGGGATTTTGTTCAAGAGGAATGATTTACACTTGGAAAGTTCCATAGGCGCTCCACCTAAATCTGCCAGCAATTACCTGGCAGACGTCCTGAGCTTGCTCAGAGCGGGCCCCAGTAGCTCAGTTGGTTGAGCGTCGGATTCACATGCTAATGGTTGTGGGTTCGAATTCCGGGGTCCGCTACATTGAAACTGGCCTTCTCACTGTCCCATCTTTACATTATTGTCGTTCTGGTGGTGTCAGATAAGTCTCCTTTCCCCTTTTCCCTGAGACGGTTATCCTCGTTGGTCATATCACCTGAGATGGGTACCGACGAAAGACTGAACCAAATAATAATAATAATAATAATAATAATAATAATGTTTATTTGTATAGCGCATATTCCATATAAAAACATGCTCACCAGCGCTTTACATTTCGCAAGAAAGGCAAAAGGTGATAAAAAAATGTTCACAATTACATACACAATAAGATAACAACAAACATTAAAGCTATACAAGTAAGAAGACACATAAGAAACCACAGAATATTAAAATTTAAACACTGACTTATGTAATGAAGAAAGATTAACAGATTTTTCATATGAATAAAGAGGCATACTGTGTTTATATATTGCTGCGTGTGTGTGCTTGCGTACGTGTGTGTGTACATGTGTGTGTGCGTGCGTGTGCGTTGCTGTGCGCGTGTGTTTGTAAGAATGTGTGTGTGTGTGTGTGTGTGTGTGAGAGAGAGAGAGAGAGAGTGTGTGTGTGTGTGTGTGCGTGTGCTATGTTTGCATGCGTGTGTGTGTGTTTATGCATGCAATAGTTGTACATAAAATTATAATCAATATTTTGAATGAAGATAAAAACAGAAAAATTCTAATCCATATACAGAAAAACATTACAACTTCAGTATTACAGCATTAATACCTTGACAATCAAAATTCCTCACAAATTATGAACTATTCGCATATCATACATCACAATTTACATACAAACAAAGATTTGAAAAAGTTTCTTAAAGTATTTCAATTTCTACCCTATCCCTTCCTCAGCTGTACGCATACAGTGATACACACACATGCTCACTCAAGCACACACACACACACACACACACACACACACACACACACACACACACACACACACACACACACACACACACACACACACACACACACACACACATACACACATGCACGCACACACACACCTTGCTCTATAGGCCCTTATACAAAATACTGTTATACAGGCAGGAGAGATTAGTCTGATGACAAACTTGCAAACTAAGGCTCTTCAGGTTAGATGAGTTTGAAAGAGGTGGGTTTTCAGGTGCCGTTTGAAGGTTGAGAAACACTTCGTTTTTCTGAGAGACAGTGGTAGAGAGTTCCATACATTTGGGCCAAAGACAGAGAAAGATTTTTTACCAAAGGTGTCTAGAGAGAAGCGAGGAACAGTCAACAGTGAGGTGTCAGAAGAGCGGAGCGTTCGAGAAGGTTTGTAACCCTGCAGGAGGTTGGCAAGATAGGATGGCATGTTCTCGTGATAGATACACTGAAAGCAGAGACAGGCAACTTTATATTGAATCCTAGCCTTTACCGGGAGCCAATGAAATCAACCAATCAGTCAATCAAGTCTGATCCTTTGAGCTGAGGTCTTGAAATAGACAATGCGAAGAATGACCGATGAAACACTATGCTGACACCACCAGAATACAGAGGGCTAAGAAGAACATATGAAACACTATGCTGACACCACCAGAATATAGAGGGCTAAGAAGGACCGATGAAACATTATGCTGACACCACCAGAATATAGAGGGCGAAGAAGGACCGATGAAACACTATGCTGACACCACCAGAATATAGAGGGCTAAGAAGGACCGATGAAACACTATGCTGACACCACCAGAATATAGAGGGCTAAGAAGGACCGATGAAACATTATGCTGACTCCACCAGAATATAGAGGGCTAAGAAGGACCTATGAAGCACTATGCTGACACCACCAGAATATAGCGGTCGAAGAAGGACATATGAAGCACTATGCTGACACCACCAGAATATAGCAGTCGAAGAAGGACATATGAAACACTATGCTGACACCACCAGAATATAGAGGGCGAAGAAGGACCGATGAAACACTATGCTGACACCACCAGAATACAGAGGGCGAGGAAGGACCTATGAAACACTATTCGTGGTAATAGTTAAAACGGAATCATCTGAGCTCTTTGACGCCAACTTGAAAAACCTACAGTGAAGCTTTCAAACCGGTTATGATGACAGTTGATCAGTTCATTATAAATGTCTGTCACCAACACAGGTCTGTTCATTATGAACGCGGTGGTGGGTCGTTTTGGTGTGCGGAAGACGGTGTTGGTGGGGGGCCTGTGTCTCTCCTGCAGCGCCATTTTGGGTTCCTTCGCCACTGACATCACTTCCTTGATTTTCACCCAGGCCGTTTTCCATGGTGAGTTAAGACTCGATAAGAATCAAAGTTAATGGAATATAACCTTACGAGTTTATTCACATGGAACATATCCTGGCAAATTCATTCACTGGACTATAGCCTTAGAAATTGGTTCAGATGGCATACAGCCTTATAAATTCATTCACATGGAATATATCATCATCATCAAGTGCCTTGCCACATGGCGTTGGCGATCATGGCCTTCCATCTGTTTCTATCCATTGTTGCCTCAAGCACCTCTTCCACCCTCTTTGTCTTCAGCCACTCTGCAAGTTCGTCCAATATCTTCTCCCTGGGTCTACCCTGTGCTCTCTTTGCCTCCAGCTTTCCTGTTGTGACCAGATGCTCCAATTCCCCTTTCCTCATAAAATGGCCTATAAATGTTGCCTGTCTTTTCCTTATCTTCCTTATGACTGATCTTCTTGTGTCTGCCTCCATCAAGACGTGGAATATAGCCTGGCAAATTCATTCACATGGATTATCATCATCATCATCATCATCATCATCATCATCATCATCATCATCATCATCATCATCATCATCATCATCATCATCATCATCATCAAGTGCCCTGCCAACATGGCGTTGGCGATTATGGCCCTCCCTATGCATCTATTTCTTGTTGCCACAAGCACATCTTGCACCCTCTCTGTCCTCAGCCACTCTGCAAGTCCGTCCAATATTTTTCCCTGGGTCTACCTGGTGCTCTCTTTGATCGCCAACGCCATGCGGCAGGGCACATTGATGATGACACTGACTGCGATGGTTTTGGTCAGGATAGGGGCGGGTTGGCACTAAGATAGGCCACACCTAGAAAATACCCTACAAGACCTATGACGAAGCTTACAGGCGAATGAGGGCCCCTATCCCTCTGAGTTCTTAAGGTAGGTCTTTAGGCCATGAGCTAAGTGCGAGGTAACCTTTCAGAAAACCTAGAGGGCTAAAGTTAGAGATACCTGTTACTGGAATTATTGGAGTTATTTCAAGAGAGATTCACCGGGCTCAGACAACTCCACATGCGCTCTACCCAAATCTGCCAGCAATTATCTAACAGATTTCCTGAGCCAGCACAAAACCCTATGCGCTGGCAAGGTCTTGAAACGGACAAGGGACCTATCAAACACTAGGCTGACACCACCAGAATGATGGAAACATTAAGATGGGCAGCGAACAGGCCAGATTTTAATGCTGCTGGCTGGGATTGAATTCAAACTAACCGATCTTGAGTTGAGGCGCTTTCCAACAAACCATGGATACCATGCAATATGACGCAAAGGTCTGTATAGTCATCTACATGAAACGACAGTAACTCTCACCCATTGAGTTCCTTTCAGGATGGAGCAGCACCGTGCCCTGTGCCACAGCAGACTCCGCCCTCAACTACTGGTGGTCCATCCCATCCGTCTTGTCGTGCCAGTTTCAGTTTCATTTTCAGTTTCTCAAGATGACGTCTCCGCGTTCGGAATGAATTCCATATGCACTAACGTCACAGGTGTCATGTGATGGAGAAGATCCAGAATGATCACGACACAAGCTTAAACTTGCACATAAAACCCACCAGCTGGCCAGGTCCTGAAGTCTTACCTAGATAGTTCCATAACCTAGGGTTCATTCATAGGGGAGCGAGGTGACAGAGACCTCAACTTTTCCGGGGCCAGCACTATGAGGGTGGTGTCCATCCCCTCTCCCTCGCTTCAAATTCATGTTCTTTGTTCTTTTTAACCAAGACTTCAGAAGGCTAATTGGTCTTCAAGGGGTGGGACCTGGGAAATCAACCTATCTTCCAATGATTTTACCAAGGCAGCCAGGCAATGCCCTGCTCTTCACGATTTCCAACTCCGTGAGATCTTTAGCGTGCGCAGCCAGAAGGCACACAGGTCCGACTCGTTTTTCGTCCCCTTCCGAAGGACTAGACATTCAGTTCGATTTTCCAGTCAAACTGAAAAGAAAAGTCGAGGCTTCTTTGGGAGCGAACCTGGAACCTCGAGTTTAGTTATTGACAGGCGAACGTCTGAACCATTCTGCCACTCTCCTCCCTGCCAAGGTAACGCGGAAGGAACGTTACTCTCCTATGACCAGTAAGCCCTTTGGCAGCCACCATGAATTAGAGAAAAGACGGCCACACTTACCCTAGACATGGCCTGACCACGTAGATGGTCAACGAGAGAAGAATCACCATCGTACATGATTATTCTCCCGTGTCCATATTGAGCAGAAAATTCTGAGCAGAGTCTTAAAATTACACTCAAAACTGAACAGTATCTTGAACCAGAAAGAAAAAGAAACACGAAAAAAAAATAAGAACACGCATTTAATACAACAAGACAAGACAGGAGCAAAGTTTCGGCCAACTGGCCTTCGTCAAGCGTAAAATCACAAATAAGCAAACACCAGACACAAAAATTAGGAAAGACTGAAACTTCCCTGCTGTTCTGTCCAGTGTGGGAAAAGGAATAAACTGACTAAAAATGACATCATAATCTGTTTTTGAGTAAATACATGTATGGTTCCTGTTTGCTTCAACGCGTGCAGTAACACTTGTTTTCAACAGTATCTTGACAAAAAAAGCGTTCACCTGTCTAGTTTTAATGCTCAGTGAAACAACTGTATGCCAACGTTAACTCAATAGAGAGAACACATTCATTTTCAGAATATGCAGCTAAATTTTGATGAGTCATTCTGAAATCTCCACAGTTGAAAATATTGTTGTATATGTTCTCTATGATATTTGTTGCTCATAATTATGTCAACAGTACTTTTTCCTATGAGTAAGATTTATCATTTTCTGTGGTAAATGTCTGTTCGTTATAAAGCCAAAAAAACTATGATAAAAAAGAGTTTAAAAAGCTGATCTAACCCTTTGACTCCCGCACCCTATCCACCAACTGCAAAAAATTAACCCTTTGACTCCTTACCCTGTCCACTAGCTTCCTGCAAGAAAGCTGGTGGATAGGGTGAGGGAGTCAAAGAGTTAAGTTTTCGCTTTGCTAACCTGGTTGACTATGCAGGATGCTGATGGGTACGAGAGACAAAGGGTTAAGTATAGTCAGTTTTCTGTTGTTTTATTTATTTATTTATTCATTTATCCATTCTACAGGTCTGGGGATGTCCATGCTGAACATGCCCACCACGGTCCTTATCGGTTTCTACTTCCGGAGGCGCAGATCCCTCGCTAACTCCCTCACCAAATGCGGGGTGGGGGTGGGGGCGGTGGCCTTTCCACCCATTGTCACCTTCATTCTTGACCAGTACGGGCTACGAGGCGCCCTCCTCCTGATGGGCGGCGTATGTCTGAACGCAGTCGCGGCCGCCTCGTTGCTTCGTCCCACATCCTTCTACAAGAAACGAAAACAGCTACGTTCAGAGGATGAGTGCACCGAAAAGCTGTTGTCTGCGGAAAAAAGTGCTGATGCAGTCGATAGTGATGACGATCAGCTTACAAAGAGAAAACCTTACGATTCGAACGGTGCGGGTCATGAAAAGTCAAACGGTGCGGTCCATAACCTTTCTGCACGTGACCATTTAAATCCAGCGGGTCACGAACACTGTGCTTGTAACAATTCAAGCTGTGAAAGTCATAACAACCTTTGTGTTCACGGTAATTCAAATTGTACGGGTCGTAACCTCTGCAACGGTGACCATTTTACGAAGGGAGAGAATCATAGCTGTGTTGTAGTCATAGAACAAGAAAAGTTAGTTTTTTGTTCTCCCAGACAGAAGAATCGAAATATTTCAGCGTTATCTCCCTTCTCATACCAGGTCACTAGTTTGTCAAAGAGTGCGCCAGAACTGAACAACAATGCTTACCATGGTTTTCGGCGTCGTTCAAGAACACTTTCTGAGAAGGAAACAGTGCACATGTCGAGGTTGGGGTTGTTTCTTATTTTATTATTGCCTTATTATATATGTGTGTGTACAAATCATACATATGTGTATATATATAATATATTATATATATATATATATATATATTATTTATATATATATACATCATATATATATATATATATATAAATATATATATATGTTAATATTGACGTTAACATTTATATCACTACAAACACAAAAATGTTCGATGTTAGAGAAACGGACATAGCATATGTACACTCGTGTAATTTTCTTCTTAAAATGCGAATTTATCTATATCTGTTCACCTGTTACAATTAGACATATGGATGTACATGTGCGTGTTTGTATGTAGTATATATTCAATTATATATATATATATGTATATATATATAGGTATGTGTATATGTGTGTATATTTATGTGTATATATGTGTGTATGTATATGTATATACATATGTGTGTGTAGAGTTGTATGTATATATGCATGCATATGTATGTATGTATGTGTGTATGTATGTATGTATGTATGTATGTATATGTATATATATATATATATATATATTATACATATGTATATGTGTATATTTTATATAAATCATATATGTGTGTGGATGTATATATAAATGAGACATATATGTATATATATATGTACATGTATATATGTGGATATGTATATTGTATAGTTAGATAGATAAATAGATAGATAGATAGGTAGATAGATAGATAGGTAGATAGATAGATAGATAGATAGATAGATAGACTGACAGACAGACAGATAGATAGATAGATAGATAGATAGGTAGATAGATAGATAGATAGACTGACAGACAGACAGATAGATAGATAGACAGACAGACAGACAGATAGATAGATAGGTAGATAGATAGATAGTTAGATAGATAGATAAATAGACAGACAGATAGATAGATAGATAGATAGATAGATTAGATAGATAGATAGATAGATAGATAGATAGATAGATAGATAGATAAATAGATAGATAGATAGATAGATAGATAGATAGATAGATAGATAGATAGATAGATAGATAGATAAACAGATCGATATGTATACATGTGTGTATACATCTCGTATGTATATATTTATTATAACGAATGCTTGTTTTTCTACATTTTGTGAGATCTGTTGATTATGCATTGTATACATTTCAAAATGTCTGTAAGTGCTATGTATTTGATATGAATAAAAATAACAGATCCCAAGGTTTCAAAATATTGTCGTCAGATCTTTACGTTACCCAGTCCGTATTGTGATTATGGATATGAACAAGCTGGTTTACATGTACAATCTGATAATAAATAGACATATTCAAGAAGTCGATCATTTTTGATGTACGGGCGTTCTTTGGCCCGTCATCTTAATGAAAGCTGATGTAGCCGAGACTGATAGTAGAATCAACAAGATATTTGTTTATATGGTCAAGCGAACCGTGAAATTTGTCCAAAAACGTAATATCAGTTAATCTGTTTACGATTTTTTCTGTTGTTTGTTTGTTTGTTTGTTCGTATGTTTGTTTGTTTGTTTGTTTGTTTGTTTGTTTTTGCTAGATCGAGGCTGCTTGGCACAGAAGACATGAAGACAAAGAACTGTGATTAAGCAAGTGTAATGTGAACAGCTTAAAATCAAGATTTTCTGTAGCGCTTTTTGCTTAAAAACTGAGATCGTCGGAATAACCTGACTGTCTGTTTGTTTGTTTATTTCATTATTCATTGACTTGTGTTCATTTAGTTTTATTCATAAATTTATTCATTTATTATTTGTATTGGACGGACTTGCAGACTGGCTGAGGACAAAGAGGGTGGAAGATGTCCTTGCGGCAACAAAGGACAGATGCATATGGATGGCCATGATCGCCAACGCTATGTGGCAAGGCACTTGATGATGATGATTATTTGTGCGTCTTATCTATAGTTTCAAGGTTTTGTATTTCGCTTTTTTTTGTGTTGGAATAGAAATTATTATATCGGACTGACCATCCTGCTTTACATTCGTGTGAGTATGACTTCAACAACAAGGCTTGTTCGCTAACTGCGGTATTTTTTGTCCATCAGTCCCGGAAGATCAGACAAGGTGCTTGACGATCTGAATCAGTGGAGCGTGACGAGGTACCTGTCCACACCTAACCTGGAATATGACCTGCCCTGTGTCAGCACTCCACCCGATCTCACACCTCACCACTCACAGGAAAACGACACACCTACACAACGGTATGGACGTGGTGACTCGATGACTACACTTTTGTGTTTTTTAAAGGATCGTTCCACTTAAGTTTTGTTTTGTTTCTGTTTTGTTTTGTTTTATTGTTTGTTGTTAGTGGTGGTGGTGGGTTTTCTGTTTGTTTGTTTGTTCGTTTTTTTGTTTTGTTTTGTTGTTTGTTGTTGTTGTTTTTTTGTTTGTTTGTTTTTGCTCATCTTATTTCTCTGTCCTATTTTCTATGCTGCTTTAATGGTCACGGAAGCTTCGGCAATTTTTCAACACGCTAAGAAGCTTGATGAAGGCGAGCTATTGTTTTTTTGTTTGTTTGTTTGCTTGTTTGTTTGTTTGGGGGGGGGGGGTTATTGTTTTTGTTTTGTTTTGTTTTTGTTTTTTATGTGTGTGTTTTTTTTTGGGGGGGTTGATTTTTTTTCGTTTGTTGTTGTTGTTGTTTTTGTTGTTGTTGTGATATGTCGAGTTCACTCCCAGCCCGCAACATTAAAAGCTGACTTGTTCGCTACCCATCTTAATGTTTCCATCATAAGAATATGAGATCTATGAAACACCACCAGAAGGTTGTGTCACCTCAGTGTTTCATAGCTCCACCTTTCCTACCACCACCATCCCTTCAACACATTTCAAGACCCTGGCAGCGCATACGGTTTTGCCTGCATTGAAGTTTGCCAGAAAATCGCTGGCAGATTCGGGTGGTGCGCATATGGAATTGTCTGAGTGTGATGAATCCCTCTCGATCAAACTTTCTGAATACAACGGCAGTGGTTGTAGGTCAAACACTAATGCTTAGACATAGCACACTGATTCCAAAAACAAGTTACCGGTTCCAAAACTACTGGTATTTTCTTTCATCGCGAAGTAACCCGTGAGAACGATCAATGTAGCGAACTGTTTAACGCATCGGGAACCCCGGTGGGGATGTCGGTGACTCTTTCAGTATAAATAGTAACCCTAGTTTTAAGAAATTCTGTGTTAGAAATTTCCTCTTTTCTGTCACTCTCTTTGTTTCTGCCTTGTTCCTTTGCTTTCTCTCATTTCTATCATTTTCTGCCTTAATGGTCCATTCACCTGTATGTGATCGATAATGTGTTAAGTTTTTTTTCCTTAGGATTGATAATTGGATACATGTAATAAGTGCATTTTTGGCTCTAGGGAGGTGACATATGCAGAAGCAATTTTAGGTAATTTATGCTTGTTTTTATAGATGTTTTGGTGTCCTTGTGTATGCTTATATTTGTATTCAGGTGTGTTTTTCAAATCCCCTGTGCGATAAATTGGACGGAATGGTCAACGTCAGGGGCATGTCCTTAGATTACGTGTGCGAATGCATTGATATATGTACTTAATTTTGTTTTCTTTTTTCTTCTTTTTTTTCCTGTTGAAGTTTTGTATGTTTTGAAGCAGTTATAGCCCTGATATGGCTTTACGCTGTCGGATGGACTTTAAACAAAAATAGCAATAGCAATGAAGCATCGGGACTACTGACCGGCCATGGATTCGAACTCCCATCAGTACCAGAAAAAGAAAAAAATATTTTGGGATGTTCAGCTCCGACTGGCTCGTGCTCAGAACTAAGGGAGCATGGGCTCATTTGGAAGACTTTTGGATCACACATTCGAGTCTCATTCATTTTATGGATGCATCCTTAAGGACGCTGCAAACATATTCTGACCAACACCGCAGGTGTCTGTATCTTTTGGGCTTGGTTGACGCCAGGATATAATCACGAAAATAAGCGAAGCGCACAGCCCTTTCTCACACGGTCTCAGTGTGATATGAAACTCTGCAGCAGCATCAGCATCATCCCCATTCTCATCATCGTCATAGCATCGTGAAACATTGCCCCCAGTTCTGTGACTCTTCATGCTCTGCTCTCATAGTGATCTCAGTTTCGGCAGGACTAGAGATGTGTTTGAAAGCAGAAAGGAGTACATTTAGGTAGTGACACAAGAACGCTGCAGAATAATGGATGACAAAAATAAAACAAAAACTAGCCATCGAGAGGCACCAATATCTCTCTAATTTCTCTAATTTTGGTTGTGCAGCACCTGTCTAAACAAGACTTGGCAGATAGTCAAGAAGATTTTTGGCGTTCTGGACTTCAGCCTGTTCCACAGTCCCATGTTCCGTCTGCTGGTCGTCTTTTTCATCACCTCCCCCATGATCAATTCAGTGACCACTTACCTGCCCGCCATGTGCAAAGAGAGAGGTCTGGATGAAAACCAGAGAGCTGTTCTCCTCAGGTGAGTGAACATATCGTCCATAATTAAGTATTTGTATTTACTTGTATAGTGAGATGGAAGGGGGCAGGCATATAACATCAGGAAAGCGTACAATTATATATTATGATCGAAACACACATGAAAGAGGAGCAGACATCATAATTGAAAGGGACAAGTCAAAGTTTATTAATGATCTTCTTGTGTATGCCTCCTTCAAGACTCGTTTGCACTGAGCCTTGGCCGTCTCTAATACTTCATAGAAGTTGTCAATTTCTTCCTGAGAACTTGAGGATGTTGGTGCATAAACTTGGATGATGTTGATAGCAAATGGCTTGCCATCCAACTTAACTAATAAAACTCTGACACAGCCCGGTATCCCTTAATAAAGAAGATTAGGAAAAGACAGACAACATTTATAGGCCATTTTATGAGGAAAGGGGAATTAGAGCGCCTGGTCACAACGGGAAAGCCGGAGGGAAAGAGAGCACCAGGTAGACCCACAGAAAAAATATTGGACGGACTTGCAGAGTGGCTGAGGACAGAGAGGGTGGAAGATGTGCTTGTGGTAACAAGGGATAGATGCATATGGAGGACCATGATCGTCAACGCAATGTGGCAAGGCACATGATGATGATGATGTATAGTGAGATGGAAAGGGGCAGGCATGATAACATCAGGCAAGCGTACAATTATATATTCTGATGGAAACACACGAAATAGGAGTAGGCATCATAATAGAAAGGGACAAGTCAAACTCTATTAAAGGATACTGGGCTGTCTCAGACCGAGTTTTATTAGTTAAGTTGGATGGCAAGCCATTTGATATCAACATCAGCCAAGTATATGCACCAACATCTGCAAGTACTCGGGAAGAAATTGACAACTTCTATGAAGTATAGAGACGGCCAAGGCTCAGTGTAAATCAGTCTTGAAGGAGTCTGACACAAGAAGATCATTAATAAAGAAGATCAGGAAAAGACAAACGATAGTTTTAGAACATTTATGAGGAAAGAGAAATTAAAGCGCCTGGTCGCAAAAGGAAAGCTGGAGAGATAGAGAACACCAGGTAGATCCAGGGAGAAAATATTGGACAGACTTTCAAGGTGGGTTGAGGACAGACAGGATGGGAGATGCACTTGCAGCGACAAGGGGTAGATTTGTATGGAGGGCCATGATCACCAACGCCACGTGGCAGGGCACATGATGATGATGATTATTTGTTTTTCTTTCTGTCTTTTCTATTTCTTGTTTATTATCGAAGTGGATTTGTCATATGAAACTCGGACTGCTTTCCCCGCAGAGAGCGCATCGCTGCAGTACAACTCCACTCATTATTTCCTGTACTCGTGTATTTCTGTTTACCTTTGAAAGAGAAATTTTCTCTATAGGATATTACTAGGGACAACTCCTTTGTTGCCGTGGGATCTTCAACATGAGGCTCATGAGGCTCAGTCTATTGTTTTACCAGAAAGACTAGCACCTAGACCACCACTTTAAGATCTACAGAGAAAAGGGAGAATAATCTTGTCCGATCTATAAATCGAACAGCAAGCAGGGACATGCTGATGAACACAACACTTTTAGTTCTCAGCAGAGACATTTTTCGATTGAAAACAAACAAACAAACAAACAAACGAACAAACAAACAAACAAAACAACAACAACAACAACAAACACCAAACGATTTTCAGCTAATAACAACTTCGACCTTTATAAAACGGTGTATCACCGTATTGTCATTGTCTCTGACCACACCCACTCTATGACTCCTTTCCTTTTATGTTTAGAATTTTCTCATTGTAATTTCATTTGTTAAACTTTTTAGGTAATTGTTTTCACTTATGTATTTCATACTTATGTTGTAATTGTAGTGAAGCAAGAACTAGCTGTAAGACATGTCCAGTGAAGCCCAATGCTACTGTCCTTCGATAATATAGTGCTTTGAAGTTTCACCATAGAGACACTGTCTGTTGCAGCACTATAGGAGGTTTGGACTTCTGTTGTCGGCTGGCTTGTGGCTTCATAGCAGACCTGAAAATTATCAAGGTGAGTCTCCAACTATAATTGGACTCATCTTTAAGGGATGACTCACTTTGTCACCTTTAATTAAATTCCAGTGGTAGGCTGATAAAATACCAGTATAAGATATCATCATTATCAAGTGCCTTGCCACATGGCGTTGGCGATCATGGCCCTCCATATGTTTCTATCCCTTGTTGCCGCAAGCACCTCTTGTACCCTCTCTGTCTTCACCCACTCTGCAAGTCCTCCAATATTTTTTCCTGGGTCTACCTGGTGCTCTCTTTCCCTCCACCTTTCCTGTTGTGACCACGTGCTCCAATTCTCCTTTCTTCATAAAATGGCCTATAAATGTTGCCTGTCTTTTTCTAATCTTCCTTATCAATAATCTTCTTGTGTCTGTCTCCATCAAGACTGTCTCGTTTGTTTTCTTTGCTGTCCATGGAACTCTCAACATTCTTCTTAGAAACCACATCTCGGCTGCCTCAATCTTGTTCTGGTTTCGCTTGTTGACTGTCCACGCCTCACAACCATTTCTATATAAATTCAAGAACTCTCTTCCTGATGTTAATTGATATGCATTTGTTAGTAAGAATGCTTTTCATCTTCTTGAATGCTGTTTTGGCTTGGCTGATTCTGCTGGCTATTTCTGATGTGCATCTGCCGTCTGATGAAATGATCGTTCCTAGATATTCAAACTTATCAACCATATAAAATATAGACTAGGTAAAACATAGTCTAGGTAGGGCCTCAGGACCTGGCCGGCTCATGGGTTTATGTGCAGGCTTAAGGCTTGCGCCACGATCACCATACAGTGGCACCTGTGACGTTAGTGCATATGGAATTCGTTCCGAGCGCAGAGACGTCATCTTAAGAAACTGAAACTGAAACTGAAACTGTCATCTTTACGGGATAAGTTATCTTTGTTATCTTTGTGGGATGACTCGCCTTTGTTATCACTTTCAAACTTGTCAAGACTTCAAAAGAATTGTTATCAACACGTTCATTAGAAGGGGTTGCGGCCTTATTTTTAAGTGTTTGATGTACAGTAGAAACATGTAACGCAACAGAATTGAATATAAGCTGGATCCCTTGCGTTACAAATCTGTTCACCAGTCTGCCCCGTCATACCTTTGTGACAATATCAGTATTTGTACGCCAGCACGCATCTCGCGTTCAGCTTCTGATACTCTTTCCCTTCAGGTTCTTAGATTTATAAACAATCGTCTGTCGGCCAGCGTTCTTCTGCTGTTTCGGGACCATCTGCCTGGAATAAACTTCAATTCTCCCTTCGTCTATCACCTACCCTTTCTGCTTTTGAATCCAATTTATAAACCCACCTCTTTTCCCGACAATGAATTCTACAACTGCCTCTTTCCCTTAATGTGTGTGTGTGTGGGGGGGGGGGGTTGGTGTTGGAGTGTGTTTCGCGTCTTTGGCACAACCTGCCTCCTGCTGTACCAGTCCGACACCACTTTTCGTCTTCTGCTTCTTCGTCTCCTCCACTGTCCCTGCACTCGACCTTGCTGCTGCAAACTTCGTCTCCTCCTCTGCCGTCTTCGCCTTCGCCTTCTGTCCCGCCGGTGCCGCTTTCGTCTTCTGTCCCGCCGGCGCTGCCCTCATCTTCTGTCCCGCTGGTGCTGCCTTTGTCTTCTGTCCCACTGGTGCCCCTTTCGTCTTCTGTCCTGCGGGTGCCGCCTTCGTCTTCTGTCCCGTCGTTGCTGCCTTCATCTTCTGCCCCGCTGGTGTCGCCTTCGTCTTCTGTCCCGTCGGTGCTGCCTTCGTCTCCACCTCGGCCGCCGCCATGTGACTCTGATAAACTAAAACTATGCCTTTTTAACGCTCAGTCAACATGCACTGATGGCAAAGCCGATGTCATTGCTGACTTTATCGCAGATGAGCATGTTGACATTGTTTTTATCACAGAAACATGGCTTAACCCCCTTGGTCATGAACCTATACATGCGAGTCTCACTCCGAGTGGTTACAGGCTTGCTTCTTTCCATCGCTCATCCCGAGATGGTGGTATCGCCATCCTCTACAACGACTCACTCCATTCCCGCCTGTCTTTCTCGCAGTCTCTGCCTTCTCCCATCCTTCTTTCGAGCACGTTGAAGTATCCTTCCAATCCACCCCTCACCCCATCACCTTCTCCTGTGTCTATCGACCTCCACCTAGCTCTGCCAACAAGCTCACCACATCCATGTTTCTCTCTGACTTTGACCAACTACTTGACTACTACTGCCTCTTACCTGGAAATCTCATCATTCTAGGTGACATCAATGTCCACTATGACAACACTCACCATTATGACACAAGACATATCATCAACTCTCTGTCCAATCACAATATGACTCAACACATTTCTGAACCAACCCATCAAAAAGGTCACATTCTTGACTGGATCATTTCTCGTGATCACCACAATTCAGCTACTGACAACTGCTTAGTTCTTTCTACCCGTCTAACTTCAGCCCTTCCATCTGACCACTCTGCAATTCTCTGTTCTCTTGACATTCCTCCTCCTTCCCGTACCATGCGCACAGTGACTCGACGCAATCTCAAATCTATCGACCTCTCCACATTTTCATCTGATGCCTTCCGTCTCCTTTCTGAAAAGTCACATAACCTTGCCGATGAATTCTATACTACTCTCCACCATCTTCTGGACGCTCATGCTCCAGCCACAACCCGTCTTTTACCTGACTGCCCCCTACCCCCTGGCTCACTCATGAGATTGCCCGTGCAAAACGTGCCCGCCGCAGAGCAGAGCGCCGCTGGCGCAAATCCAAACTTTTCCAAGTCTCTAAAACAAAAGTATCCACCCTCATTGCATCTGCAAAAACAAGCTATTTCCAAACCAAAATCTTGAATGTCTCTTCTTCAAAAGAACTCTTTACAACCATGAATCATCTCCTTGGCACACGAAAAGATTTACCTCTCCCAACAAAACACACAAATGAAGAACTCCCATCTGTATTCTCCAAATATTTCACCACCAAAATACAAACTCTTCGTGACAGGCTTGACAGGACACCCTGTCAACCATGCCCACCTGACCCTTCCTTCTTTGGCACACCTCTTACTACTTTTACCCCAGTCTCACAAGAAGAAATTCTCAACACAATCAGATCCATGTCGTTCAAAACCTGCGAACTGGATCCTCTTCCAGGTTCTCTCTACTCCGACTGTCTCCCTACTCTCCTCCCATTCATCACTGACATCATCAACACTTCTCTCCAAACTGGAACTGTCCCAGATTCTTTCAAGTCGGCTATTGTTCACCCTCTCCTCAAGAAATACAATTTAGACCCAAATGAACTGAAAAATTACAGGCCTATCTCTAATCTCTCTTTCTTGTCAAAACTCCTTGAAAAAGTTGTTCTCAACCAACTGAACTCTCACCTGTCTGCCAACAATCTCCTCAATCCTTTCCAGTCAGCCTACCGCCAGTGCCATAGCACTGAAACTGCCTTGCTACACATTCTCAACAATCTCCTCCTTGCAACTGATACTGGCAAACTCTCTCTCCTCACACTCCTTGGTCTGTCTGCAGCCTTTGATACCATTGATCATGGTATTCTCCTTTCTAGACTTCATCATACTTTTGGCATTTCTGACATTGCTCTCTCCTGGTTTACTTCATATCTATCAAACAGAAAACAAACTGTTCTCATCAATGGCACTTACTCTCTACCTGCATACCTGACCTGTGGTGTTCCACAAGGATCTGTCCTTGGCCCTGTTCTTTTCACTCTTTACACCTCCCCCCTGTCCACCATCATCAACTCCCACTCTATAAAACACCACTTCTATGCTGATGACACCCAACTTCAAGACAGTGACTCACCTGACAATATACAGCGCCTCCTGACTCGCACCACTGAGTGCTACTCGGACATTAAAAATTGGATGACATACAACAAACTTCAGCTTAATGACGACAAGACAGAAGCTATCCTCATTGGCACCCGTCAGAAACTTTCTCAGCTGCCTCCTCTTTCTCTCCCATTATGTAACACATCAGTCCCACTTTCTGATTCAGCTAAAAACCTTGGTGTCTGCATTGACTCTACCCTCTCCATGAACAACTTTGTTTCTCAAACTGCCAGATCTTGCTACTATCATCTCCATCGTATAAGCCTGATCAGGAAGTATCTCTCTGTCGAAACAACTGCAAAACTCGTTCTCTCCTTCATAATGTCTCGCATTGACTATTGCAATTCACTCCTGTCTGGTCTTCCTGCCTCCACCATTCACATCCTACAGCGCATTCAAAACAATGCTGCACGCCTTGTACTCAAAAAGAAAAAAGCTGACCACATATCTCCTCTCCTGGCACAACTTCA
This sequence comes from Monoplex corrugatus, assembly GCA_030674185.1. NCBI lineage: Eukaryota > Metazoa > Mollusca > Gastropoda > Littorinimorpha > Ranellidae > Monoplex > Monoplex corrugatus. The sequence goes on along the minus strand of JAPXFY010000021.1, from coordinate 42,943,204 downwards.
CTGGCTCCCTGTATCAAAGCGCATACAGTACAAACTAGACACCATGTGCTACAAAAGCCTCAATAACGCAGCCCCCGATTACCTGTCAAGCCTACTTGAGATCTATCTTCCCTCACGTACCCTCCGCTCTGCCTCCGATCCTCTGACTTTTCGCTTTCCACGCACTAAGCTCAATACCTATGGTCCACGAGCCTTCTGTTTCTGGTCCGCTCTCCTGGAACATTAATTTCCTCTCTCAGTCCGTCAGCAACCTACTTTTGTCTCCTTCAAGTCCTCTCTCAAAACTCACCTTTTCTCCTCTGCATAAAATCCTGACCTCACTCAATCACCTCTGCAGCCTGTCTCCACTCGGAGGGGAATCACATTGTAATATAAAATTGTATATAATATGCTCTCTATAATTTTCCATTGCTTTTATTCTTTCTCCCCATTTATAGCCGTGTGCGTGTGTGTGTGTGTGTGTGTGCGCGCGCGCGCGCGCGTGTGTGTGTGTGTGTGTGCGTGCGTGCGCGTGTGTGCGTGCGTGCGTGTGTGTGTGTCTGTTTCAGCGCTTAGATTTGATTTTATCAAGATTTTGCGCTATATAAATATTGTAATAAAAAAAGTCTTATAAGGTGGTCTGTGTTGATGGCATGCATATGTCTTGTATGTGAGTGCGCCTTGATTTGAATTGTCAAGATTTGGTGTCATATAAATACTGTTATTATTATTCTTATCATTATTATTATTGTTGTTGTTGTTATTATCATTACTATTATTATTATTATCATCATCACCATCATCATCATCATTGTTATTATCATTTTTTTTTTATTAGTAGTAGTAGTAATTATTATTATTATTATTATTGTTATTATTATTGTTGTTGTTGCTGTTGTTGATATTATTATTACAGGATCGATGAAAGATATTTTGTGCTTTGGGTGATGAAAACGTTTGCTGCGCTTCTCTTTTTTTTTTCCAATCTTTTGTCGGCCCTCTACATTATCAGTCAATACCTGGCGTTGACTGTGACCTCAATGGACGAGCGCCACTCTGTAGCCTGATGTAGATGACCGTTGCTTGGCACCATGGTTTGTCAGAAGACGCCTGCGGGCCTGATACTTCTGACTTCAGACTTCAAGATTTTCTGTGCGGGGTTATCCCCTCTGCCCTCAGCCAAAAAGCCCATCCTGTGAGCGTAGGGGGCTAAGACTGTAACGTTTCAACAACAAAAAAGAAAGAAAAAAAAAAAAAAAGAGAGAGAGAGAGAGAGAGAGAGGAGAGAGAGAGAGAGAGAGAGAGAGGAAACTCTGTGAAAGTGTGATGCCGATAAGAGAAGTACGTGTGACGTCAAAATGTGTCGGTCGATTCAGCTGCTCTCCGGTTTTCGTTCTTGAAGATTGGTTTGTGCTTAGCTCAACAACGAATCAAGAATATTTGTTTTGGTCTATGCTAACAACTGAAAATATATGTTTTAAGTTCGATTTAGTTGTATGGAAATATGTTGAATCCTTTGAAACAATCTAGAAATGACGAGGAAAACGTAGAATACCTTAGATCTTTCTAGAATATTCCGGAAATCGTAAACAAATTTAACCTGTACAATGATTGGCTAGAACTACAGAATATTCTGGAAATGGAAGGTTCCAGAATGCAGCTATGACTGGCTGAAAATCTAGGGAAAAGCCAAGAATATTCTGGAACTTTCCATGGTGTTATGAATAAACCGTGACTGCGGGTCAAGTGAGAGAGAGAGAGAGATCAAAAGAATTGGAGGGTAAGCCTGCTGTCAGAGATAGAGAAGTTGCTGTAGATTCGTGGAGTTGCTGTGTGTGTAGATTTATTGGCTGAAGAAGAATCATTCTGCAAACTAGGAGTGGTGCATCGGATGTGTGAAATATTTATCCAGTTCCTGTTTATGTTTTCAACGTTCTTCAAATAAAAGATCATTCGCGTTTAACCTGGACTGGTGTATTCTGTCTTTAAGAAGAATGATCAACTGCCAGATCTTCACGAATCTGCATAAACTGCAAGACACTACAAGTCACCTACATGCTTACATGTGAAAAACACTTAAGGGGGCTCTTGCCTGCCTGATGGCTCCGTCCTTGGACGTATAGCATAGTTTCTAGGTACGGCCTTGCTAAGTGCCACCCTACCCTTTCCTGAAAGAGACCACAGCCAGATGGTACGAGACGAGTTATTTTTCCAAGCAGGCCTGGCTTATTTTGCAGTAAACCTCCATATCCGAAGGCCACCAGCATCCACTGTCTGCAATCCGTTCACTTGGAGATGTCAGATCACTACCAAGATCCCCCACCCCCACCCCCCACCCCCCACCCCCGTGGGGATGCCAGGTCAAAATAGTATCCCCACCTTCTGGATATTCTGTGCTAGAAATTTTCTCTTTTCTGTCACTCTCTTTGTTTCTTTCCTCCTCCTTTGCTCTCTGTCATTTCTTCTTATCATTATCCGCCTTGCTTGTCCGTTCACCTGTATGTGTTCGATAAAGTTTTACGTACTTTTTCTTAGGATTGATAATTGGGTACATGTATAAAGTACATTTTTGGCTCTAGGGAGGTGAGATATACTGAAGAAATTTTAGGTAATTTATGCCCGTTTTTATGTATGTTTTGGTGTCCTTAGGTATGCTTAAATTTGTAATTAGATGTTTGTTTTTTTAAATCCCTTGTGCGATAATTTGGACGGAATTGTCAACGCCAGGGGCATGTCCTTAGACTATGTGCGCTATTTTTTCCTGTTGAAGTTTTGTATGTTTTGAAGCGGTTATAGCCCTGATATGGCTCTACGCAGTCGGCTGGGCTTTAAACAATGATTATAACAATAATAATAACTACCAAGATGGAAGTAGTCTTTCCGACATTTTACATCACTGAAATGGCCTTCACTAGTTGGCTGGCTGGGCTGAAATCAACGCAGACTGTCAGTCAAGATGTTTCCATGATGAAAATACGTAGAAAAAAAAATCCATTTTAATGATTTAGCAAACAAATGCTCATATACTGAAATAAAATCTAGTGGCGCTGTATTGTGGCGACGTGCTGTCCGTGGAGAGAGCTGCACAAATTCCACTGCTTGTGCAAAGGACAAAATCATCATTGAGAAAATGTGCAAAGTACAGACACGATATACAGAGACGCGTCCTTTTCTGGAAAGAGCTGCTCATATTTCCATGGTCGTGCACAGGACAAATTTAAAACAGAAAAAAAAAACCCTGCAAACTACAAACACGATGTTTCACAGTGATCTTGTTTCCTCCGCTTCTCTCCCTTGTGCCAAGTATGATTGGCATCAATATTGTCATACTGAGCGTGGTCTGTCAGCCAACATCGTATTGCTGCCGTGTTCCTGACAGTTGAAATAGTCTGGAACTTTCTTTTCTATTATTATTATTTTTTTTGTTGTTGTTGTTGTTGTTGTTGTTGTTATCATTATCGAAGATGAAAAGCATTCTTACCAACAAATGTCTATCAATTAACATCAGGTAGAGAGTTCTTGAATGTTGTATAGAACCGATAATGTTATACGGTTGTGAGGCGTGGACATCAACAAGCAAAGCCAGAACAAGATTGAAGCAGCCGAGGTGTGTTTCTAAGAAGAATGTTGAGAGTTCCATGGACCGCAGAGAAAACAAACGGCGACAGTCTTGATGGAGGCAGACACAAGAAGATCATTCATAAGGAAGATTATGAAAAGACAGGCAACATCTATAGGCCATTTTATGAGGAAAGGGAAACTGGAACACCTGGTCACAACAGGAAAGGTGGAGGGAAAGAGAGCACCAGATAGACCCAGGGAGAAAATTTTGGACGGACTTGCAGGGTGGCTGAAGACAGAGAGGGTGGAAGATGTGCTAGTGGCGACAAAGGATAGATCGCATATGGAGGGCCATGATCGCCAACGCCATGCTGCAGGGCACTTGATGATAATGATGATGATGATTGAAAATCGTTCTTGTTTCACGACATTCTCGAACATCAGTTGGACGCATTGCGTATTACACATAATCAAATGTTTTATTGGAGTTTAGAGAACTCGGACTGTTAGGCCAGCTGACCACACTCCATTATATCGCTGCACTTGTATTACTGCACACGATCGGCACTTTTGGTGGGCGTGCATGCTGGGTGTTTTTTGTTTCCATAAGTCAGCCACTGACATGATTAAGGCTACACGATTTTTAGCGTGCATATTTAATATTCAGGACAGTTCCAATCCGCTTCACCCATATCCGCCAGCAAAGTCTGGCTGACCCCTTGAGCCTGCGCAAAACGCCATGTGCCAGCATAGTCTTGAAAGGGAAGTGGATGGGACGAGATGGGAATATAAATAATGGAGGATGGACCTACAGAACACTAAACTGGCACCTCCAAGTATGAATTCTGAGGGTTTTTTTTTTAGAGGAATTCATGCTCATGGGCAAGTCCATATGCCCTGCATTTATCTGTGATCTGGCAGACTTCCCGTGTCTGCGCAAAACTCTATGTACTTGAAAGATCTTAAAATGGAAGGAAAGGGAAGGTTGAGGATCTGTGAAACACGACAGCTTGGCACCACCAGAATGATTGGAACATAAAAAATGGGCAGCGAACAGGCCAGTTGTTTTATGTTGCGGACTGAGTTTAAATGCAAGACGGCATATCTTGGGTCACGGCTCTATCTAAACAGCTTAGCCAATCTGCAAAAGACAAAAACAAAGTTTCCCGCCTGCAGATCAAATCCACGACCCATGCATTATCCAACCAACTCTAAGCAAATAAGCTAACCAACCACCTTTGGAAAAAAAAGAGAACAAATAAATAAGAAAGAAAGAGAAGTCAAGAAAACAAAAGAAAAAAAAAACGTGCATCGTTTGGAAAACACAACAAAAAAACCCACTGAGCCCATGCTAAACTCTAAACGCGGGAAGGTCTCGGAATGTCGAAATGAAAGGGATGGTAAGGGACTGTTCTTGGTGAAGGACGGGACCTTTGAAACACTGAGGTAACAACCCCAAAATGTCGGTTAATCGATTGATGCTGTGTCGGCTCTGTTTTCTCTCTTTCTTTCTCTTTCTTTTATCATACCTTTTTCTTTTCCTGTTGTTGTTTGAAATGGACGAATGACACCAATTCTACCAAAGATCTTTTTTCCAGGTGTCCACCATGATCGGCATCGCCTTTGTCATACTGGGCGTGGTTTGTCAACTGACACGCCTCTTGACCACGTTCCCCCTTCTGGTAGGCCTAGCCGTCATGCAGGGCGCGCTGGGAGGCGTGGCAAACTGCATGATGCCCATCCTCATCATGGAAGACATCGGATTGGATAACACGGCCAAGGCCATGGGCTTCAACAAGCTGTTTAGTGGGGCTGCTATGGCTGCTTTTCATCCTTTGTTCGGTGAGATGTTTCGATGAAGGTAGAGAAGATAACAGCTGTCCTTTGTCCCATGTGTCGTAAGACAATGTGAAATGGTTGAGATCTCAATTTTTTTCGCAAGACAGGCATTATGATGACTGTGCACATCTTGAAGTCTCTCGCCCTCCTTTATCTTCCAACTCTTTGAACAGTGTCAGGTACCTGTTTACAGCTGGATGGATTGGAGACTCCCTGAGCTGCGCAAATCCCTATATGCTAGCCAGATCTTGAACTAAGGAGCGGAAAAGGGAAGGTGGAGAAGACCTTTGAAACACTGAGCTACCACAAATGATGGAACACTGCTGAACCACCAGATGATGGAACACTGAGCTGACACACAGAATGATGGAACACTGAGCTACACCCAGAATGATGGAAACACTGAGCTGACCCAGAATGATGAACATACGACACCACAGAATGATGGAAACACTGAGCTGACACCACCAGAATGATGGAACACTGAGCTGACACCCCAGAATGATGGAAACACTGAGCTGACACCACCAGAATGATGGAAACACTGAGCTGACACCACCAGAATGATGGAAACACTGAGCTGACACCACCAGAATGATGGAAACACTGAGCTGACACCACCAGAATGATGGAAACACTGAGCTGACACCACCAGAATGATGGAAACACTGAGCTGACACCACCAGAATGATGGAAACACTGAGCTGACACCACCAGAATGATGGAAACACTGAGCTGAACCACCAAAGATGGAAACATGAGCTGCACCACAGAATGTGGAAACATGAGTGACCACAAATGATGGAAACTAAGAGGCACAAACAGCGTGTAATGTTAGACTGAACTCAGATAACAGATCATGAGCCCACGACTCTTTCAACAACAAAAAAAAAAAAGAAACAAAAGGAAAATGTATACAGACACTGTGCTCGGGTGGACATTGAGTTGAGTTGCATGTTCCTTATATCATGTATCTATTAGATGATTTAAAAAGTTCAGCAAGGCGTATGTACAATTATGGTACATTCAAACTGCAAGTAGTCTTTATTTTTAGCTTTCGTCCTGTCCTGCAAAATGGGCGTGCATTATCTAGAGAAGTCTCAGAAACGGGAGAGAGAGACACACAGACAGACAGACAGACAGACAGACAGACAGAGAGAGAGAGAGAGAGGAGAAACAGACAGGAAGACAGACAGAGGAGTGCGAGGGACAACGAGAGAGAAATAGAGAGAAATTAACCAAAACAACAAGAATGGAAACGGTCAAGCCATTTGATAAGCTCCCCTTTTGTACAAGAGCTATTACAGAAAATCCAGATTTTGTATATAAAAGTCGTCGTGACCTTGGAGAAGCCTCGGTTGAATTAAAACGTATCGTACGTTGAGGATAACAGACTCCAGTAGACTGTCACAACAATAAGAACAGATCTTCAGTCCGTTAAGAAGTTTTGACAAAGAGCTCTTTGCAGATTGTCCGTATGACCTTGACCCTGGCGCCATGACTACCATAACGTATGCGGTCGTGACTTCTCAACGGTCTACATGTTTGGTCCAAAGCTGGTATTGGTCCATCAAGGAAATCTGGCTGAGATACTTTATGTCACAGACACAGACAACATACACCAAATACACAAAACACAGACCTCCGGTTGATATGAATAATGTCCCTTGCAACAATTTAAGAGAGAGAGAGAGAGAAAGAGAGACAGACAGACAGACAGACAGACAGACAGAGAGAGAACATTTTTTTCTAATTTGCGAGGGTATGAAATAAGCAAAATGTATGCTGTTTTACATCCAGTCCTTGCTCAAAGAAAGGGTCTACATCACACTACACGTAGATTATACCTTAGATAACATAGATACTACAACAACAGAATCATTACACTTTCAGTCAAAGAGAGAGACAGAGACGACAGAGAGAGAGAGAGAGAGAGAGAGAGAGAGAGAGAGAGAGAGAGAAGGGACTGTTCGAAAATTATAAACATTACACAACTGACGCAAGAGTGAGAGGGAACGTACGCACGTGTCTGTGTGTGTGTGTGTGTGTGTGTGTGGTGTGTGTTTGGGGGTGTGTGTGTGTGGTGTGTGTGTGTGTGTGTGTGTGTGTGTGTGTGTGTGTGTGTGTGGTGGTCTTTGATTTAATGTCTATTCACTAAAGTGATTTTAGACCAAAAAAAAAAAAAAATAAAAAAAGGGGGGGGGGGGGTGATAGAGGAGGAGTGAAGAGGATATTTGAAAATTGTCAATTTTGGTTTTGAGAAAAGATGATCCAGAAAACAACTGTTTCGAGGAGGGGAAGGTAAAACTAACAAATACGTTACCATAATTAACGATTTAAACAAACTTAACTAAGTAACAAACAAAATTGATAAATTTCTAGAAGAAATGAATAAAAAATAAAACCAAGAATTGACTAACCATAACAGTGAACAATGAATAACATTTTAAAGGTAATTCGCTATAGGACTTTTTGACAGGCTAACAAAAAATTCATAAGTAATGATGATGA
>JAPXFY010000021.1:42892814-42930314 GCA_030674185.1 Monoplex corrugatus | reverse complement strand
ACACTGTCCTTTCAGCAGTCCTGACTGCCAAGGTTTGGTGGCTTCAACTAACAAGTGTTTTCAATATATTGTGTTTAACAAGTATTTAACTCCCCAAAAAGCGGGACTTCAGTGCCTCAATATGGGTGGCAAAGTGGCGTCATTGAAGACGCAAAAGGAACTAAAAGATTTCCTTCTCACTTATGTTCAGTTTGTATACGATTTTTTCGTCTCCATAGGTAAAGATTCGGGCAGAGAGATAAATAATGGAAGAGACTGTTACTGTCCAGATTTGACCAGTGTGACTTTATGTACAGCAAGTTCCGTCAATGGTCAGACAGCACAATGATCTACAACATAGATCACATCGCCTCTCAAAATCACTACAAGTATCTAAGAACACGTCAGTCTATGTATTTTGAAATCAGAGTGTTTAGTGGTAAGAAATGGCTAGACTATTTACGTTCCTATCGTCCGAAAGAGGATGAGGTGGTCTGTGAACGACCTCTGCTTTCTGAAAATGTTCGTCTTGCCCCCATCATAGACCGTCCTGATTTACAGTCCCTTGTGTCCATTCTCACACACACACGGCAGATCTTGTTGGAGTGCCCTGATACTTACGTGATCCATTCCTTTTTGTCAGGCCAACCTGACAGTCCTTGTGGACAGATGACATCGTCACAATTATGTGCATCCTCCTACGTCCATGGTGGCAGCAACAGTACACTGGATCTCTTGGGGAAAAACCCCGCCTGCACAATCACCAAGTTTACATGTGACGACGACTTCACGACAGTGCACCACACTCTGGTGTGTGACTTCAGACAGGACTGTCCAGACAACAGCGATGAGTCGTTCTGTGAGAATCCGTGTCATGGATTTCTGTGCTCCAGTGGTCAATGTGTTGAAAACAGCCAATCTTGTAATGGACATGCAGACTGTGTGGACGATTATGACGAGTGCTGTTGCCTGCTTTTGAGTTCCTTTCCGGCTGAAGCAAAAAGACAGCAACGACTTTTCGTTAACCTGGACGGCACAGGTTACTTCACTAACAAGCCATGAAAGCTGATATGTCTTGTCCTGACACTCATTATCAGTGTTCAGACGACTGGTTGTACTGTCTCCCTGTCTACACACGATGTAACGGATTTTCTGACTGCACTTATGGTGAAGATGAACAAAACTGTGAGACAGTGAGCTGTTCCGGTTTCTACCAATGTCGAGCATCCAATGTTTGTGTTCATGGAGATAATCTGTGTGATGGCTGGGGTCAGTGTCCACAGCGTGATGATGAATGGTTTGTGTGACATGACTTGCCCTCGGGGCTGTACTGTGTCAAGGTCACGCTTTTGTGTCTGCAACCTTTCACTGCTGACCTCTTCCCCAGCTTCGCTATTTAGATGCCACGGGCTCTGGAATGGTGCGGCTTCTGTCAGTACCAATACATATCTCATTTATCTGAGACTGTCTCGCTGTTCTTTAGTGAACATGCAACAGGTGAACCTTGCAAACTTGCAGTGGATTGATCTGACCGACAACCACATTAAACTCTCAACATGAATGCATTGTTACGGTTGTGGAATTTACGGATTCTGATTTTAGTCAACAATCCTCTGTTGTCACTGACCAATAAATCCTTCAATGTGTATTACTCATTGAAACAAGTGGATTTATCCCGAACAAGTCTGCCAATACTTAACAGCGTCTCTTTTATGTATCTGCCTCAGCTAAAATGTCTGAATTTGTCTTTTTCCGCTGTTGAAATGATTGGACGATTCTGGTTTTAAAATATGCCACATATGACTGATTTGGACTTGAGAGGGGCTCCAGTAAATGATTTCCCATTAGTATTGTTGTCAGATTTACGTCATTTGAAAAATGTCTTTGCAACCGATTTCAATTTTGCTGTAATGCCTTATTTCATCAAAGTTCCAGTCAAACAAAGTGTGTATCGCCAAAAGCCATGTTTTTTTCTTGTACAACACTCTTGCCAACTGATCTCCACAAGTTTTTCTTTTGGTCCAGTAGCGTGTTGTCCTGTGTAGGGAATTTGGTTTGCTTGACGACCTCATCTGTGGCCAAAAGAATCTACACAGGCAACTTCATCACATCAATTGGCCTTTTTCAGCTGGCCAAAATCTGTATGGGAATCCACATCATCATAATAACAGTAGCTAACGAAGTCTTCCAAGGAAAATACATCTATTTTGAAAAGACGTGGACCAGCAGTGTGACTTGCAAGTTGGCAGGTTTTCTGTTTCTTCTGTCAGTGAAGTGTCTGTTCTGATGCTCTTGCTCATGACATTAGATAATGCCATGGTCCTGTCTTTTCCTATGGCTAGATGGAAGTTCAGTCCATATTCCAAAATGGCAGTTTATTCAGTGACGTGGTTTGTTGGAATGCTGTTGTCAGTGATACCATTTCTCCCTAGATTGTCCGAATGGGGCCTGGATGGTCAGTCCGGTCTGTGTCGTCTGGCTTTGTTTGATGGTTATAACGGTCATCAACATTTTAGATGGTTCATCGTCATCGTGATATTTAACTTTATCGTGTGTTTAGTGCTTGCAGTCGGTCAAGTCAAATCTCCAGACGAACACCCAGATACCAAATTTTATGGATCCTGATAAGAGGGCCGTGTATTCTTCAGTCTGGTTATTGGTCAAAGTGGCCATTACTGAAGTCGTGGGCTGGATGTTGTTGGTTTGAGCACCATGCTATCCCTCAGTGGTGTTGAGTTGTCAGACCAGGTGCATGTGACCATGGTGGTGTTTATGTCACCTGCCCAGTCAGCACTCAGCCCACTCTTGTACCTGTGGACTCTGGCAACACAGCGCCAGTAACAAGCACAAGAGGGCAAGGTGTTACATGTGTTGAAATCACGAATGGCACGGCCACGTTAGTCAAGTGGATAAGACGTCAAACTTCCAATCTGAAGGTTTGGGGGTTTGATCCTGCCTGGTAGTTACCTACAGCTGACTGGGTAAAGGGGTGGACACTGTTCTCTATCAGGGTAAAGTGTGGTCACTGTTCTCCACCAGGGTAAAGTGTGGTCACTGTTCTCCATCAGGGTAAAGTGTGGTCACTGTTCTCCATCAGGGTAATGTTGGTCACTTCTTCCATCAGGGTAAGTGTGGTCACTGTTCTCCATCAGGGTAAAGTGTGGTCACTGTTCTCCATCAGGTCAAATTGTGGACCTGTTCCACAGGTAAGGTTCACGTTCCATCAGGGTCAAATGTGACATGTGGGTAAATGTGGGCACTGTTCTCCAATAGGATAAAGTGGTCACTGTTCCATCAGGGTAAGGTTGTACTGTTCTCCTCAGGGTCACATGTGGACACTGTTCTCCATCAGGGTAAAGGGGCATGTGGGGTCAATGACTGTTCTCCATAGGGTAAAGGTGGTCACTGTTCTCCATCAGGGTAAAGTGTGGTCACTGTTCTCCATCAGGGTCAAATGTGGACACTGTTCTCCATCAGGGTAAAGTGTGGTCACTGTTCTCCATCAGGGTAAAGTGTGGTCACTGTTCTCCATCAGGGTAAAGGGTGGTCAGTGTTCTCCATCAGGGTAAAAATGGACACTTTTCTCCGACAAGAACAAAACAAAAAACGCAATAAAAAGGACTTGCAGTGTCAGTAAAAGAACACGTCTAACACCCACTGATCACCACTGATGACTGATTCAACATTTTCCAAGGCTTTGACTGACCATGCTTGAGAGATTATCTTACAAGATACCGTCTACAGGGAAACAAATTTAGAAAGAAAAGTGGAATGACTGTGTAATAGACTGTCCGATCAGTCGAGTGGGTCAATAGGCATACCGATCTGTAACGCCTGGTGGGATACAAGACATATCCTGGGGTCATATGTTCTTCCACAGGTAATGTACTGGAAGAAGTCGTGCGGCCTTGGGCTCTGTTTCCACTGGTCTTGTTTTTGTTGATAGCAGTTGTCAGCTTGCCTGTGTCTGACCTGCACAGGGAATGTTTAAAGTGTGGAGGGGACAGACAATTCTCTCCCCACTGTGTCAGCCACTGACGATCATAGTTGTACGGATGCACTGATTGCCACGTGCAAGACTTCTCTGGGTGGTGCAGCGTTTGTTGTTCTGTCTCCTAGCCCGTGGCTCCCAAACTTTCCTTGTGGGCATGAGGACATTTTCCAAGAGCTGGGATACTTTCGTGGATTGGAAATCAAAGTTTTGATGAACGGATGTATAAAACCCTAAGACTGATTGATCCTGAGATTGTGTCACAGATATTTCCTCACCTTTTTACAAATCTTCTGCTTAACGCAAGGAGACAGTAGTGAATTTTAATTAGCTTCTTTATTTTATATCTGTCCACCGTCAAGGTCTTATCGAAACGGGGAGAACACGATTGAGAAACTGAAGATCAAACTTGTTCATCAGCAAACGGGGAGAACACGATGTGAGAAACTGAAGATCAAACTTGTTCATCAGCAAACGGGAGAACACGATGGAAGAAGCAATGTTCATCAGCAAACGGGAGAACACGATGTGAGAAACTGAAGATCAAACTTGTTCATCAGCAAACGGGGAGAACACGATATGAGAAACTGAAGATCAAACTTGTTCATCAGCAAACGGGGAGAACACGATTGTGAGAAACTGAAGATCAAATCAACTTGTTCATCAGCAAACGGGGAGAACACGATCTGAGAAACTGAAGATCAAACTTGTTCATCAGCAAACGGGGAGAACACGATATGAGAAACTGAAGATCAAACTTGTTCATCAGCAAACGGAACAGATTTTCTAAGCAAACGCAGCCACAACCATGGCAGTGTACCTACACATCACGTCTATTGGCAAGCTCATCAAAATTACATACTGAAGAGCAAAGAAACAAATATGTCAGTTCGTAATCTGGGAGATACTCTTCACTGCTGCTGCTGCCTTGGCATTTCATACACAGCCCTGTCTCTAGAGGCTAGTCAACTCCCCAGATCATGCTTGCCAAGTGTTTGGCCTTATCCTCAGTCAGAAGAAGACAGAGATGAAGGGGCAGAACTTCAGTGAAGACCCCAGCATCAGCATCAGCGATCACACCTTCAGGTAGAAAAAGTAACTTACCCACCTAGGATTGACTGCCTCCAGCAGCCTGTCACTCGACCCAGAGTTCAGCAGGCAGACAGGAAAAACCGCAGTTGTCCAAGACAGTGTGTGAAAATACGACTCTAACAAGCTCACCAAAGCCACCGAGACTGGAGTGTATAGAGCCTGCAGACTGAGTACCCTTCTCTATGGCAGTGAGAGCTGGACAATAAACGTGCATGAAGAGCACTACCTGAATGGTTTCCACTTGACATAATTATGCTGGATCCCGGGCCTTTCCTGCAAGGACTAGGTGCCAGACACGGACGTCCTGGACCAGGCCAGTATGCCAATGTGTATGCCTTCTTCACACAATGACCACTGTGCTGGCTTGGCCATGTCCACTGCGTGCAGGTTGGCTGTGTCCCAAACGGTATCCTGTATGGACAGTTCGCTGTGGGATCCTGCATCACGGGACACCCACTGCTGCGACATTGTGTCGTTTGCAAACGTGACTGAGGTTTGCTAGTATCAGTGTTGACACCCGAGAAGAGGCAGCTACAAATATCTGCGCCTGACGACAGGCTGTGCGTGCACGCATTGCCAATTGTGAAGGAGAAATGAACATGACTATGGTTAAACAGGAGAGGCAGAAAGAAATATGTGGCAGTAACTACCTAGCCACAGCCATCAGCCTTGGTGTGCCGAAGAGTGTCAGTGAAGAATCAATTGTTCAGCCACAGACACCGCTGTTCCTTATCGAAGTGAATCCTTTACCAGCTGCATGGGTTTTCTAATCAGACAGACGTGCAATCGTCATCACTCTACAGAGGCATTCCAAAGAGCACGGCATGTACTAAGTGAAGTTTGTTGCGTGAATAGCGTGAACTATTCACATTTATCATTTCATTTGAGATTTTTATGGACAGACATGGATGAGAACAGAGAACAGGCGTCCAAGTCCTACATGGGGATGGATTGCTGCTACGTTCCAAGAACGAATAATAGTCCCACAAACATTTCCATACGATTCCCTCAAGGATCGCCACTTTCTCCTTTTGTCTACAGCATATAAACAAAATGACCTGCTGACTTAATAAACCACGGACCAGCCAGTGTACTCACCTTTTCTGAAGGCGGACCCATCTACAAGACATGTATAAATGCAGTAGAAAGAAAGAAGAAAAACAAAGTAGTCCAAGAATAGTTAAGCAATGTAGATCAGTGGTGTCAAGAAACCAGATCGACAATCAACCCCACCAAAGCGCAGGTACCGTTCAGCACCCTTGATAACAAACCAACGAGTGAAAAATCTTTCCACCAGTTACGATCAGAGGAACCAATATCGAGCAAAAAAAAAACAACCTACGTTACCTTGGCATCAATTTCAATAGAATGCTAACTTTCGGGAAACATGTGAAAACCACTAAAGTCCAATGCAAAAAAGTCCTTTCAGTCCTGAAAAAATGGCGGCTAAAGCAATGAACAACGTCATCTCTTTCACTTATACCAAACTGTAATAGTTTCATCTATAATGGACTGGACCTCACTACGTTGTCACAGACAAATCTGTAAAAACCAGACAAAATACAAAACGAAGCAATGACAGTGATCCTAGGAACCACACAAGACACATCCACAGAGACTATGCGATACCTGCAGGACCTTCCTTCGATACAGTAAGATACAAAGTAGAACAAGTAAAAAACATATTTCAGGGCACTGGAGAACCCAGAAAACCCACTCAACGAGATGTCGGAAAAGCCAAAGGCAATAGACTACAACATAGAAAATCATGGATGGGACAGGCACAAGACTGCAATCAGCGTGTGCGTTGACTGGCAGAACTCAAAGGGACAAAGAAATGGGAAAAACATCCAAACCATTTCAAACATTTACACAAAATAATCATCCCCCCCCCCCCCCCAAAAAAAAAAAATCCAGAGACACTCTTCCAAATGGCCAGAAGGGAATGCAGATGCAAATATTCAATTACTCATGGAGCAAGTAAGTTGCGTCCCCAAAACTGTAACCATACATACGGACGGCTTTGTCATCAGTAACAAATTTGGACGGGGATTCACTGTCAAATTGAATGGAAACACTATGCCGGATATGATATCATATCCGCCAGTCTACTAATGGAAATTGAGGCAGTCACGCACGCACTCCAATTATTAAATTCGCTAGCTGATGAAATGAAAGAAAGTCAAGCCTTCATCCTAACTGACTCGATGAACCTACTTCAAAAAGTACAAAATAGAGTAGGAACCCCAGAATGGCACAAAGCAATGAGCAGTACCAGCCTACAAAATCTCACGCGGATCTCTTGCCCTGGACACAGTGTTATGAAGGGGAATGAATGGGCCAATAAACTTGCAGACAATACCATTAAAACAATAATTCTCCTTCTTGGAAAGTCTGAATTCCTTAGACACTTAAAACTGCATCTTCACGAATAAAATGTAAGACATCATACAGTTGATCATCTTACTCAAAAAGGAATAGATAAAGTGTGCACATACACGTTTTCTGAAACTGAATGAAGAATTGATTATATATGGAACATCCAAGAGCTTTAAAAACAGATGATATATTTGATTTTCTTCTTATTTTTGCAAAATTCTTCTTATACAATTGTCGAATAGAGAAAATACAACCTATTTTTCATGTATTCTTACAACAGCTTAAACGGAGGTTCATGATAGAAAGACACATAGCATATGTGAATATGTGCTATACAAATTCGTATCAAAATGGTCTTATTATATGCCTCTGATGTTTGACACATACATGTAGACAATTGTCATAACGTAATGTTCAGCAGAATAGCCAATGAGTCAGTGGATAAAGATCATGTTACACCAGTCGCCGTGGTGTAGTGGTTAACGCAACAGACTACCGACTGGAAGGTTGTTGGTTTAAATCCCCATCAGTCCCTCCAAAAATCATTGCAGGATTTTTCGGCTCTAACCGGCTCCTACCCAGAGTTGAGCGTGCTATGGGCTCATTGGGAAGACTGGAACCACACAGTCGAGTCTCATCCACTTCGCGGATGCGTCATTGAGGGTGTTGTTCAAATCTTCTGCCCAACACCGCAGGTGTCTGTATCTCTCGGGCCTGGTTGACGCCAGGATATGTTATGATAGCAAGCGTAGAGTACAACCCTGTCACGCAGTCTCAATCCTAGATAGTATTATATTGGTGTAGAAAATGGGACGAAAAAAAAAAGATGAGCAGAAAGGTAACTTCCCTGAGTGCAATGATCCTTTTAAAAAAAATCATCTTACAACATTTTATAATAGATCGTGGTGGAACGTAGAGGACATGTTTCTTTCTACAAGATGACAAACATCCTCTGTTCAAAGATAACTTTTTTTCATGGACATCTATAGAAGAAAACAAAAACAGCATGTAGTTATCGCTGACATATGAAGCTGTTGGATTTCGATATTGTTCGTCCAATCATTTGTTTTTGTTTGCTTGATTGATTGTGTGTGTGTGTGTGTGTGTGTGTGTGTGTGTGTGTGTGTGTGTGTGTGTGTATGTG
This sequence comes from Monoplex corrugatus, assembly GCA_030674185.1. NCBI lineage: Eukaryota > Metazoa > Mollusca > Gastropoda > Littorinimorpha > Ranellidae > Monoplex > Monoplex corrugatus. The sequence goes on along the minus strand of JAPXFY010000021.1, from coordinate 42,921,729 downwards.
CGTGTGTGTGTGTGTGTGTGTGTGTGTATGTGTGTGTGTGTGTGTGTGTATGTGTGTGTGTGTGTGTATGTGTGTGTAAGTGTGTGTCTGTGTGTAAGTGTGTGTGTGTGTGAGTGTGTGATTTTTTTCAGTATTGTTTCATATGTACATTCATGTAATTTTCTTCTTAAAATACGAATTTATCTATATCTCTTCACCTGCTTCAGTTAGACATATGGATGTACATGTATGTGTATTTAGCAAGAAGAACAGTGTGGATTTGTGGAAGGGAAAGGAACTATTAATGCCATATTGTGATGTCATGATTGTTGTCAGCGTCTTTGCCTTTGATATGTAGCACTTTTGTTTTCTTGGCGTTCAAGTTTAGACCAACTTTTTCGCCTGCTGCATCTACCCTGCATAGAATTCTTTTTATGCTGGTAATGTTGTCTGCTGATAGCGCAGTATCATCGGCGTAGCGCAGGTTTGTAAGACTTTCTCCCTTCTTTATGCCCATGCCTTCTATATCAGCATCTACTGTGAAAGGGAAAACAAGAGATATCTTCAATCAGACTGATACTGGTTGAATATCATTTCAAAAGTAACACTGCGCACACTCTCACAGCATTGAATGGAAAGTGTTTGGCTTTCCCTGAAACGAAGATACAGTAAAAGTGAAGAAAGGAAAACGACAACTATAGAACGGGGAAGTTTGTCACATTGTATGAGTTTGTGCTTGTGGTATGTTTGTTCATTGCTGTCTGTATGTCTTGAAGTTTGTCACATTGTATGAGTTTGTGCTTGTGGTATGTTTGTTCATTGCTGTCTGTATGTCTTGAAGTTTGTCACATTGTATGAGTTTGTGCTTGTGGTATGTTTGTTCATTGCTAGTTCTGTAATGTCTTGAAGTTTGTACATTGTTTTGAGTTTGTGCTTGTTGTATGTTTGTTCATTATTGTCTGTATGTCTTGAAGTTTGTCACATTATATGAGTTTGTGCTGTGGTATGTTTGTTCATTGCTGTCTGTATGTCTTGAAGTTTGTCACATTGTATGAGTTTGTGCTTGTGGTATGTTTGTTCATTGCTGTCTGTATGTCTTGAAGTTTGTCACATTGTATGAGTTTGTGCTTGTGGTATGTTTGTTCATTGCTATCTGTATGTCTTGAAGTTTGTCACATTGTATGAGTTTGTGCTTGTGGTATGTTTGTTCATTGCTGTCTGTATGTCTTGAAGTTTGTCACATTGTATGAGTTTGTGCTTGTGGTATGTTTGTTCATTGCTGTCTGTATGTCTTGAAGTTTGTCACATTGTATGAGTTTGTGCTTGTGGTATGTTTGTTCATTGCTGTCTGTATGTCTTGAAGTTTTTCACATTGTATGTGTTTGTGCTTGTGGTATGTTTGTTCATTGTTGTCTGTATGTCTTGAAGTTTGTCACATTGTATGAGTTTGTGCTTGTGGTTTGTTTGTTCATTGCTGTCTGTATGTCTTGAAGTTTGTCCACATATGTGTCTACTTTTTGTTTTGTTTTATCCGCTTTTGCGCCGGTATTTGCTGGTGTATGCATGTATACGTGCATATGTGTGTTTCCTTTATTTTTCATTGTTGTCGGTCATTATGCTGTGTGGGTATGAGTGTTCCATGCACAATTATGTATTAGTGTGTATGCGTGTGGGTATGCGTGTGTGTGTGTGCGTGTGTGTGTGTGTGTGTGCGTGTGTATGTGTGTGTGTGTGTGTGTGTGTGTGTGTGTGTGTGTGTGTGTGTGTGGTGTGTGAGAGAGAGTGTGTGTGTGTTTCTGTGTGTGTGTTTCTGTGTGTGTGTTTCTGGGTGTGTGTATTTATATATATATATATATATATATATATATATATATATGTGTGTGTGTGTGTGTGGGTGTGTGTGTGTGTGTGTGTGTGTTTGTGTCTCTGTGTGTGTGTGTGTGTGTGTGTGTGTGCGTGTGTGTGTATGTGTGTGTGAGTGTGCGTGTGTGTAGTAATGTTATTTGTTATTTCTCATTTCTTCCTTGTTCATTTATGCGCCTTTTCCTTTATGTATTTCCTTCTTTCTTTTCTTTTCTTTTCTTTCCTTTCCATGGAAGTAGACGACAGATTGGAGGGGCTGTGACTGAGGAAATCATGTTTTCATCTCGTTGATAGGCAGCGAAGGCTTTCTGTATTGATTGAGGGGCTTTCCGTGATAGGAAACAAGTTTATACTTTATGGCTAAGTATGTTTTGGTTCAGTCCTTAATTTGCTTATTTACTTTATTTATTCTTTTCTTTGAAGATAAAATATACAAATACATAGATCATTACAATGTAACCAAGATGGTTCCAGTGGGTAGACTGATATATTACTAATAAAGGATACAAAATCCATAGACCAGGTAGGACCTCGGAACCTAGCCAGTTCATGGGGTTATGTGCAGACTTAAGGCTTGTGCCATGATCATTCTGGGTCTTCTCCAGCACATGGCACCTGTGACGTTAATGCCTATGGAATTCATTCCGAGCGCGGAGACGTCATCTTGAGAAACTGAAACTGAAACTAAAACTAAACAAGGGTGAGAACAACAAACAAACAAACAAAAATGTATGATCCTTTCACTTTAAAGCAAAAAGGTCTGTTTTGTGGTTATTTTGTGATACACCTCATTAAAACCAGCATTATATGGCATGATGTCCACATGTGTTTGAGATGACTGAACGCTTGTTTAGTTGCAGGTTCACTTCTTATTTGTCCGTAGTTTTTGTCCGGTTGGTTTGATGTACATATTTATTTCGTGTGATTTGTAAATAATTTCAGTGTTATCATACAGTGAGCCATACTGTATATTTGCTCTATCTATCTATCTATCTATCTATCTATCTATCTATCTATCTATCTATCTATCTATCTATCTATCTATCTAGCTGTCTGTCTATCTGTCTATCTATCTATCTATCTATCTGTCTGTCTATCTATCTATCTATCTATGTGTGTGTTTGTATGTGTGTGTATGTGTGTGTGTGTGCGCGCGCGCGTGTGTGTGTATGTATGTGTGTTTGTGTGTTGTGTGTGTGTGTGTGTGTGTGTGTGTGTGTGTGTGTGTGTGTGTGTGTCTGTGTGTGTGTGTGTGTGTGTGTGTGTGTTTCACTTGAAACTAGGAAGTTATTAACATTGGAGAAGGGGATGGTGAAGGCCTGGAAAAAGGGAAGGAAAGCACGACACTTGCCGATGCACAATAACTTGACGGGCGTGTTAAACAATGGGGAAGATGTCAGACTTCCATTCAAAAGGTCCTGGGTTGGATCCCTGTGGATATTTCTGCCTGATGGGTAAGGGTGGAAGATTTCTCTCAGTTCCCAAGTCAGTGTGCATTGAGAAAGGCCAGTGCCTAAACCCCCGCCGTGTGTATACGTCTGCAGAACATCAGCTGTGTATGTTAAGTTTCTGTCAGTCTGTGTCCAGTGGGTTATGGAAACACGAAAACAAGTTTCTGTCAGTCCATGTCCAGTGGGTTATGGAAACACGAAAACAACTTTCTGTCAGTCTGTGTCCAGTGGGTTATGGAAACACGAAAACAAGTTTCTGTCAGTCCATGTCCAGTGGGTTATGGAAACACGAAAACAAGTTTCTGTCAGTCTGTGTCCAGTGGGTTATGGAAACACGAAAACAACTTTCTGTCAGTCTGTGTCCAGTGGGTTATGGAAACACGAAAACAACTTTCTGTCAGTCTGTGTCCAGTGGGTTATGGAAACACCAAAACAACTTTCTGTCAGTCTGTGTCCAGTGGGTTATGGAAACACCAAAACAACTTTCTGTCAGTCCATGTCCAGTGGGTTATGGAAACACGAAAACAACTTTCTGTCAGTCTGTGTCCAGTGGGTTATGGAAACACCAAAACAACTTTCTGTCAGTCCATGTCCAGTGGGTTATGGAAACACGAAAACAAGTTTCTGTCAGTCTGTGTCCAGTGGGTTATGGAAACACGAAAACAACTTTCTGTCAGTCTGTGTCCAGTGGGTTATGGAAACACGAAAACAGCTTTCTGTCAGTCTGTGTCCAGTGGGTTATGGAAACACCAAAACAACTTTCTGTCAGTCTGTGTCCAGTGGGTTATGGAAACACCAAAACAACTTTCTGTCAGTCTGTGTCCAGTGGTTATGGAAACACGAAAACAAGTTTCTGTTAGTCTGTGTCCAGTGGGTTATGGAAACACGAAAACAAGTTTCTGTCAGTCTGTGTCCAGTGGGTTATGGAAACACGAAAACAAGTTTCTGTCAGTCTGTGTCCAGTGGGTTATGGAAACACGAAAACAACTTTCTGTCAGTCTGTGTCCAGTGGGTTATGGAAACACGAAAACAAGTTTCTGTCAGTCTGTGTCCAATGGGTTATGGAAACACGAAAACAAGTTTCTGTCAGTCCGTGTCCAGTGGTTATGGAAACACGAAAACAAGTTTCTGTTAGTCTGTGTCCAGTGGGTTATCATCATCATCATCATCATCAAGTGCCTTGCTACATGGCGTTGGCGATCATGGCCTTCCATCTGTTTCTATCCCTTGTTGCCTCAAGCACATCTTCCACTCTCTTTGTCTTTAGCCACTTTGCAAGTCTGTCTAATATCTCCTTGGGTCTGCTTTGGTGCTCCCTTTCACTCCAGCTATCTTGTTGTGACCAGGTGCTCCAGTTCCCCTTTCCTCATATAATGGCCTATAAATGTTGCCTGTCTTTTCCTAATCTTCCTTATGAATGATCTACTTGTGTCTGCCTCCATCAAGATGTCTCGTTTGTTTTCTTTGATGTCCATGGAACTCTCAACATTCTTCTTAGAAACCACATCTCGGCTGCCTCAATCTTGTTCAGGCTTTGCTTAGTGACTGTCCAAGCCTCACAACCATATAACATTATCTGTTCTATATAACATTCAAGAACTCTCTTCCTGATGTTAATTGATAGGCATTTGTTGGTAAGAATCCTTTTTCATCTTCTTGAATGCTGTTTTGGCTTGGCCAATTCTGCTGGCTATTTCTGATGTGCATCTGCCGTCTGGTGAGATGATCGTTCCCAGGTATTTAAACTTATCAACCTGTCTCAAGGTTGTGCTGTTTGCTGTTATTTTGCATGAGGGGATTTCATGTTTTTTACTGATCACCATGCTTCAGTCTTCCTGCTGTTTAGTTCCAACCCCTTACCTTTGCTTTGTGTTTCTAGTATATTCACAAGGTTGTGTAGGTCCCTTTCATTTTCCGCAATTAGCACTGTGTCATCTGCGTATCGAATGTTGTTTATCATTTTTCCTCCAACCTTTAATCCAGGGTCTTCCTCTAGGTTTCTCATGATGTTTTCGCTATAAAGTGAAAACAGATCTGGTGACAAAACACAACGCTGTCTAACTCCTCTTTTGATGTTTTGGAAAGAGCTTATATCGTTTTCTATTCTCATCGCAGCTGTTTGTTTCTAATACATATTTCTGATTATTCGTTGACCTTTTCTATCAATATTGAGTCTTTCTAGTTGGTTGATCAATTCTTCATGTCTTACCCGATCGAAAGCCTTGCTATAATCAACAAAGCATAAATATAAATCCTTATTCATCTCGATTGACCTCTCTATGATAGTTCTTAGTATGTATATGGCATTGATAGTTCCTTTCCCTTCCACAAATCCACACTGTTCTTGTGGGTTATGGAAATACAAAAACACGTTTCTGTCAGTCTGTGTCTAGTGGGTTATGGAAACATGAAAACAAGTTTCTGTCAGTCTGTGTCCAGTGTTTATGGAAACTCGAAAATTCCCAGCACGCACGCTCATGGCAGAAACAGACTGTGCAGCAATTTAATGAAATGCTGACAATTGGTAACAGCTTGAGTTCTCTGTGCTCCACTAAAATGTCTGTTTATGTGTAATGCGCAATGAGTCCAAGTTATTTTAAAAACAAACGCTGTACAAGAATGAGTTACAATCATTGTTGCTGTCCAGAGGTAAACATCAAACAAAGAGCAGAGTGTGATCATGGGCAAGATCCAAACCAACATTGTCCTCTTTGTCAAAGTGACATGCCACTGTGTCACAGCTGCTACAAGATTGTGGATGTGCACGTTTTCAAAAAGTTTAACAAATCTCCAACACACGCTTATCAAAAAAGCTCAGGAGTACTGCAGTTCCGTGAATGGCACATTTGGATTACCTAATTGTGGCAAAGCAATCTTCTTAGGTATGAACAGATCGAGTTTTTACTACATTCAAATTCTGACCCGTGTTCGACTGGGAGACATGTCTTCCTTCAATATGTACAGACACAGTCCCACTTTGTCGTCGCTGATCAACTTTCACCTTATGCCTCAACCAAATCTGCCTTCCCTTTCAGTCACTCCTCCTTTGAACTGGCCCAACTCACCCCTTACTTTCCCTCATCAGACGTTCCACCTGCTTTGCCTCTACCGCCCTCCACCCAACTCCAAGAACCGTCTGACTGACTCTACCTTCACTGACGAACTGCCTGACCTTCTGTCTTACTGCAATTCACTCAGTGGTTCCTACATCATCGCCGGGGACTTCAACATTCATTTTGACAATCCTGCCAACACTCTTACTTCTAAAGTTATTGATCTACTGGACTCATATGGTCTGGTTCAGACAGTCAACGTGCCTACACACACACGGGGCATACCCTAGACGGTATTATCCACAGGGCTGATCAGGCCATCGTGAAGTCCATCACCACTGATCACACCCTCCCTTCTGACCATGTCTGCCTCATCTCTGATCTCCTGCTTTCCCGTCCTCCTCCTCAGAAAACTGCTGTGCAAGCCAGACACCTATCTGCTGTTGACTTGTCTGTGTTCGATGCTGATCTTCACTCTCTCCTTACTGCCTCGCCTCCTAGTACTGCTGATGAACTGAACAACCTCCTTCTTGGGCTACTGGATCAACATGCTCCATCAACAACACGCCAAGTCTCCAAACGACCGCCTACACCTTGGTTCTCCTCCATAGCTTCACAACTGCAAGATGCCAAGCGTGACAGACGTCAAGCTGAGAGACAATGGCTCAAGTCCAGTCTAACTGTGCATAGGCAAATCTTTCAAACTGCCAACAAAATTGTTAATAGCCTTGTAGACGCCGCTAAATCAGCCTATTACAATGCCAAAATTCTTGCTTGCTCCACGTCCAAACAATTGTATAATATCACTAATACTCTTCTTGGCAAAACTGGCTCTTCTCCTCTTCCATCTAACCTGCCACCATCTGATCTTCCACAGGCTTTCTCCGACTATTTTGTCAACAAGATTGCTAACCTCAGGCTTTCTCTTGATTCCACGACGAACACTCATGCAACATTTCCTGAACCCCCTTTCTCTGGAATCCCCCTTACTTCCTTCCAACCCGTTTCTGAGGACTTTGTTAAGAAAATCATCATGAAATCCGGCATTAAAACCTGTGAACTTGACCCATTGCCAGTTTCTTTCCTCACCCATTGTCTTGATACTCTTCTTCCTCACATCACCAACATCATCAACCATTCCCTCTCAACTGGCTCCTTTCCTTCTTCTTTCAAGTCAGCAATTGTTAGACCTCTTCTAAAAAAGACGACTCTTGACCCTGAGAATTTGAAAAACTATAGACCTGTGTCAAATCTTCCATTTCTTTCCAAGGTCTTAGAGAAAGTTGTTCTCAACCAGCTGTTAAACCACCTTCATTCCAATAACCTTGTCTATCCCCTTCAGTCTGCTTACCGTTCTGCACATAGCACCGAGACTGCTCTTCTCAAAATCTGCAACGACTTACTGACTACTCTTGACTCTAACAATGTATCACTTTTGACTCTCTTGGACCTATCTGCTGCCTTTGACACTATTGACCACTCTATCCTTCTCTCCCGTCTGCATCACTCTTTTGGGCTCCATGATACTGTCTTGAATTGGTTTCATTCTTACATCACCGATCGTCTGCAAGTAGTTTCTGTCAATGGTCTTTCTTCTAATGCTTCCTGTCTGACCTATGGAGTGCCACAGGGATCTGTTCTGGGCCCCCTACTTTTCATTCTCTACACCTATCCTGTCTCCTCTATTGTCCAAGAACACCTACTTCAGCATCATTCTTTCTCGGATGACAATCAGCTGTATGTCTCTGGGCCTCTCCCTGACCTTCCCCTCATGATCCAAAACACCCAATCTTGTGTAGCCGACCTGAAGGATTGGATGACTGAAAACAAACTGAAATTGAATGAAGAGAAATCCGAATTGATCTTGATCACCCCACCCAAACTCCAAAATCACCCCTCTCTTCCAACCTCCATCACACTTGTTGACTCGTCTATCACTCTCTCCTATTCTGCCCGTAACCTTGGTGTAACTCTTGACCAAACCCTGTCCTTCCATCTGCATGTTAGCAACGTTTGTCGGACTTGTTTTCTTGAACTCCGCCGAATTGCTTCTATCCGCCATTTCCTCTCAGAAGACACGACAAAGACTCTTGTCTGTGCACTTGTTCTATCTCGTCTTGATTACTGTAATGCTCTTTTGTCTGGTTCCCCCTCTCACCTCATTAACAAACTTCAGAAAGTTCAAAATCATGCTGCCCGTCTCATCTTCCGCTCTTCAAAATTTAACCATGTTAAGCCATTGCTCTGTTCTCTTCACTGGCTCCCGGTTCAGCAAAGAATATCCTACAAGATTGCCTGTCTCTGCTTCAAATCTATTGAGTCTTCCTGTCCTGAGTATCTCGCCCATCTGTTACATCTCTACACGCCATCTCGAGCTTTGCGGTCCTCATCCGACACCCATCTCTATAGTATCCCCATAGTCCGCACCAAAAGGTTTGGGCAGCGTTCTTTTTCCTATCAAGCTCCAACTATCTGGAATCAGCTACCTCGCTCACTCAGATACTCACCCTCTCTGTCCACATTCAAACGCTCCCTCAAAACTCATCTGTTTCCCAAATAACTGGTAATTTCTGCCCCCCTCCCCCCATGTAACGTAATGTTGGCTTTATAATGTCTTAGTGTCAATGTGTCATTGCATTTGCATGTCGTGCTGTGTGTGTGTGTGTGTGTGTGTGTGTGTGTGCGTGTGCGTGTGTGTGTGTGTGTGTGTGTGTGTTGTGCGTGTGTGTGTTTGTGGGCGTGTGTGTGCGTGCTTGTGATTTCGGTTATATGTTTTGCCATTGTTAACGCCTAGGGCATTAATTTGATTAGGCGTACTAAATGTTCATAATAATAATAATAATAATAATTATGATGGATCTGTTTTTCATCATTTCTTTGAATTGCTGAGTTTTGTGTCTCACGTATTTCAAAGAGGTGTCGTGCTCCAACTTGGTGCATATGATGGAACTCCGACATGGCTACCATACAACATGTTTTGGCTGGCTTTAGAACCACACACCATAGTCTGCCAGTTCAGAACTATTCCGGAGATCCCCCTTCACTCTAAAACTATATCGTTACGCAGCACGCACTTTTGGCTGCACTGGCGACACCCATCTCTGCTGACGTGTCCAGAGGGTCACGTGACACACCACTTTCTTCTGTGTAGCTCACATCACATGGATGTGTGCGGTTACAGGGACAAGACTGTTTGCTCTTTTGCCGGTCAGTCGTCAGGCACCCCTGCCGTAGTTGACTCTAAGGATCAGCATGTCATTCCAGTTCCTATGTTTATGTGTGACGGCACGATCACCGCGCCGTCCTACACACTGGTGTGTGACTTCACACCTGACTGTCAGGGTAAGAGTGACGAGTCTTTCTGTCAACATCCTCCTTGTGTCAACATGTTTGCCTGTGCTAACGGTCAATGTGTACCCGATGACAACGTATGTGACTTAGTATTCCATTGCCATGACCAGTCAGATGAAATCAACTGTCTTCAATATCGGTTATACGCTCACACAGCTCTCATCCCAGTTCTCATCGATTTTGATGGCAGTAGAGTTTTTAATTTGATACCCATGAAGTCCAACGAGTCATGTCCTGACACTCACTATCGCTGTCCTGGTGAGTTCAATGACTGCCTGCCTGTCTACACACGATGCAATGGATTGTATGACTGTATAGACCATGAAGATGAGGAGGGCTGTAAGGACATGCTGTGTCCAGAATTCTTCCGATGCAGAAGTTCCAGAATATGTGTACATGGCGACCATCTGTGTGATGGCTGGTCTCACTGTCTGATGCATGATGATGAAATGTTGTGATGTGACCTGTCCTGTGGACTGTTTGTGTCATGGTCACACCTTCCTGTGTTTCCAGCCTTTCTCTGCGTCACTCGTCGCTCAGCTGCGCTATCTGGATGCCACAGGCTCAGGTATGAAGCTTTCTTCTGTGAGTAACAATACTTATCTCATCCATCTGAGTCTTGCCCAGTGTTCTTTGACACTTCTGTCTGATACAGCAGCCTTGTGCAACTTAAGGTTTCTTGACCTCAGTGGCAACAAACTGCAACACGTCAATATGACTCACTTTGCCCATTTACTAAATCTACAAACGCTTTCTCTGTCCAAGAACCCTCTCGTCTCGCTGTATTCTGATCCTTCATCTGGAATCCTGCAGACTGAGTTGAATGCCATTGACCTGTCACATACTACACTGACAACGTTGGATTCTCAAGTTTTGTCCCAGTTCTCAGCCTTGCAGAAACTCTGCTTATCTTTGACTGCTATTCACACTATCAGCCCCAGTGGTTTTCGGTTCTCACCACGCTTAGCTGAACTGTACATGGATGGCAGTCCTGTAAACACGTTTCCATCCGACATTTTCAAAGATCTTTCTTATCTGCGTTACGTATCAACTCAAAACTATAAACTCTGTTGTAAAGAAATCCTCCCAAGCAATTTTGATGACATCTCCTGCTTTGCTCCCAAAGATGAAATGTCATCATGCGAAGATTTACTACAGTCAGCTCACACAGCGTTGCACAGCCCACTGTTTAGTTGAACTCACTCACTGAGCCACCGCGAAAGACAAAACAGCTGCTCAGTGCTGAAAGAACCATACAAAGCGACGGTCTGCTCTGTCAGTGCCAGCATTAAGCTGCCAGCCACTGGCCGTGGTAAATTCTAGTGTCTGTGGTTCTACGTCATTTATGTCTGACTCATCACAGCCGTAAGATTTTTGATAAAACCAACAGAAAGTACTCTGTCTGAAGTTTACAACGAGTACAAACACACCGGAGAAAGGAGAAAGTAATATGCACTTAAGAGGTGTTTACATTCACGCCATGCTACAGACTTTTCAACACGTTCATGCTCTGACAACGAATAAAGCTTCAACTTTCACACATGCTGTGTGATGCGTGCAACTACTATGACCATTCATACTTAGCATTCCTAAAAGTTCAGTCTGGCCACTACTGGTATCACTCACCACAATCGGGGTCTGCGCAACATGTGCGCCACAGGCGGCGGGTAATTAGAGTCACTCTTCACTTGTCAGAAATGCTTCCCTGAAGCAGCGGTGTTTGTACTCCAGTGTACGCACATATACACACATATGGGCACGAGCGCGTACACATGTCTTTCTTTATACACTGCACTGTCAGTTATGTTGCTGGCTGTATGTTTTATAGGTGTATGAAAATAATCAGCAATGCAATGAAATTGGTGTTATAACAAGTATACGTCTACTTACATTTAGTTATCTATATTTTTGTGTCCAGATTAAATTGCTCTTTTCTATGGCAGACTTGATATTGTTTAGTGTTATCTCAGATGGAGAGGATGCTTGTTTCACAGCACGCAATCTTTTGTAGCAGTTTGAACAAAACGTAGCTGAGTGAAGAATGCCGTCTGTTTCACTGGAAACAATTATCCCGAAAAATGTCATGAAATCTAGGGCGTAGTTTTTGCAAAATTTTGCGGGTTTTGTCTCGCGATCTTTCTTTGATCTCTCACCACAGATTCTGCATAGTGCGTTCAGTCTCTCAAAGTGAGTTCTTTCAGAATGTTTCTCTGCATCCATAATGTGCAACTTTTATTTTTCACAGGCACAGTCAAGTGGTGTATAGCCTACATCACACAGTAAAACACCAACCAGCCTAAGCCTTGTATGTTTTTTTTTCTCTACACAATAAGAAGCAAACACAACTAAACTAAATACACACAAAATGGGGCCAGAAAACAAAATGATGATGAAAATAAGTTAACCCTCTTGCATTTGCATTCTTTAGCACTCAAATGCCCTCTTGTATTCATATTCTTTCCCACAAAAAAGCCCAAATGATATATACATTCTTCGGATATTAATTGCACAAAATGTATATGCCACAGAGATGTGAAAATTAGCATGCAGGTTGCTAATATACTAGAGATTACGATAAATCTAAAATTGTGTGTCCAGTGTGCATATTTCGTGTCATTGTCACCCTTTTTGTCACCAAATGTGTCACAATTTGCTTTGACATTTACATGACAGCATACAAAGAACATACAAAACAGTACAGATGAGTGGGCATGGGTTAAACTGAAAGGTATTTCCTACCTGAACTTGATGCGAAGTGTCTCAGTATCCAGTCTGGCTGTCACTGCAAACTTGTCCCCTTTGTGTCACCATTACTACTGTATGTTCTACTGTCTGTTCTTGTTCATATGTTCAGTATGTACACCATAATTCAGTTTGCTAGTGTTTGTGAAGAAGATAATTACATAAAATATATGTACACACAGTCAGCCTTATGCTTCTGTACACCCCCTAGCATGTCACATGATGTGTCAATTGTGTCACATTGTCACCTGTCACCCACACACTGCCCCCGTCATATTTACAAGCAAAGCAAGAACACTACTCTGTATCCATGATGGCATTTTGGTCGTGGTAGTCCCTGAAACAGTCCTGGCGGCAAAGGGGGATGTCACAAAAAGAGCACTTGTAGGAGGTCTCAACAGGGTAGCCCTTGGGTGTCTTGCGGCCTCTGGTGACACACTGGCGACAGGTGCGCTTCCTTCCAGTCATCTTGATCTGGCGGTGGTAGTTGATGGTTTCAACCGCGATTGGTGGCTCAGGACCGGTCGACCGTCGGCCAGCGCTCTTCTTCCTGCTGGTGAAACCACCACGAAGTTGTTCGGCCACGTCTGCTCTGAAGAGGAGGTGGTCATATGTCCTCTTTGGGGCGGGGTCATGCATCGATTTTTCCCAGATCAGCCAGGCCTGGACGATGCAGAGGTTGATAAATGAGTGGAAGATGTAGCGCCACCACTTCTTGTTTTTGTGGCCCACGGGATAGTATGACATGTGCTGATCCGACTTGTCAACACCCCCCATGTTGGCATTGTAATTCTTGATGATAGTCGGAACAGCGTTGTCACCTTCCCGTGTCACACCTGGTGGCTGATTGGTGCTGACCATAAAAACTTGCCGCTTGTCTTTGTAGACAGTGGCCATGAGGGAGCCTTTCTGTAGCTGAAGCAAGTCGCCCTGTTTCTTGAGTTTGGCTGTCTTGACTTCGTCAGGGAGGCCTTTCCTGTTTGCCATGATGGTGCCACAGGCATATGTCCCATTTCGCGACAGGTGTTTGATCAGCGGCAGGGAAGAGAAGTACCTGTCAAAATACAGGTGACGGTGCTGGTGGTAGTAGGGAGCAGCCAACTTATCCACAACTTCGTGTCCCAGAGGCACATCAGGGTTGGTGCGACTGTGTCTGCCCGTGTAGATGTCGAAGCTGACACAGTACCCGGTGTCAGCGTCGCACATCTCCCACACCTTGATTCCCCACTTGGTAGGCTTGGCAGGCATGTACTGCTTGAAAAACAGTCTACCTTTGAAGCCTATCATGGCCTCATCGATGGACAGATCTCGCCCAGGGTTGAAATTGGTCCTGAAGAGAGGCTGCAACAGGTCGAGGAAGGGTCGGATCTTGTACAGTGGGTCATAGTCGGGGCTGTCGCGTCCAGGTGTCGCCGAGGTGTCCCGCAGGTGGAAATACTGATTCAGTTTCAGGAACCTTTGTTTGGGCATAACCCCACTGATCCAAGGGTCTTGAAAACGAAGATCCGTCGACCAATAGCACCAGAGACGTGGCTGAGGCTTGATACCCATCATGATCAAAATAGACAGGTACGCGCGTATCTCCTCAGGTGACGTCTCACTCCAAAGTGGGTCAGGCACTCCACGCACGGCTATTTTTTGCTGAGCGTATCTGTTTGTCTCTGCTGCAGCAGTTTCATAAAAACACTGGGGCAAAAACAAGAAAAAATATTGTAGTGGCTTTGCTGTGTCGGGCAGACGATGTGTAGGCCCCGTCGGCTGATCAAACGGCTGAACAAGTGGTGCTGTTGTTGCAGACCGCCATGTAGTGACCAGTGCCGACAAAGGAATGTCGTCATCAGGGTCACTGTGTTCTTCTTCCTCATCACTCGCTTCACAGCCTACATCTACATCACTTTCTTCACCAAACTGCTCTCTATCATATTTTTCAACCTCTTGTAGGATTGCAAACAACTCATCTTGGCTATAATCCTCAAAATCATCGTTTTCAAAGCTAGTACTCGCTGTAGCAGACGCCATTTTTAGTGCCAGCGGACTTGGCAGCAGAGGTGAAAAAGTCGGTCAGCTAACTAGGCCTATTTTATGAATGAACGGCCCTTTTTCCACCCCCTAACAGTACCATCACTTTGCTACACACTTCCCCCAACCTCCCATGGCCCAGTGTCAGCTTCCCTGCTAAGTGCTCAAGGCCGAGCTGTGATGGAAAAGTACTGCACGTGGGCAGCCGTGTACGGCCGGATTGAATACCAGAGAGGGCTCGAGGCACGGCCGGGTACGGCCTGATTGAATGCAAGAGGGTTAAAGAACAATCACAGAAAGCAGGCCTACTCACATTCTTTCGCTTATCTATCTCAATGCCCAGAGTGCCAGATAGCTGCTGCCAGCGGCACACACTCAGTCAGTGCCAGTGCATTAAGTGGTCGTTTCTATTTTCATTTATTTTATTTTTACAACACAGTAGGAACTGGGACCTCGACTTGTGTACTACGGATGTAATCAGCAAAGATTGCTGGATTAAAGAAGCACCATTTGAGATCTGATATAATCCGCATGAAAATATAATTAGGCGGGAAACACGGTCACTGACAACACATTTTACATAGGGGAAAGAGAAGGAAAGGGCTGCAGCTGTGGAAAGCCCTGAGAGGAAGGGCGGGAGGGACGGTGTTTCTGGCAGAAACTAAACAGGCAAAATCTGCCCATTTTCGCTTGCCGTGTCAGGAACGTACCTAGTGTTTCTCTGGCTGATCGGCTGTCTGTCACTGACTGGTAACGTCTTCTGTTTTGTCATTCGTTTGTGTGCATGGAAGATATCCTCTTCCAGTGGCGACAGTGTGTTTGATACCAGCCTGACAATGGCTGACTTTCTGATGGGTGTCTATATTGCTATCATTGGAGTGGCTGACCAACTGTTCCGTGGCAAATATCTCTATTATGATGACACTTGGATGAACAGTGTGGCCTGTAAGGTGGCTGGTTTTCTGTCTCTTTTCTCTAGTGAAGTATCAGCTTTGATGATCTGGTTTATTACGCTGGATCGGTTCATTGTCCTTCGATTTCCATTCAGCACATTGCGATTTGAAAGAACATCAGCAGCTCTGGCTTGTCTGCTGACTTGGTTGGTTGATTGTTTTCTTGCCTTCTTCCCTTTACTTCCAGTGACTTCGCACTGGGAATTTTACAGTCAGACTGGCATCTGTATTCCACTGTCAGTTACAAGACGAACTTTTAAGGGGCGAATGTATTCTTTCTGTGTTTTAATCGGTTTTAATTGTGTGCTATTTCGTTTGTTTCTGCAGGCCAAGCTTTCATCTATTGGTCAATACAGAAGAACACTTTGACAAACACCACCACCAAAATATCACATGACCTCACCATAGCTCGGCGCTTGATCAGTGTGGCTGTAACTGATTTCATGTGCTGGTTTCCCATTGGTCTGTGCGCAATATTATCATTGGCTGATGTTCCAATTCCTGGAGAAGTGAACGTGGCCTTGGCTATCTTCATTTTACCTCTGAACTCCGGTCTTAATCCCTTCATGTACACACTAAACACTGTGGCAGAAAAGAGGAGAAAGTTGAAGGAAGCAAAACTTTTAAAATGGTTAAAATCCCACGCTGACTCACTCACCAGCTAGTTGATTTTGTTCTGACTTAAATGTCCTTAGTCTGATATCTTCGTCTTTCTTTCATCCCATCATCATTGTGGTTTGTGGGGACTCATGGAACGTAGCATCATCTCTGTCTTTGGGGCGCAGCAGCAGTTTAGACATACCAAGGGTGTTCTGGACTTTGCTATTTGTTGCCCAGCTCTTGTGATGACCTCAGTGAAAGCTACCTTCTAGGCTGTCCTGAAGGAGGATCTAAGTGTGTCATGGGGCACAACATGACCACCCATGTAAGCCAGCATCTGGCCATTGTAGCCAGAAGCAGTGTCTGTGGGTCCACCAAAATTCTGATCTTGTTCTGTGCATTTTCTCAGGTCTGATGTTCAAGGTAAGACACACGAGACATGGCCTACAAGGTCTAACGTTCTTCTCTGAGTCATCAAGCAGTGTCCACACGGGTAAAGGAGCATGGAGTCTATGCGTAACTTGTACAGTGTGTATTTGGTGGTGAATCGGATGGTGTTTGTACGGGTTGGAGACTATCAGTGAATTTTACACTCCTTCCTTTTCAGTCCCAAAAGCATGCTTCAGGAGTATGGACAAGAAGATGTTGAACAGGATGGGAGCACGGACACAGCCTTGCTTGATGCCACTTTTGATGTCAAAGGGTTTGGACATGCTGTCCTCGTACTGGATGGTTGCCTTCACATCGTCGTGAAATGATCAGATCAGGCCGTGCAGCGTTTTGGGGCATCCTGTTCTCAGGAGAATGTTGAACAATATCTCCCTGCTGACCAAGTCAAAGACCTTGGTGAGTTCCATGAAGGCGATGTAGACAGGCTTTTTCTGTTCTCGGCATTTCTCCTGTAGTTGACGAAGGGAAAATTCATGTCTTCTGTAGAGCATTCCGATTGGAAGCAACATTGGGGAAGATACGGTCAGCTAGCTTTTGGAGACATGCCAATATGACTTGGGCTTAATGGTTTGAAAACTATGTTCAGTAGGGAAATATCCCTGTCGTGTTGGGCTTAACAGTTTGAATACGATGTTCAGTAGGGAAATATCCCTGTAGTTTTTGCAGTCATTTCTGTCTCAATTGTTCTTATAGAGGGTAACGATCCTGTCATTTGTCATGTCTTGTGGTACTGTTCCTTCTCTCCAACATTGACAGTGAACATCATGTAGGGGCTGCAGGAAGGTGTTCTTGCAGTGCTTGATGAGGTCTGGGAAGATGCTATCATTAGCAGGTACTTTCCCTCAGGCCAAGCTGCTAATTGCCTTGCGGAATTTTTCTTATGTTGGTTTGGCTCTGCTGAATGGATGTCATCGCTGAGCTGTTGCCAGTATTCATTGGCACATCTTCTTGCTGTCTGCTGCATTTTGCTCCTGGTAGCTCTGAGTGCTTGCAGGGATTTCTCTCTTGATGAGTGCTTGTGTTAATCACGGATAGCACGCTTTGCCTCTATAACGGGGGACATCTCACTGGACTTTGCTTCAAACCAATCGTTGTTCTTGGACGTTTTCCTCCCAAAGATAGCTAGGGCTGTTTTCTGAATGATCTCCTGGAAGTGGTCCCGTTTTTCAGAAGTAGATTTGTGCGGTTGGACTGTGGACAGAGCATCTCTGAGAGACATGGCAGATTCATCAACTTTTTATCGGTATTGCATCTTGGGGGTGTCATTGCCAAGCTTTCCCTCTTGTCTTGTACAGTTAAGTTTTTCGCGACATGACGCGAGAATCGTCGCTATGCCTGCCTATTCCCCGAGCACGCGTAGCGATCCGCTCGCTACGGCCGAAATGGCGTTGTGGACACGTAGCGAGAATCCTCGTGACGCCTATTCTAAAATTAACTGCGTCAGTACATCACTGGAAATTTCTCACAACTTGTAAAAACTACACAATGGAACCCTTCTACGTCATCTGATACTATTTTTTCAGCTTAAAGGGGACAATTTCATTGGTTAATTTGTGCTGAAAGCAACCAACCCCGATGCTTTGTCTCTTCAAGTTACCCGCGTTGTTCAGACAGCAGTAAACAACATGGCTAGACGGACAACTTTCACGGCCGCCAAAGTAGCAGAATTGATTATTCAGGCCAGTTCTGACGATGATCTAGACATTGATTATTATGAAAGCAGCAACGAAAGTGCTGAAGAGGAAGATTTTGAGGATGATGTGCCAGAAAACGACGACGATCCTACATATTCAATGAATGAAGACGAAGTTGAAGCAGAAGAAGTGCGAGCATCGCTGACAGTGACAACTTTCATTGGGTAGTCAGGCAACAAATCATTCGTTCTTGGAGCCAGATTTTTAGCTCGAAATGAATTGTCCTGATCAATATGAAGCCGACACTGAGGTTGACACTGCCAGTCAAGACAGTGGCGATGATGATGATGCACCACCTGGGTGTTACATCTTCGGAAATTTCCGCATGTACCTGTTTTCTCAGTTGCCGAAACATGGGGTTTGCAGCCCTTTGTCTTTCAAGACATTGCCGGCCCTACACCATTATGTTCCATTATGTTACCATTGCGTTCTAAAATGTTAAAATTGTGTCTTTTATGTCCTTTTTTCTACAGTTTTTGGCCATCATATGCTAAAAATAACACTTTTTTTTATAAATCTCCTGTGGCTGTTGGGATATCTGATTTTGACAGTTACGTTCACATTTTCAAAAGCACAAAACACTAACTAAATGAATCTTTATAGAAATTGTTTTTACTTCACTAGGGAATAAGAAGATCTGCAAAAGTTGTTCTAACATCAATGAGCTAGCTTTTACAGCCTATTCAGGAAAACTAAATAAAAATGACCAAAATAGGGTGTCCTCAGGGCATTTCTGCTTCCTGCCTCCAGCGTGCACAGGGCATAATAACTGTAGTGAGACAGCGTTGTGAAATGGTTAAGCTTCTTAGGATGTATCCAATCTTGAAACACACTAGTGAGAGATCTGTGTCACAGTCTGCACTTTTGGTATGTGCAGGTGAGAATCATGAACTTGAGGCTTGTTCGTCTGACAATGACCATGTCCAGTTGGTGCCAATGGTTTGGTCGAGGATGTCTCCATGCACTTTGTGTTGAGGCTTCATCTGGAAGTAAGAGTTGGTCACACAGATGCCATGATAGGAACAAAGTCCAGGAGGTGCTACCCCTTTTCATTGATTTTTGCCAACTCTGAAACGTCCAAGGCAGGAAGGCCAAGAGTTGTGATTGGCACACAATCTGGTGTTCTTTGCTAGGGATATTCTTGATAATGTCACTAGGTTAGCATAGAACTCGTTCTTTGCCTCTGGTGTAGATGTTAGGGTAGAAGCATTGATGTTAATAAGAGTGACTGGGCCATCAGACGTACGGAGATGGAGAGTCAGCACGCGTTCAGATCCCTTGTCACCTCAATTAATCATTTTCAGCAGGGAGTTCCTGACTACAAATCCAGCTCAATGTTCTCTTTGCTCCTCAGCACACTTTGCTTGCCATAAGAAGATGTAGTCTTTCTCCTTGAGTGTGCCTGAGTCAGCTAGGCGCGTTTCTTGCAAGCGGCTATGTTTACCTGTAGTCTCATGAGTTTTCGTTGATGACAGCTGTCTTCCTTGCATCGCTGATGTCCTGAAGGTTCTCTGATAGCCCTGTTGTCATTGTACAGACGTTTCAACATCCCAGTTTGAGTGCTGACCTCTTTTGTTTTAGTTTGGTTTTCATTCTGTTTTGCCTGGCACAGGTCTTGCAGTCTACTTTTTGGAATCCTTTTCTAATTTCCAAGCAGCCAATGGGGAAGGCAGACTGTGCCATGGCATCACCTGTTTGGCTGGGGACTGCCCAGCTTAGTTGATGTTGGCTGTCCATCTGAGATCCGAGAATCTCTCCCTCTGTCAGAAGCAGCCCCAGGCTCTTCACTCTATTCCAATTGAGCTTATAACTTACAGCTAGTAGACTGCTGCTTCCCAATCTGTTTTGACACCATGAGGCGAAGCTGGAGTGACCCCTCCAGGCGCAAGCCAGGGTGGAGTGATATGGAAGACAAGCTGTTATCCATGCAGCAGGTTCACACACACCCACCCCTCTCCACTGTTGATAGGGGCAAAAAGAACAGCAAAGGTTTGTACTGTTTAGCATCAACAGTGTCGCAGGAGTTGCCGGATGCTAAAACAGTAGCGACGCCTAGATTCCAGCATTTTTCCTGCGGGTTTGCTCCCCAAGCCTTTCCAATGACACGATATGCCACAAGGCAGCAGAGGTTTGAGGTTACAGTTGTCCTTCTCCTGGAGAAGCTGCCATCCAAGACTACAAGCCCCATCTACCCAATGTGGCAGGTTGTACTAGGTTACATTTTACCAGTGGCAGGGAAACCCTTATCCAACATTAATATAACATATTATTTCAAAATATTCTATTTCTTAAAAGGATAGTAGCATTAGATCACACTGGACCTGTCTTACAGCTGTCCTTAGTGCTCCACACATATACATGTAGCACAACACGTCAAAACACTTTATTACTCAAGGATAATACCATTAGATCCCATTGGATCTGTCTTACAGTTTGTTCTTTGTACACTACGCATTTAACAGACAGACAGAGAACGGTTAGAGAATTCACGGCTGTTTCAGTAGCTCCCTTTTTCGCCTTTTAGTTGGTCGGCCAGCCTGTCACCAGATGTCAGATATCAGATGTCCGCCCTTACCCGTAGCTACATGTTTCCGCATTCTTAGTCTAGTGGCAAGGGAAACAGGATTAATACTGCGCTGTACAGTGATTAAGCCATTTTATCATCAACTTTGCGTTGTGTAGAATGAGATTCTGCACTATTTGTCAATTCATTTTTTTGGAATCCTTATTGTTTATTTATCATTTGACCAAGTCCAGCTATAAATTATTTGTTTAGTTATGTAGTTTGAGTTTGTGTTTCACTTATAGAGAGTAAGTGAGTTCATTATTTCTCACTCTGTGTGTGTGTGTGTGTGTGTGTGTGTGTGTGTGTGTGTGTGTGTGTGTGTATGCGGTCTTTTTTTTTTTTTTTTTTTTTTGCTGTATGTCATCTACCTTCTATACTGGACTTATTTCATGTAAAACGGGAGACAGTACGTGAGTGAAAATATTTTTAAGTTGTTGTTTTGCTGTTGTTGTCTTTTTTGTTTTTGTTGCTGTTTTGTTTAATTTCTTTTGTTTTTGTTGTGGTTTGATTTTGTTTTTCATTTTTTGTTTGCTTGTTTTGTTGTTTGTGTGTGTGTGTTGTGTGTGTGTGTGTGTGTTTTGGGTGTGTGTGTGTGTGTTGTGTGTGTTGTGTGTGTGTGTGTGTGTGTGTGTGTGTGTGTGTTGTGGTTGTGGTGTTGTGTGTGGTGTGTGTGTGCGTGCGTGCGTGCGTGCGTGGTGTGTGGTGTGTGTGTGTGTGTGTGTGTGGTGTGGTGTGTGTGTGTGACTCAGTTTCGATTAGATTGGCAAATGGATGTCTGTTGACAGTGCTGACAGTTAGTGTCTGCTGACAGTTAGTGTTGAGGCTACGTAAACCTGTATAGTCAGCCTCTGCATTGTGTGAAAGAAGGCTGCTGCCTTGTACTGTGAGTTAAATCTGTGCCATATCAAAGTGATGGGGTACTTACTAAACAAGCTGATAACGATCCTTGCGGACGACTGAACACTTATTCGGTAAGTTTGGTGTTGTCCACACACATGCAGCTAACATCTCTGAAAATATGAATGTTGTAAATGTGCAGGTGCATTTATATTGGATTTTTTATTTGACATATGTGGTTTTCTTCTGTCAATCATCTGATCTTTGCAAGCAAAACAGCTGTTATATCTAATTTTTTTTCTGCATGCCTGATATCAGTTTCTACATGAGTCACTCCTGCGTTTGGTTATATTGTTCATATTTCTCTTGGTGAAACTCAGACTTTGTAATTTAATGTTTTCACAACCTACCCATGTACTACAACGCTATAAAAAAAATTAATTGGCCTCGCCCTCACTGACACCTGCGGTTCCCTCTTGACAGCTCAGCGCGTTGCACTTATACACTGCTGTGTGCAGAGCACTTAACTGGCTAGCTGCCACTTAATAGTCCACATCTGATTATCGTTTATCTCTCCCCTCTCATCTACCTTCCCTCCGCCGCTTCCGCTCCAACCCTTTCTCAAACTAAAATCTTGCTTGGGAACAGCCGTGTATACTAGGAGTCAGGCCGCTCAAATTGACAGAGGTGCTGAACCTTTGCCAGAAACATGCAGAGAAGGTACGTTGATATTTTTATTCCAGTGTAAGTTTTATGGATGATAGGCAAAGAAGTAGGATTGTCCTAGGACTTAGGCAAATTTGAATGATGACGAATGACTATGCTTTCAGTTGAATATTTTTGATTAAAGAAACTATATTGACTTATGTGTGGACTGCTTTTGAAAGTTATTGTCAGTGTGTTTAATACGCTTCTGCAAGTCTCCCTCCTTCCTTGTTGTTGTGTGTGATTTCTATATGGAAATGTATTTCTGCATAAAGATCCCCCAAATTCTAAAACGACACTCAAAAGTCTTCCCATGACGGGTGGATGGAGATGCAGTTGATCCGCCTCATCTACTCGTTAGCAATGAATAGAAAAACATCTAAAACAGCATATGTGGATAGTCTTTGACAGAAATAACAAACGAACATAAAGAGATGGAATGGGAAAAGTGGGAGTCTTAGCGAAATAGGCAACGCTTAATACAAAAATAAACGTGTTTTTTTTTTATTCTTTGCTACCTCTATATATATGAAGACTTCATTTCTAGCTCGTTTATTTGCTTGTAAAGTGTTGTAAAATGTAAAGTGTTTCAAAGTCAACTTCAAGTATTGATAGAGCTACGTATCACCTACTGACACAGTTAAGGATTTAAGCCGAGCAGTGTGCGGTAAACTTAACTTTTCCCTCCTTCACGCTTTGCTGAGGGCGTTTGTCTACAGCCTAATGACAAAGGTACGTATGTGTAGCAGCACAGACTGGCAATTCAGTATACTTAACGAATGTCTTGTTCTCAGTCCTGTTCCTTTTTATTAATTGATTAACGCATTTAGGCCTGGATACAGCGTTGAGACAAGTTACAGATGATTTTCCATTACTGACCACGTTCGTACTAGTCTCGTTCTTTGCTCAACCTTGCTCATTTTTGAGTGTAGTTTCTTCATTTCGAATAGTACATACACTGGTTGCTTGCCTTCATATGAATACTTGGTGACAAAGACAGTCCTGGAGACAGTAGATTGCATATTGCTTTTACCTATCTGAATTGATGTGGCACACACGGAACACACAGCGGTAAACAAACTTTAACCACCCACCCACCCGTGTCACCGTAACTGTAGTGGAGATTAGATTAGCACACACACAATGCTCTGACTGTACATGCAATGTGTGTCCACACACAGGCATTGAGTCACTTGACCGTGACTGCCGTAGTTCATGTTCGTCATTTTTCATTTAATGGAATAAGCAGTCAACGCTCATTGAAATGGTTTCTCTGTTTTCGGGAGCTACCACTTTCACTGCCCTCTCCCCGTTTTGTCGGAAGCCACCCCTTACCTCTCATGGGCGGACAGACTACAATGGAAATAATAACGAATTATTAATTGTTGTTCAGCAGGCTCCTGTGTCTGTTAAAACAATTGTCAAAAGCGGTTTTTGGTATGGGTATATCTTAATATTTGGTGATAGGTTACACGAATTTATTTCCTTGTCGTATTCCTTCGTCTGCTTTATGCGTGCGGTAGTATTGCATCTTCTTGTTTGATCTTCTTTGAGTGTGCTGCAGGTTTGGTCATACTAAAAGAAATCAGTTGTTTCTAGGCCATGCATGATACGGTTATTCCTGAATCATTCCTAGGCCAAACTTCATGCAGCCTTCTACCATCTCTTCAAGTCAATGTAACACAGAACGCGCAGCAATTCTCTAATGTCCAGTATTTGAAACAATCATTATTTCCCTCCGTATACATGTACAGAGACGTCGTATTCTTGTTTATTGTCCATGTTTTGTCTTACAGTTCTGTATTCTAACTGAACGCTTTATGTTCCTGATACTTCTGATAATATGTATGTTCAACCATTTGCCTGCCTAGTTTGTCTTGTGTACACGTCACGTGATTGCTCAGAACCGTTTTGTACATTGTGGTTGCTATGCAGATGATCCTTCGTGGTTCGTTTTGTTTTTTTGATCTACAGGGTCAGGTCTGTTGTTGCCGTCAGTCCCTGTTATCTCCTGCTATTCAATGCGTAATGAATTGTTGTTCTCATTAATGTCACTTACTCTCAACCTGCATACCTGACCTGTGGTGTTCCACAAGGATCTGTCCTTGGCCCTGTTCTTTTCACTCTTTACACCTCCCCCCTGTCTACCATCATCAACTCCCACTCTATAAAACACCACTTCTATGCTGATGACACCCAACTTCTAGACAGTGACACACCAGACAATATACAGCGCA
Organism: Monoplex corrugatus; assembly: GCA_030674185.1. Taxonomy (NCBI): domain Eukaryota; kingdom Metazoa; phylum Mollusca; class Gastropoda; order Littorinimorpha; family Ranellidae; genus Monoplex; species Monoplex corrugatus. The sequence continues at coordinate 42,897,229 of JAPXFY010000021.1, read as the reverse complement.
TCTTGACTCACACCACTGAGTGTTACTCGGACATTAAGAACTGGATGACGTTCAACAAACTTCAGCTTAATGACGACAAGACAGAAGCTATCCTCATTGGCACCCGTCAGAAACTTTCTCAGCTGCCTCCTCTTTCTCTCCCATTATGTAACACATCAGTCCCAATTTCTGATTCAGCTAAAAACCTTGGTGTCTGCATTGACTCTACCCTCTCCATGAACAACTTTGTTTCTCAAACTGCCAGATCTTGCTACTATCACCTCCATCGTATAAGCCTGATCAGGAAGTATCTCTCTGTCGAAACAACTGCAAAACTCGTTCTCTCCTTCATAATGTCTCGCATTGACTATTGCAATTCACTCCTGTCTGGTCTTCCTGCCTCCACCATTCACATCCTGCAGCGCATTCAAAACAATGCTGCACGCCTTGTACTCAAAAAGAAAAAAGCTGACCACATATCTCCTCACCTGGCACAACTTCACTGGCTCCCTGTATCAAAGCGCATACAGTACAAACTAGACACCATGTGCTACAAAAGCCTCAATAACGCAGCCCCCCGATTACCTGTCAAGCCTACTTGAGATCTATGTTCCCTCACGTACCCTCCGCTCTGCCTCCGATCCTCTGACTTTTCTTCGCTTTCCACGCACTAAGCTCAATACCTATGGTCCACGAGCCTTCTCTGTTTCTGGTCCACTTTCCTGGAACAAACTTCCTCTCTCTCTCCGTCAGCAACCTACTTTTGTCTCCTTCATGTCCGCTCTCAAAACTCACCTTTTCTCCTCTGCATAAAATCCTGACCTCACTCAATCCCCTCTGCAGCCTGTCTCCACTCGGAGGGGAATCACATTGTAATATATAATTGTATATAATATGCTCTCTATAATTTTCCATTGCTTTTGTTCTTTCTCCCCATTTTAGCCCTGTGCGTGTGTGTGTGTGTGTGTGTGTGTGTGTGTGTGTGTGTGTGTGTGTGTGTGTGTGTGTGTGTGTGTGTGTGTGTGCGTGCGTGCGTGTGTGTCTGTTTTAGCGCTTAGATTTGATCTTATCAAGATTTTGCGCTATACAAAAATAAAGTATTGTATTGTATTGTATTGTCATCTGTACGGTTGGTCGTTATGGTAGACAAATGTGTAGGGAAATGTTGAGTGAAGGTATTCACATGTTAGTTATCACTGACACTGGAAACCACCTGTGTAAGCTATACACTTAGACTATTAACAATATGTCAACACTTGTGCTGGTGTGAATTACTTTTCTTTTCATTCTCCTAAGTCATACGTACGCACTTTTTCTTAAAGTCCATTAGTTGATGCACAGACTTACTGCTCGCAGTCTCTTACTGTTCAGTTTGAATTGCCGACCCCTACATGTTTTGTACTCTGTTGGTCATGTTGTTTAGTTATATATCGCACTTCATATGTGCTACAACTGCTATATGATTTACTTCCCTCAGTGCGCTTATTGATACATAATGACACATTCCTTCGTACTTACACTGGTTTTTCAAACATGATTCTCATGCATCAGTGCCACATAACAGCATCTTACCGCTCATGCTACATTTATGCTTCGTACTCCGTGGCAAAACGATGAAGAGTCAAGCGCTGGCAGCTCTGAGTATTGCCTCGTCTTCTACTTTATAATGTGTTTACTACGACCAAATTATGTCAGAGGGTTGAAATTCTGCTTCTACTCCATGGTGAGTTGTATATGTACGTCAGATGGCCAGATACGGATGGCCCTGATCTTACGTCATTCCTTCTTGGTGGCGCACATTGTACGACATGTCAGAGGGCTGGAACCCTACTTCTACTTCATGGTGTGTATTGTCAGACATTTATTACTGGGTGCTGTGCTTGAGGACCCAAGCTCATAAGCGTTCATCTGCATGCTGTATACCCAGCATTCATCAGCGCTCTCCAACCCTGCGTCCATTACACGTTCGTCAGCATCATTTTACACCTGCGTTCAGTAGATGTTTAGCATGCCATTCTTCTGCTCAATTATTTTCATGCAGCCCCGGGGTACATCTATCATCTCATATGGTATGGTATCATTTTGTAACTACTGTATCATGTCATATCATTGTCTTATGCCTTCATCCATATCTTATTGTATCGCACTTTCTACACATTCTGTGGTTTTATCCATGACAGTCAATTTCTGTCTTTCATTAGCTTCATGTTCGTTGTCTTCTACCAGCTTTTGTTAAAATTTTCATTGTTATTTCATAGACATTTTAGAAGTTGGTACATGCACTTCTGTGTCACTCAGTATCTTCTTATAATCTCTAAGAACTGTCCTAGCGTCTATTACATACAACAACCAACTGTTTCATTTTTTCTCAGTCATACTAACCTAAACACAATCATACTAACCGTACCAACAATAAGAACATAATTTAAGTGATTACAGTCTGTTTTTCTTAGACCTACATGTTTCATTTCATTGTTATTCATTGGTTCATTCTTTGGTTGATAATGATATTATATACACAAAAAACAAACAAAAAACCCTGCAGCTGCATTGGTATGATGAAATCTCCCTTGAGCTCTGTTACAAGTTTGTAAGACTTCCTATACCCTCTCCCGTACCAAAGATACATTCTGCTAAATGTTATTTCATTTACGTTTTCAGCATGCAGAAACCATTTGTATTCAAATGATGTAAATTAATTATTATCTTTACTCTATATGTGATGACTTGACAATTCACAAAACGAATATTACCAACATGAACCATTGAATCACAGTTCCTTTCTATGTGATGAACTTTAAATGTGCTACAAGTGCTTTGACCTTTATAACCTTGCTTATTCCTGAGACACTTGCAATGTGTATTTGCACTTCTTTTGATACTTCAAATGGCGTTTCTCTTTGATGAATCCCATTCGCTTCCTAGCAGCGATCTTAACTTGCCTTCATGGTTTTCATGTGCAGTGTAGCAGAGCACTGCATGTCTTGCAATCTTGTCAAGATATCAAGATTATGAAGGTTCATTTGTACGAACCACAACCCATGTTCGTTTTTCCCAAGAATTATTATGATTGTTTACACCAGTAATTTTTTCCAGGCTGAGTTCTATCATATACGAGACATAACATTATGATTTGCGTTTTCAAGTTATATTTCTCCATGTGTGATTTTGTTTTTAAGTTGCATTGCTCCTTGCATGAACTGTGTTTTCCAATGGCATTCTCCATATAATCAAAGGACATAACTCTTGAGAATTATCTCCCATGCTGTATAGAACTTCTCAAATCTAACACAGTTTGAGCTACCCATTCAGCTAGCATAGAAGCAGAAACAAAGTACAAAATCAGTAAGCTCAGAACACTCCTCTGAACATAAGAGATAATTCTCAAGAGTTGTGTCCTTTGATTATATTATAAAAATTCTCCCTGCTTCCCTCTTATTTCTTTGGTATTACCTATATGCCTTGGAAGCAACCCTGTATATGTTCTGTCTTGTCTATATGTATGTGTTTGGTCAGTTCAAGAATAAAAGACTATGTCAGTGTTGAACATAAGACCAATATATTGTATCTATTTCTCTCCTCTATCATAGTTGTGTTATTAGAGGAGTGTGAAGAACACATTATAGGAAAGAAAGTTGAAGGACCACCCACAATGAAAGATGAAGTTAGAAGTATTGAAAAAGATCAAACCGGGAAAAGCTCTAGGACCAGACAACATTACTACGAAGATGATTGAAGCCCTGGACGAATTCAGTATTGAAAAAAATAAGCCACCCCCCCCCCCCCCCCCCAAATCAAATTCATAACACTGGAAAAATCCCGAAATATACGTCAAAATCAAAATTTCATTGCACTTCCAAAGAAAACAGGGGCTATAGACTGCGAACTCCATCGTACAGTCAGCTTGGTGGGTCATGTAACAAAAATCCTATTAAGAATAATCATGATGAGGACAAGCAACAGAATCAAAAGAGAAATAGCAGAACAGTGTGGATTTGTCGAAAGGAAAGGAACTATTAATGCCATATATATCATAAGAACTGTCAAAGAGAGGTCAGTACAATTGAATAAGGATTTATATTTATGCTTTGTTGATTATACCAGGGCAGATAAGACACGAAGAATTGATCAACCAACCAGAAGGCTCAATATTGATAGAAAAGATCTAAGAATAACCAGAAATATATATTTGGAACAAACAGCAGCAATGAGAATAGAAAATGATATAAGCTCTTTCCAAAATATCAAAAGAGGGATCAGGCAGGGTTGTGTTGTGTCACCAGATTACAGCGAAACCATCATAAAAAAAACTAGAAGACTGCCCTGGGATAACTTTTTCACATTGTAACGCTAGCCCGCTAGCGTTCTCGCGGAGAACCGCAGGCGACGGAACGCTAAGGGTATAGCGTTCAGCAAGCTCGCCGCTGACAACGTAA
>JAPXFY010000021.1:42872814-42887814 GCA_030674185.1 Monoplex corrugatus | reverse complement strand
CTGGAGAGGTCACTCCAGCTTCGCTGGTAACACAGCATCGACACAACACGGAGAGTAGCAGATACCGGTTTTAAGCCTAGGCTTTTTTGGCGTAGAGCCGGGCGCCAGGGGTTACTCTCGACGGTGGGAGGAATCTTCGCATTCCATTGGGTAGCTACCGCCCTGCAGCCCCCAGTCAGTAAGGTGTTACCCCGCCACAACCTGTTTGCTCCAATGGGTGCTTGGAGCTTAGAGGAAACTCGACAGGCAGGTTGTAAATACCAGGCACTAGGCAACACAAAGAAGAAAAAGAAGATGCAAGCTCTTCTGATATCAAGCTGGAATGTAAGGACAATGTGTCCTGGATTTGACAGCGACCTACAGCTGTTAGACGACACACGGAAGACGGCCGTGATAGACAGGGAGCTTCAGCGACTCAACATCGACTTCGCTGCATTACAGGAGACAAGGCTACCTGGGGACGGATCACTGCGTGAGAAGAACTACACATTCTACTGGCAGGGGAAGAACCCAGAGGAGCCACGTATTCATGGTGTGGGCTTCGCTGTAAAGAACTCCCTCCTAGCAACCGTAGAGCTCCCCACAGGAGGTACGGAGAGACTGCTCACTCTGAAAATGACGACCAGTTCAGGCACAGTCAACTTCATCTGTGCCTATGCCCCAACATTAAGCTCCTCACCCGACGTCAAGGACCAGTTTTATGGGGCCCTGGATGCTGTTGTCAGAGGAGTTCCCAGCAAGGAAGGTCTCTTCATATTGGGAGACCTGAACGCACGCGTAGGTGCTGATTTTGAGGCCTGGCCAACAGCATTGGACATCATGGTGTTGGGAAGCAAAATGAAAACGGTCAAAGACTCCTGGAACTTACCACAAGCTGGCCATCACCAACACCTTCTTCAACAATAAGGAGAAGCACAAGGTGTCATGGCGCCACCCCAGATCCCACCACTGGCATCAGCTCGACCTCGTCTTAACAAGAAGGTCGGACCTTAACAATGTCCTCAACACGAGGATTTTCACCCCAGCGCTGATTGTGACACAGACCACATCCTGGTACGCAGCAAGATCAAGCTTCTACCCAGAAGACTGCACCACTCAAAGAAGAAAGGTCACCCAAGGATTAATGCCTGTCGCACGTCCGATCAGACTAAGGCCACGGAGTTTGTAGAAACCCTGAATGTAGCGCTCAAGAGTGGCTCAGAGATCCAAAACGCTGAGGAAAAGTGGAATCACGTGAGGGACACAATCTATCAGTCTGCCCTGAGTATATTTGGGAAAAAAAGAACGAAAGAATCCCGACTGGTTTGAGGCAAACTGGCAGGAAATGGAACCAGTGGTGGAAGCGAAACGCAAGGCTTTACTTGCGTTAAAAACAACAATACCCAAAATACCCGTGACGCTTACAGAGCTGCCCGCAGCAAGGCCCAACAAACTGCTCGGCGATGCTCCAACGACTATTGGCTACAGTTGAGCGCAAGTATTCAGCAGTCTGCAGATTCAGGCAACACTGGCAGCATGTACGCTGGCATCAAACAAGCGACTGGTCCAGCAGCCTCCAAGTCAGCTCCCCTTAAGTCCAAAGCAGGAGAAAGCATCACAGACTCAGCAAAGCTGATGGAGAGATGGGTAGAGCACTACCTGGAGCTGTACTCCACGCAGAACCCTGTCACCGATGCTGCCCTGAATGCCATTGAGGACCTGCCTGTCATGGAGGAGTTGGATGCTGAGCCAAGCCTTGAAGAACTAAGCAAGGGCGATTGACGGTTTGACGACGGGAAAAGCCCCTGGTGAAGACGGAATACCTCCAGAGGTCATCAAGTGCGGGAAGCCTGCTCTTCTCAATGAGTTGCATGAACTTTTGTGCTTATGCTGGAAGGAAGGCTTCATTCCGAGAGACATGAGAGACGCCAGGATAGTGACTCTATATAAGAACAAGGGCGACCGCAGCGACTGTAATAATTATCGCGGAATCTCTCTCCTCAGCATTGTTGGGAAAGCATTCGCCAGAGTCATCTTAACCCGTCTTCAGAGGCTGGCAGCTCGCATCTACCCTGAGTCCCAGTGCGGCTTTAGGGCCGGAAGATCGACCATCGACATGATCTTCGAGCTTCTCTGTCCGGCAACTACAGGAAAAGTGCCGCGAGCAGCATATGCCCCTTTGCCTCGCCTTCATTGATCTCACGAAAGCGTTCGACCTGGTCAGTCGGAGTGGTCTTTTCAAGCTTTTGAAGAAAATCGGCTGCCCCCCAAGACTATCAGCTGTCATCGAGTCTTTTCACGAGGATATGCATAGCACTGTGTGCTATAATGGTGCCACTTCAGAGCCTTTTAGAATCAGCAGCGGAGTGAAACAGGGATGTGTCTTGGCCCCAACTCTGTTCGGGATCTTCTTCTCGATGTTGCTGACCTATGCCTTCTGCAGATCTGAAGAAGGGGTATATCTTCATACAAGGACCGATGGAAAGCTCTTCAACATTGCCAGGCTTCGTTCCAAAACCAAGGTGGAAAAGAAGACCATCAGAGAAGCTCTCTTCGCAGATGATGCTGCGCTGGCTTCCCACAGTGAACAAGATCTCCAGAGGCTCGTTGATCGCTTCGCCCACGCTTGCAGAGAGTTTGGTCTCACAATCAGCTTGAAGAAAACTGAGATCTTAGGCCAAGGCTGTGAAGAACCACCATCTCTACACATTGGAGACTACGACCTCAATACTGTCCACCAAGTTCAGTACTTGGGGTCCACCATAAGTGACAACCTCTCTCTGGATGCTGAAATCGCGCCAGAATTGCGAAGGCCTCATCTGTTATGGCTAAACTGAACAAGCGGGTCTGGTCCAACAGCAGTCTCACTGTGAACACCAAAATGCAGGTGTACAGAGCATGTGTGTTGAGCACACTACTCTACTCAAGTGAAGCCTGGACCACATACGCCAGCCAAGAAAAGAGGCTCAACATTTTCCATCTCCGCTGCTTGCGACGCATCCTCGGCATCCAATGGCAAGACAAGGTGACCAACACAGCGGTCCTCCGTCGTGCGGGCCTACAGACCATCTTTGCCCTTCTAAGCCAACGCCGACTACGCTGGCTTGGCCATGTGCGTCGAATGGAGGATGGACGCATACCTAAAGACGTTCTCTACGGCGAACTGGCAAACCGGAAGCGAACTCCAGGACGCCCACAGCTACGCTTTGTAGACGCATGCAAAAGGGACCTCAGAAGCTCAGGGATTGACCCAGGCTCTTGGGAGACTCTGGCGGAAGACAGGGCAGCGTGGCGGACAGCCGTTCAGCAAGGCGTTGTGAATGCGGAGAGGAGGAGAGTAGAAAGCGCAGATGAGAAAAGGGCTCTTCGCAAGCAACGTTCCAGAAACCAGACAATAGCGACTCAATTTGTATGTGGCAGATGTGACAGAGATTGCCACTCAAGAATCGGCCTGCACAGCCACAGCAGAAAGTGCACGTCATGACCACAACGCCTCCTGGTGCAGACTATCATCTCGTGATATGTAAAGAGGCCGACATGACATGATAAGCGATTTACAAAGATGAACAAGTATTGATGTACCTTGTCCCCATGTCTGTTTGCGAACTATTTTCAAGAAATTCAAACTTTTTTGAGCTTTTGTTAATAAGTATTCAATATGCTGATTCCAAGATAATTTCGCGGTAAGGAAGACTCCTAAGAATTTAATCGACTCGTTATACTGAAGAAGAGTATCTCCCAGTTTGAAAGTGGGAATATTTCATGGGTTAGCTCCACTGTTAAACAAAACTATCTTTGTTTTTTCCACGGATAGATGCAGTCCATTTTCTACCATGTATCGTGCTATTTTATCAAGCTCTAATTGATAACATTTACGCGTATAATTAATACAGCGCAAAGGAGTTTTTCTTCTCATGTTAACCGGCATCCACATGCGTAAATCGTCAGCATATTGAGCTAAAACTACATGTTTAGAAATGTTACTGGGTAAATCATGCAATAATATCATGAAGAGAGGGGAGCAATAACTGATCCCTGAGGGATACCCATTTGAAGAATTCGTTTTGCGGAATATACATTTTCAATTTTTGTTTGAAATACTCGGTTTTCTAAGAAACTTTTGACATAGTCAAAAATGTGACCTGTCAGCCCAATATTTTTCAATTTGAGTAATAATCGGGAGTGCCATACTTGGTCATATGCTTTAGTTATATCGAAAATGTAGTTAAAACACATTGACGTCTGGCAAATTGTTGTTTTATATTTGTGGTTAACTTTTTAAGAGTTCGACTGGTGACCTGCCTTTTCTAAATCCTGCCTGATTCACTGGTAATATATTATTCTTTTCACAATAATGCATCAATCTCTTTAAAATTATTTTCTCCATCAGTTTACATACGTGCGATGTTATTGCAATTGGCCTATAGTTTTTCAAACCAGTATTACATTTACCTGTTTTTGGAACAGGAACCACTATTGTTTGTTTCCAATAGTTAGGAAGTTTGCCGCTGTTCCAGCATTTTTTAAACATTGTGTAGCAAGATTAAAAAAATTCTGGTAAATTTTTCAGCATCTCATTTGAATTTCCATCGAATCCTACTGATGTCTTTTTATTTGGAATTGATTTAATGGCATCTTTTAATTTCTGGAGTGTGATTGGTGCAATTATGTAGTGCGTATTATCTGGGGTAGGATCCTTATATATATACGTCGGTTTTTTCTTCCTGTACCCTATAATTTCGGCTAGAGGCAGGAAGTCTGTCTTCTCGACAGACCTCTGCAAACATGTCTGCGAAAGCTTCTGCTTTTTCCTGTGAGCTAGGTAAAGGGTTATTTTTTAGCTTTACTGGAATTGATGGTAACTTGATCCCATTTTTCATTGTTTTCAGTTTTTCCCAAATCTTTTGCATATCTTTGTGGTCACTTACTTCACATGTACAAAACGATGTCTAATATCGTTCTTTAGCTTGTTCAATGATTCTGTTACAGTTTATATTGCATTTTTCATCGCTGCATGATTTGCCAGTGACCTATTTGCGAGATATTGTTTGTATTTTTCTTTCTTTTCGTTGACCGCCTTTTCACACTCTTTATTCCACCAGACGTTTCCATAATGTTTTCCTGTTTTTGACACTTTAAGCTCTGGAATTGAAATTTTCGCAGCCCTTATGAGTGAGTTGCAGAAACCTGCATACATGTCGTTTAAGGTAATTGTTTCAGATAGATCTGTTCTTGTCTTTTGTAGGATAGCTTTAAAACTGGCCCAGTCTGCGTATCTATAATTAAACTTGGGTAAACTATCTTGTGGTATTGCGTCTATTTCAGTAGTAAGCTTTAGGGTAAGAAGTATGGGGATATGATCTGATCCTAACAAGTCATCCTCTGTTTGCCATATGGCATTTGGTGCTAGCGATGGAGATATTAAAGTGAGGTCGATAGCTGTGGGTCTGTGGGTTGGTATATCAGGGACACGGGTAACGTGTCCATTAAGTAAGTATAAATTGGAATCTACAATATTGTCAATTAACCTGTTGCTGGTTATGATTTTACAATTCTTGTCCCAAAATGGGGCATGTGCATTAAAATTACCACCAATAATCCACTTGTCTCCTTGATCTTGAAACTGTTTCAGCCATTCTGTATTCACAGAATCGGGACCTCTTGGTAATGGAGGCCATATTCAGAACTACCGATGAGGAAAATTTTATGATGATTGCACATGATGAAATAGATACGGACGACTTTGGTACTGGCGATGTTCTTTCACAGTAATTTAATCCTACACGAACAATATAGCTGTTTGTATCCGGCCACCGTCATTATTAGAGTCAAATACTGGTGGATAATATAACCCCGATATTTTAGGTATATTGGTTTTGGTGGTATTTAGTGATTGTAGAAGCAAGACTTGGATGTTTGGAACAGTATCGTACATTTAGATATTCATTTAATGGACAAGTAAAATTTATACATATCATAAGTAAGCAAACAAGCAAAAATCATAAAATAAAATAAAAACAAATAAACAAAAAGTAAAACTATGTTGTTGAGTACTGAACAGAGAGGAACTGGATCTGGTCTGAATCTAAAATGACAAAGGCGGGAAGAAAAACGGAGGTTGAAAGCCGGTCTTGATTGATGGCGTTGATGGGTTCGTTTTGTTGAATACACGTTTCCAATCCTGGTTTGAATTACTCGGTTTTCCAACAGACACTTCACATAATTATAAACGTGACCTGTTAGTCCTATGCTTTTTAATTTAAATAATAATCGGGAGTGCCACACTTGGTCGTATGCTTTGGTTATATCAAAAATGTGGCCAATACACATTTACGTCTTGCAAATTGTCGCTTTATGTCAGTGGTTAATTTAGTTTCCACTGTTGACCTGCCTTTTCGAAAACCAGCCTGGTTAACAGGTATAATGTTATTCTTTTCACAATAGTGCAACAACCAGTGTACAAGAATTTTCTCCATCAATTTACAGACGTGGGATGTTAGTGCAATTGGCCTATAGTTTTTTCAGATCAGTGTTACATTTACCCGCTTTTAGTATAGGAACCACTATTGTCCGTTTCCAAGAGTCCGGCATTTTGCTACTATTCCAACACTTTTTAAAGATAGAATATAGCAAAATTACAACATTTTCGGGTAAACTTTTCAGCATCTGATTGGAAATGACATCTAATCCTACTGACGCTTTTTTGTTTGGGATAGACTTAATGGCATCTTTTAATTCTTGAAGTGTAATTGATGCGTTCATGTAGTGTGTATTATCTGGGGCAGGGTCGTTATAAACCTCTGTCTTTTCTTCTCGTTCCCTATGATTTTGACTGGAAACAGTAAGGCCGTCAGTATGGCAACTTCAGCAAATAAATCTGCAAAAGCTTCTGCCTTTTCCAACAAGCTTTATCGGAAATGACGGCAAACTGATCCCATTTTTCATAATTTTTAGTTTCTCCCAAATTTTATGCATGTCTTTGTGATTATTCATTTCAGATTTACAAAATGTTGTCCAATACAGCTTTTTGGCTTGTTCTATGATTCTGTTACATTTTATGTTGGCACTTTTCTTCGCTCTATGATTTTCAGGTGTCCGATATGTTTATGTATGTTTTAAAGCTTTTTCTCTTTTCGTTAACTGCTTTTTCACAATCCTTATTCCACCAAACATTTCCGCGATGTTTTCCTGTGTTTGATGCCTTTACTTTTGGGATAGAAATGTTGGCAGCATTTAAAAGTGAGTCACAGAAAAATGTGTACAAGTTGTCTATGTTGGCGGTATCAGATAGATCTATTTTTGTATTATGAAGGATTTCTCTAAATTTGGTCCAGTCTGCTTCTTTATAATTAAATCGTGGTAAACTTTCATGTGATATTATACTATCTTGTAAGTTATTTTCTGTTTCAGGTCTATGGTTTAGGCTGAGAATTATGGGGATATGATCTGATCCTAAAGAGTCCACAGCTGTTTTCCATGTGGCGTTTATTGCTAGTGATGGTGACACTAAAGTTAGATCTATCGCTGTGGATCGATGGGATGCAATGTTAGGGATACGGGTAACACGTCCATCATTAAGTAGACATAAATTTGAGTCCACAAGGTTATCGATGAACCTGTTGCTGGTTATATGAGTACAGTCCCTTTCCCAAAATGGAGCATGCGCGTTGAAGTCACCACCAATGATCCATTTATCGTGGTGATCTTCAAAATATCTCAGCTATTCTGTGTTCTCAGAATCTGGGCCTCTTGGTAAGTAGACAGAGGCCATATTTAGGACTAATGATGAGAAAATTTTTATAGTAGCAGCACATGACGAAATAGAAGCAGTAGATCTTGGCACTGGGATTTTGTTTCACAAAAGTTCAGTCCTTCACGAACATATATTGCAGTAAAAATTCGGCTACCGTCATTTACAGAGCTGTAGATGGGTAGGTAATAAAACCCTGATAATTTGGGCAAATCCTTTTTGTCGGTATTCAGCGACTGTAAAAGTAAGACCTGGAAATTTGTAGAGGAGAGATAGTTACTGAGGTAATGAATATTTTTAACAATGGAACGAGTGTTCCACTGAAGTATGTTTACTTTAAGGTTTGTACACTTATTTATCATGATCGATCAAACTGGCATAGAGCAGTGCAGGTAGTATGGATGGAGTTATTAGATAATGGAAAGTTTGTTAATACAAGTAAATGTTCAGAAAATGTCGAAAATCGTTAAAAAAAAAAAGACAAGTGAATAATTAACACACAAAAAAAGAAATAAGTAAACATCAGGAGTTGAAAAGAACAGTAACAATAAAACTTAAGTAGAAGCGTGAATTCCTAGCAGTTGATCAACAGTATCTTAAATTATATAGTTCCTTAGTATATACAACAACAGTAGGCCTAAAATAAAAACAACTATGTGAGAAAGGAAATAGCAAACGTTACTCAAATCAGGAACAGCTTTGTATAAATAGTATCTGCTGTCATCTTATACATCTGGTGCTGTCACATGAAACGATCGACACGAAGTAGTTACCACATATGATTTTTTAGTACATTAAAATAATTTTGATGTTGAAAGTCCTGTTGATCCCACCACGGCCGATACGAGTGAAAAGTCATAGACGGCGCTGTAGGGTAATAACGATCAAAACTGGTAGTGGTGATATTCTGTGTAGTGAAGAAGATAGTGTCGGTGTCGGTGTGGTTTTGGCCTTTTCCAAAAGAGATTTCTAACGTGGTTACCGATGTTTTTGGCTAAGATGGAAGAGCCACGAGAGCTAGGATGAATAGTATCTCTTAAAAGATCTTTGCGTTTGGTATTGAGATTGTCGTTTCCGATGAACGATATATTGCTATGTCCATGTAGCGCAGAGGTGACAAGGGCGTTAAAAAGATCCCTTTTTATCCGAAGGGCCTTGTCTTTCATGGGTGTAACCTTACTGATGACTCTTTTGCAGTTTGGGTACATGGTTATAGCATCTTCCACAATCTTTACGAAATGGTCACTGGCTGTTTTTGGATCAGTCGTTTTCAGATCGTTGACGCCACTGTGAAGTAGAATGCAGTCTACTGGCTTGGAGGTCAACTGTTCCTCAGTTAGGCATTTCTTCATGTCACTAATTTTATGTGATGTCCTCGCTTTTGCGATGAAGCCATATGATGATCCCAGTATTTTATTATGTACACCGTTCAGAGTCGAGTCGTGCAGAAGAAAGACACGTGGTAGGTCTGGTGACGAGATTTCCTTATCTTTGGTGTCATTTTTTGAGTTGACGTCAAATGTAGGTTTTGACGTCTGTGAATTATTTCCCTTGCTGTTATTTTTTTTTAGTTTTATTTTCGCCTGCTGCCGTTTTGGACGTTATTGGCAGCTTTCTTTCGTCGGATGTTTGATTTGCAGTTGTCGTGTTTTTAACTGCCGCAGCATAGGTCTTGAGCTGCGGGGACGGAGTTGGCCGTGAATGTGAAGAGACAGTCTGCATATGTATATATATATATATATATATATATACATATGTATGTACGTATGTATGTATGCATGCATGTATGTATATGTATGTATATATGTATGTATGCATGTATGTATGTACGTATGTATGTATGCATGTATGTATGTATGTATGTATATAATATTATGTATTATGTATGTATGCATGTATGTATGAATGTATGTATGTATGAATGTATGTATGTATGAATGTATGAATGCATGTATGTATGTATGTATGTATGTATATATGTATGTATGTATGTATGTATGTATCTTTCTATGTGTGTATGAATGAACATACCGTACATACTACATTTTGCAGATGCACTGCGGGTAATCATTCAGTGTCAATTCCGCAAATCTTAATTTGCGTGTGACGTTGTTCAAGGGGGGTTTATGGCATTCGCATAATTTACATACATATATGACTCACCAAAATCTACCACTAATTATTTGGCAAAACTACTTCAGCCTGTGTTAAACTCTATGTGCTGCAAAGGTCTTTAAATGGGGAAGGGGTTAGAAGGAAGGGCTAGAGACAGAGCAGGACCTAAGAAACACCAAGCTGACGCCACAAGAGTAACTGTAGCATTGAGATGGGCAGCTCCTGAAACTGCGAACCATGCAAGGGGCCCACGAATGGATCATGATGGGAATCACCTGGAACGACCGGAAAACGGCGGCATGGGTAAGAGGAAAAACAAAGGTCCAAGACGTGATAGACACAGTTTGTGAACTAAAGTGGAACTGGGCTGGTCATGTCATTAGGAGATCTGACAACAGATGGACCACTGAAGTGACGCACTGGATCCCTCGAAGCCAAAAAAAAAAAAAAAAAAAAAAAAAAAGGAACTGAGGTCGCCAGAGAACGAGATGGCGAGACGATCTAGAAAAGTTCGACAAACAATGGACCACAACAGCAGTTAACCGGCAACAGTGGCGTGCGATGAGGAAGGCTTATGTCCAACAACGGACCCAAACAAGCTGAAGTGAAGTGAAGCGAAGGTGGCCAGCCAACAGGCCACTTTTTATGCCGTGGGCGGGGACTGGCATCAGTTTTTCAGTCCACGTCTCCACCAACTGAGGCAGCCAGCATGTTTCTTTTTCTTCTTTTTTTCAAGGATCATCGTACTGAGGGAGATTACCTTTGTGCTCACCTTCTTTCTTTTTCTTTTCTTTTTTTCCACCATTTTCTACGCTACCTTTATGGCCACAGAAGCTGTCACAGTTTTTACAATGTGATGATGATGATGCCGATGATGAAGATAATCATGATGCTATGGAGTTCCATTTAGGATTGAGACTGCGTGACAGGGTTGTACTCTACGCTTACTATCATAATACATATATATCCTGGCGTCAACCAGGCTCGAGAGATACAGACACCTGCGGTGCTGGTCAGAAGATTTGAGCAACACTCTCATTAACGCATCCGTGAAATGGATGAAACTCGACTGTGTGGTCCCAGTCTTCCAAATAAGCCCATAGTACACCCAACTGTGGGTAGGAGCCGGCCAGAGCCAGCTAGAGCCGAAAAATCCCACAATGATTTTTTTAAGGGACTGATTGGGATTCGAACCCTTCCAGTCGGTAGTCCGTTGCGTTAACCACTGCACCACGGCGACTGGTATGAAGCAGCCGGCATGTTAACAAAAGGATGTGCACATCTCGATCTGGATGATTGACCACTGACAGTCATCATCATCATCAGCAGCAGCAGCAGCAGCAGCAGCAGCAGCATCGTCATCATCATCATCATCATTATCATCATGTGTCCTGCCGCATGGCGTTGGCGATTATGGTCTTCCATACAAATCTATCCCTTGTCGCCGCAAGTACTTCTTCCAACCTCTCTGCCCTCAGCCACCCTGCAAGTCCGTCCAATATTTTCTCCCTGGGTCCACCTGGCGTTCCCTTTCCCTCCAACTTTCCCGTTGTGACCAGGTGCTCTGATTCCCCTTTCCTCATAAATGTCCTCTAAATATTGCTTGTCTTTTCCTAATCTTCTTTAGCAATGATCTTCTTGTGCCTGCCTCCATCAAGACTATCTCGTCTGTTTTCTTTGCTGTCCATGGAACTCTCAACATTCTGCTTAGAAACCACATTTCGGCTGCCTCAATCTTGCTATGGCTTTGCGTGCTGATTGTCCACGCCTCACAACCGTATACTAGTATCGGTTCTATATAACATTCAAGTACGTCTCCAAAAAAAAAATCCTAGTGCTAAACTGAACAAGTCTCCAGCTCTGTTCAGAGCAACACAGCTACATGACAGTTACCACCAATTGTCCCGGATTGGGCACAACAGACTGAAGTGTGAACTAGCGCTTCTGACATGTACTAGTAAGCTTGTTAGTCCCAACGAAAAATGATCACAATTTTGGAATTCTTCGGCCAGATCGAGCTCTACCCAGTATTGAGCGTGCTGTGGGCTCTTTGGAAAGACTGGGGCAATACCGTTAAGTCTCAGCGACTTTATCGATGCGTCGTCATTGAAGGTGTTGTTGCTCAATTTTTCTGACCAGTACCGCAGGTGTCTGTATCTCTCGGGCTTGGCTGATACAAAGATATCTATTCTGAAAATAAACGAAGAGTACAGCCCTGTCACGGAGTCTTACTTGGAAATGTAATTTCCTCACATGATCATTATCATCCCTATTTTCACCATCACATCATCATCATCATCAGGTGCCTTGCCGCATGTCGTTGGCAATCATGGACTTCCATCTGTCTCTATCTCTTTTTGTCTCAAGCATCTCTTCCACCCTCTTTGTCTTTAGCCACTCTGCAAGTCCGTCTAGTCTCTTTTCCCTGGGACTACCTGGTGCTCTCTTTCCCTCCAGCTTTCGCGTTGTGACCAGGTGCTCCAATTCCCCTTTCCTCATAAAATGGCCTATAAATGTTGCCTGTCTTTTCCTGATCTTCCTTATGAATGATCTTCTTGTGTCTGCCTCCATCAAGACTGTCTCGTTTGTTTTCTTTGTTGTCCATGGAACTCTCAACATTCTTCTTAGAAACCACATCTCAGCTGCCTCAATCTTCTTCTGGCTTTGCTTGTTGACTGTCCACGCCTCACAACCGTATAACAGTATTGGTTCTATATAACATTCAAGAACTCTCTTCCTGATGTTAATTGATAGGCATTTGTTGATAAGAATGCTTTTCATCTTCTTGAATGCTGGTTTGGCTTGGCCGATTCTGCTGGTTTATTTCTGATGTGCATCTGCCGTCTTATACTTATCAACCTGTCTCAAGATTGTGCCGTTTGATGTTATTTTGTATGAGGAGATTTCATGTTTTTTACTGATCACCATGACTTCAGTCTTCCTGCTGTTTAGTTCCAACCCCTTACCTTTGCTTTCTATTTCTAGTATATTCACAAGATTTTGTAGGTCCCTTTCATTTTCTGCAATTAGCATGGTGTCATCCGCGTATCGAATGTTGTTTATCATTTTTCCTCCAACCTTTAATCCAGGGTCTTCATCACAACATTCTGAAAAATTGCCTCAAACTATGTGACCCTTCATTCTCTGCAGTCATGGTGAGTTTGAGTTCCGTGGGATTGGAGTGAGGTTGGAGAAGAAAAAAAGGGGTATAGAGGGATTGACACAGGAATGTTGAAAAAGAGAAAAGAAAAAAAAAACAGAAAGGGGAGGGGGGGGGGGGCGAAAAAAACTTATATCATTATCAAACAAACAAACAAACAAACAAACAATCCAGGAAACGAGCATTTAACCACCATACCATCCCAGCCAACGTAACTAGGTTTCGAGGGCAGAGAGTTGTATGTTGGGCTGCTGTCTCAATAGATTTTCATAAACTGCAGCTGTGTTCAGGAACTAAATCAAAACACGACACAGCAACAACCCACCAGTAACAGACAGTTTGTTTTGCTTTGTTGTTTTGAGTGAGGGAGCGGGAAAGCCGTCGTTTGGACAGTCGGCATCTGTGACCGACGCTGATGGAGTTTGGACTGTGTTTGCCGACCACGGGTAGGTAAGAATAATTTATATACACACACAGGTCAGGCCGAATTCTTGAAACTGCTGATTCCTCGTAATAGGCAGCGATTTTGCCGATTCTGTGTGATATTCAAAAAGCTGCCTATTTCACGAAACAAGTAAAGTTTTTAGACGAAATAGCGTAAACACAAACATTTCTAATTTAAAGGTATCATATATCGATAGTGTTTTTCTATTTAGAATTAATCAGTATCAGATGTAAATCCAACTCTAAAATAAACGTCATCTCAAAAATGTGTAATTTAAGGGCTTTATGTATCGATATTGTCTTCTTTAGGGATAACTATGCATTAGATATAAATCCACTGGCTGTTTTAATTATTCATTGGTATAACTTCATGATGTTTTTTTTTTTAACTTATTGGAAATTTTGTACGTATCAAACCACCCTCGTTGTTCTTCAAACAAATATAACAACAGATGTAACAGATAATACGTTTGTTTGCTTGAAGTTTGTCCCAGATAATTATTGCACTGGGACAATTCCATTTGCGCTCCACCCAAATATACCAGCGATTATTTGGCAGGTTCTCTGAGCCTGCGCAAAACTATACTTTATACTTTTTTGTGTGATTCATTTGGTTCAGTTTTTACGTCGACACCCATCCTCAGGTGATATGGCCGACGGGGATAACCATCCGAGGGAAGTGGAGAGGGGGGGGGGGGGGAGGGGACCTATCTAATTCTATACCGACGCAACCAGAACAACAATGATGTCAAGAATGGACGGTGAGAAGGCCAATTTTAACGTAAGACACCCAGGGATTCGAACCCACGACCATTAGCACGTGAATCCGACGCTCACACTAACTGAGCTACTGGGCCTGCGAAAACTGTACGCGCTGCCAAGGTCTTGGAATGGGGAAAGGTGGGCCGAGATAGGGACCTATGACACACTATAAGCCGACACCACCACAATGATAGAAATACTCAGATGGGCAGCAAACAGACCAGTTTTTGATACTGCGGGCTGGGATTGCAATGGAGATAGTTATCAAAACTTGAGTCCACTGTTCTGTCAAATGAGCCAACCCAGCCCGCGTATGTATGTAACAGAGGGTTTATACATATCTCACTTCAGCCTTAAACGCAGAAGCTGTTTCGAAAACTGCAGCATAAACGAACCAGTTCACGTTTGTGTCCTTCCTCAGTAGCTCAGTTGGTTGAGCGTCGGATTCACATGCTAATGGCTGTGATTCGAATCCCGTGGTGCGCTACATTAACACTGGCCTTCTCACTGTCCCATCTAAACAGGATTGTTTTTCTGGTGGTGTCAGTATCATCTCACCTGAGGTGAGTGCCGACGTAAAACTTAAACCAAATCAAATTGTGTCCTTACTTTGACACCTTCTGGAAGGTGCAGTTATACAAAGTATCAGTTGGTCTTCCTGTGGTTCATTATCATCATCAAGTGCCCTGTCGCATGGCGATCATGGCCCTCCATATGTATCTGTCCCTCGCTGCCGCAAGCACATCTTCCACCCTCTCTGTCCTCAGCCACACTGCAAATCCGTCCAATA
>JAPXFY010000021.1:42852814-42862814 GCA_030674185.1 Monoplex corrugatus | reverse complement strand
ACCGGTTTGTATGTTGCGGACAAGGATCAAACTCGAGACATCAGATCTCGAATCCCTGGCTCGGTCTAAAGAACCAGGCAGCCTGTAGTTTTCAAGAGCCTTGCGCAACAAGGGACCACTTCTGGCGTTTATCCATGATCAAATCAAACTGAAATATTACGATTTTGCGTCGGGCAGCTCTTGTCCGTAAGAGCCTTCATCTTCAAGTATCTCTGACGTAAATCCACGATGAAATAGAAGATATCTGATCATCTTTTTACTGGAGTCAAACAGTTCTTGTTTTCGAGAGCCTGGATATGTCAAGTACTGCTGACATTTATTCCTTCCTGTTAGTTCAGCTGGTTTGAATGCCATACTGATAAGGCAAAGGTTGTGGGTTTGAACCTCAAGCGTGTGTGTTTTGTGTGTGCGTGTGTGTGTGTGTGTGTGTGTGTGTGTGTCTGTGGTGTGTGTGTGTGTGTGTGTTGTGGTTGTGTGTGTGTGTGTGTGTGTGTGTGTGTGTGTGTGTGTATGTGTGTGTGTGTGTGTGTGTGTGTGTGTGTTGTGTGTGTATGTGTGTGTGTGTGTGTGTGTGTGTGTGTGTGTGTGTGTGTGTCTGTGGTGTGTGTGTGTGTGTGTGTGTGTCTGTGGTGTGTGTGTGTGTGTCTGTGGTGTGTGTGTGTGTGTGTGTGTGTGTGTGTGTGTTGTGTGTGTGTGTCCGTCCATCTTATCTAAAAAAAATTTCTTTCAAAACTTTTAAAAATCATTTTCAATAATACAAGAAGATAAAGACCAGTAATGGCAAAGCAATATTGTAATAACAATGAGAAGACTAGAAAAATAAACACATATGTATCATATCTACACATCTTTCACTCGTTGCATATGATGTAGCTACATGAACGAGATTTACAATTTAAACGCATGAGAAAGTGAATACCAACATACACACCAGTTTGTAAACTTTTTATCGTGCGCATTACGGATGACATCATATGTATTACACATACATAGAGAATAGTATCAAGCTTCTGTTACAATCAATATCTCTTTATGTTTTTCAACTGTACAGGTGTATAATATTGTAAATCCACTGTTTTCCTTCACAGGTGAGGAGCTTTAGCTGAGACAAAAACCACCAGCAGCCAGTCAACAGACTAAAGTCTACGAGACAGGACTCTTCACTGGGACCTGAACTCTGACAATAAGTTATGGTCACCTAAGGAATTTTAATGTTGATTGGACCGAACGATCCATATGTTTGCAATAAAGTTACAATTCCTCAGTGACACCGACAGGTCATCTGAACTGTGGGATAACGCATTCCAACTTCTCAAAACGATCTACGAAACGGAGTCATCTGATCTGTGGAACGTTAAAGCTCGTTTTAATTTTTCAAAACAATTCACAACACAAGGTCATCGTCTGATTTATGGAAGAAGACAGTCCACTTTGTCAAAACAATCTACAACTCAGTCATCTGATCTGTAAAAAAAAAACAACTCCATTTTGTCTAAACAGTTTCACTGAAATTATGCAGTAGAACAGTTTGCAGTGCCGTGATTTCAACAACAGGTCCAACTACACAGTGTAACAACAACAAAATATATCCTGTTAAAGCAACAGACCTGAAATACTGCGGCACAATGGTCAAAGGTGGAGAACAAAACTTGTCCGGTCGGCCAGAAGACACAGCAAGTACATGCAATGCTGTTGGAAACTGTCAAGCACCGATTCCAGGAGATATTGATAACGATGATGGTGATGATGACATGTTACTGAATAAACTTTTCTATCCTCAGGACCTTCCTTCTATCCTGGACATCAAGCAAGCTTTGCCACGGCACGTCTTTTACTCCAGCGTGAGCACATCCATGTACTACGCTGTCAAGGACGTCATACAAATAGTGTTGATGTTCTTGGTAGCGGAATTTGTGTGGTCCTCGGGTCTTCTGCCGACGTGGATCCTGCTTCTCTTGCTACCTGCTTACTGGCTCCTTCAGGGCACTTTTTTCTCTGCTCTCTTTATCACTGGCCATGACGGAAGCCACGGCTCGTTCTCCAACTACAAATGGCTTAACAACATCGTAGGGAATGTTTGCCATTCCATCTTTCTCTGTCCTTACTACTGCTGGACACTGACACACCGCCATCACCACAAGAACACGTGCAACCTGGACAAAGATGAGATCTTCTACCCCATCAGGGAGAATCAGGTTACAAGGAGATACACTCTGCCAGGATTTGGACTGTTTGTGGGCTGGTTCGGCTACCTTCTTGTGGGTTATGGGCCCAGACCCGTAAGTCACTTCAACCCCTGGCATCCACTCTTGAGACGCCATATCTTCCACTGCCTTCTGTCCATCACGCTGGTGGTGGCCTGGGCAGCTGTGTTGTGGCAGTATGCGTCAGAGGCAGGTTTTGTCAAGCTCTTTGTGCACTACGTGGTACCCGACATTGTGTTTGCTTCCAACACTGTTGTCATCACCTTTCTGCACCACACGGAGGAGGGTGTCCCTTGGTTCGACGACGCCGTTTGGAACAACCTGAGGGGACAGCTCTGCTCGGTGGATCGCCACTATGGCTGGTGTCACGACATCATCCACAACATTGGAACGCATCAGGTCCATCATCTGTTCCCCAAGATCCCCCACTACCATCTTGAGGAAGCCACCCGTGTCTTCCGTCGCGAGTTTCCTCAGCTTGTGCGAGTCAAGGAGGACCCCATCTTGCCAGCATTCTGGCGCATGTTCCGCAAGTACGTGGAGCAGGGTGTGGTGCCTGACTCCACCAAAGTTCACTGCTACAAGTAGTCACTGATGTAGGACGTGTAGTCGTCAACATGGGGAATGTAGTCACTGACATGAGAACTATAGTCACTGATATAGGAAGTGTAGTCGCTGACATTTGAATGGTGTCATCAACATGACAACTGCAGTCTTCAACAAGGAAACTGTAGTCATCAACTAGGGAACTGTAGTTTTCAACATGGGGATTGTAGTCAATCAACATGGAAATTGTGGTCATCAACATGGGAACTGTAGTCATCAACATGGGAATGTAGTCGTCAAGAAGGGAATTGTAGTAATTACATCGGAACTGTAGTCATCGTTAAGGAAACTGTAGTCTTCAACAAGGGAACTGTGGTCATCAACATGGGAACTGTAATCATCAACAAGGGAACTGTAGTCATCAACATGGAAACTGTAGTCATCAACATGAAAATATAATCATCAACAAGGGAATTGTAGTCATCAACATGGGAACAGTAATTATCAGGAAGAAACTTGTAGTCATCAACATGGGAACTGTAATCATCAAGATAGGAACTGTAATCATCAACATGGGAACTGTAATCATCAACATGGAAACTGTAATCATCAACATGGAAATGTAATCATCAACATGGGAATTGTAGTCATCAACATGGAAATTGTAGTCATCAACATGGAAATTGTAGTCATCAACATGGGAGCTCTAATCACTGACATGGGAACTGAAGTCATCAACTTGGGAACTGTGGAGTGTGGTCATCAACATGGGAACTGTAGAGTGTAGTCATCAACATGGGAACTGTAGAGTGTAGTCATCAACATGGGAACTGTAGAGTGAAGTCATCAACATGGGAACTGTAGAATGTAGTCATCAACATGGGAACTGTATAGTGTAGTCATCAACGTGGGAACTGTACAGTGTAGTATCATCAACATGGGAACTGTAGAGTGTAGTCATCAACATGGGAACTGTACAGTGTAGTCATCAACATGGGAACTGCAAGGTGCAGTCATCAACATGGGAACTATAGAGCGTAGTCATGAACATGGGAACCATAGAGTGTAGTCATCAACATGGGAACCGTAGAGTGTAGTCATCAACATGGGATCTGTAGAGTGTTAGTCATCAACATGGGAACCGTGGAGTGTAGTCATCAACATTGGAACTGTAGAGTGTAGTCATCAACGCGGGAACTGTAAAGTGTACTCATCAACATGGGAACTGTCGATTGTAGTCATCAACATGGGAACTGTCGATTGTAGTCATCAAAATGGGAACCGTAGAGTGTAGTCGTGAACATGGGAACTGTAGAGCGTAGTCATGAACATGGGAACTGTAGAGCGTAGTCATGAACATCGGAACTGTAGAGTGTAGTCATCAACATCGGAACTGTAGAGTGTAGTCTTCAATATGGGAACTGTAGAGTGTAGTCATCAACATGGGAACTGTAGAGTGTAGTCATCAACATGGGAACTGTAGAGTGTAGTCTTTAATATGGGAACTGTAGAGTGTAGTCTTTAATATGGGAACTGTAGAGTGTAGTCATCAACATGGGAACTGTAGAGTATAGTCTTTAATATGGGAACTGTAGAGTGTAGTCATCAACATGGGAACTGTAGAGTGTAGTCATCAACATGAGAAGCGCAGAGTGTAGTCATCAACATGGGAACTGCAGAGTGTAGTCATCAACATGGGAACTGTAATTCCCGTATGGAAGATCATGTTTGCTTTCCTCTTACCTGGATGAGGGACTAATCTTGACTCGTTTGCGTGATGGTTTACTTCATGCGTGATAAGCAGAAACACAGCACTGCACATTTTCGGATTTTAGCTTTCATAGTAAAACAGCATGGTTTCCAGTTCTGTCATGAACTGTTTCATCAGTTTAGCAAAATGAATTAATAAAAACCTAAATGAATAAAGGTGAAAGTTCTCCCAAACCCCTCAGGTCAACAGGCAGTGGAATACTAGAGACCCCAACTTTTCCCGGGGTCAGCATTATGAGGGAGGAGACTGTCTCCTCTCTGTTTCGCTGTTTTACCTTTCCCCGCTATGAAAAAAGGTCAGGTGCCCTTTATAGCTGGACAGACTGGAGGTCATACACGCGTATAAAGTTTTATGGGCGTGATTCACATCTGTGCAAAATCATGCTGGCAAACTGGAAGGAGAGTGTTCTGATTCTACGCCAACTCTGTTTCTAAGTAACACAAATATGCCACACAAAAATAAGCATATTCTTTTTTTTTTATAAAGATTGAAAGCATGATGAAATTGTTTTTTCCTATTCAATTTCCTTTGTTCCATTCTATTTATTTATGATCTATTTATTTATTTTGTTGTTCATTTTACTGCAAGAATAAGACTGGTTTTCTGGGGGTGGGGGGTGGGGTGAATATACAGGCTCGTTCAAATAGTTACGATACAGACCAATCCAAAACATATTTCCTGACGAAGGACAGGGGAGACGACACACAGAGAAAATATACCACAGACACTACCCAGACTAATGTCCATATGGCACTGTTTGTTTTACTGATAACCTGACGAATGGAGTACGATGAACGTCACGCCATAGCCTAGCCTTCAACAGTGCCATCACTCAGTACTTGTGAATGATTCACAAGTAAAGAAATCAAAACAATGAATAATTTAACTTGAATCTGGAGTTTGTTCAAGAGGAAATCGTTGCACCTGGACAACTTCATACATGTGCTCCAAACAAATCTGCCGGCAATTATCTGGCGGACTCCTTGAGCCTGCGCAAAACTCTATACGCTGTGAAGGCCATGAATTGGGGAAGGAAAAGGGAAAGAATTTATGAAACTCTTAAGCTGACAACCCCCGACTGACTGAAGGAATAAGGTAGACAGTGAACATGGCCAGTTTTTTTTTATGTTGTGGGCTGCGATTGGACTCAAGACAGAGGATTTTGAATCGACGGCTCTAAGGTAAAAGCCTCCCAGCTCGAAAAAGAATGCAAATGCACAGGCTATAAGCATACCCGACAGTCACTAACTTAAAGTTTAACCCCCAAAAAATCGAACAATGGGATACATGAGAGAAACAAAAATGAATGGTTCACATGCATCTGAGAGACAGTCCAAAACACACGTGTAAAGTTACACACTACAACATGACCTGAGACAAACTGCAATAGTTGGAACAAATACAAAAAGTGCTACGTAGCAATGCGAGAGTCGACAAATGAAACAACCATAAATCCCTGGACAAGATGAACCAAAGTATAATTTCAGTTCAAACGTACAATAGTGTATATTATGGATGACTGTCCTTCGTCCAGAAAATGACCAGTGTGCAGGATTCACAGATGAAGAAAGACCACTGACCAGTCATCAGCTTTTCTTGCTGAGATCACTGCTGGGGTGCCCAGAAGCGTTTCTGTTTATTTGTTTTGTTTGTTTCTTTCCTTGTTGTTATTGGCGGTGGTGGTGATTTTTTTTTTTTTAGTTTTTATTTCATTTATTAATTGGTGGAACTTGTATGATAACATTAGCAGGGTTATGGTACCTCACAGTCATGTCCTTCAGGTGAATCAGAAACTAGATTTCCTGACTGTTTAATCATTTGAAATCTAGACATGTCACAGAATTCATCGTCTCTGCCTTAAACTCTAAAGGGCAGCAATGTCCATTTGAGGATTAATTTGTGGGTACTCGGAACCCCAGTGAAAAATGAACCCAGACTAAACTTGCGGTGATTGAATGTTGTTCCTATAATGGATTAACTAAATGGTAGTTCTAGACATGGATTAAATGTTCGTCAAGTGCAATGGACGTGGAAGGTAGACAGTAAAAAATGTGTTGACAATAGAAAATGCTTTGTCAAAGTGTTAATGGAAAATTCTCGAATTACACGCTTTGTGGTGGATAAAGTTTATGCTGTGATATAAAACGGGACGCCTTCTTTTTCTTTTTTCGTTTAAAGGGGGGGGGGGGGGTGAACGAAAGGAAAGAGACTGAATCCTGAAGAAGCCTCCGCAAGGACTGGATGTGTGAAACACTGCTATTACCTGCATTCTGTGAGATAGGCTACCATCAACGAAAACACATAAACAGCTGTGATGAGTTTCAAAATCAACCTGAACCCCCCTGTTTAACAATGACACACAAACCGAGATCAAGACAACCGAAAAGTTTCCACAACTTGTCCACTACCTGGTGACATGGACCCCTCATTTGATCTTGAGATGGTGCAGAAGCTAGCCAGCCACATTACAGACACATATACATCCACCCAGCAATGCATCCACTGATCCTTTTCACCTTTTTGACTCCCGCACCCTTTCCACCAATTATAAGAACTTAACCCTCTGACTCCCTCACCCTATCCACCAGCTTCCTGCAGGAAGATGGTGGATAGGGTGAGGGAATCAGAGGGTGGATAGGGTGAGGGAGTCAGAGGGTTAAGTTTTTGCTTTGCTAGCATGGCTGACAGTGCAGGATGCTGGTCGACAGGGTGCGGGAGTCGAAGGGTTAAAGGACTTCCAGCACGCAAACCTAAAATGTTCAGAGCACCGAACAACAGGAAAATGGACTGAAAGCCAGCTGGAAACCGGAGTGGTTGTGAATGAGCGGGCCTCTGACCCTCAACAGAGACTCAAGTATTGGAAAGATACATTTTCTGGTGTCAAAACAATGCTTTTTTTCTACTCAGACCCAAATATTGGAAAGAGAAATATTTTTTGTCAAAATATATTTTTTCTACTTGAATTACAGGATGCTCTCACCTCGGAAAGCATATTTCTGCAATCATGTAACTGTGTACGTATGTAAACAATATGCGATTATGTACATTTTAGGTTTTTGCATTATTAAGAGTATTGTTTAAAACTTCATGAAAAAATATTGATGTGATTACAATACAGTGTGTTCTAAAGAAAAATTACTTTTCATACCCATTGAAAGACAACGATGGCCTTATCTAATAAATTGCGTAAGCTTACTCGTATTTGTAAGTTCCTACAATTAAGTACCACCTTTGTTTTTTCCTTGTACGTGTGCATTTCTTCTTGTCCAATCAAAAAGAATTTTCTACGGTTTCTTTTACACGTAGTTTAAAGACTACAATCCACCTCACCGTTAAGATCTGGTGAATAGAGAGGAAAGAGGGGCTAAAGAAACACATGTTCAGCCAGGAATCAAATCTGTAATCTCTCATTTTCCTCGAAACTAGCTTATTTAACCTCTTTGACAGAGAAACCTTATATCCAGTTGGGAATCAAAATTTCGACCCTTCTCAATTTTTAGGCGAGGAGTTTGAAACCAGAAACAACACGAAAAATTAATACGAACGTGTATTTGATACAACAAGACAAGACAGGCGCAAATTTTCGGCCAACTGGCCTTTGTCAAGCGTAAAATCACAAACAAACACCAGATACAAAAATTAGGAGAGAAAGACTGAAACTTCCCTGCTGCTCTGTCCAGTGTGAGAAAAGGAGTTTATTTAACATTTCGGCCATTCCTTCATTATTTTCAACAGAAAAACTTGTATTCAACCTAGGCGGATAGTTTAACCTCTGGGTTATCTCATCATTGTCTCAGCAGAGAAATTTGTGTTCTGTCCAGAATCAAAACTTCAATCTCTCGCTTTCCAGGTGGCTAGTTTAACCTCCCGACCATCTCTCCATTATTTCATCATCTGTTTTTATGTGGCTCCTGCTGACCACATATCTCCTCTCCTGGCACAACTTCACTGGCTCCCTGTATCAAAGCGCATACAGTACAAACTAGACACCATGTGCTACAAAAGCCTCAATAACGCAGCCCCCGATTACCTGTCAAGCCTACTTGATATCTATGTTCCCTCACGTACCCTCCGCTCTGCCTCCGATCCTCTGACTTTTCGCTTTCCACGCACCAAGCTCAATACCTATGGTCCACGAGCCTTCTCTGTTTCTGGTCCACTTTCCTGGAACAAACTTCCTCTCTCAGTCCGTCAGCAACCTACTTTTGTCTCCTTCAAGTCCGCTCTCAAAACTCACCTTTTCTCCTCTGCATAAAATCCTGACCTCACTCATCCCCCCTCTGTAGCCTGTCTCCACTCGGAGGGGAATCACATTGTAATATATATTTGTATATAATATGCTCTCTATAATTTTCCATTGCTTTTATTCTTTTTCCCCATTTATAGCCATGTGTAAGTGTGTGTGTGCGTGTGTGTGCGCGCGTGCGTAAGTGTATGTTCAGCGCTTAGATTTGATTTTTATCGAGATTTTGCGCTATATAAATATTGTAATTATTATTATTATTATTATTACGTATTCTTTGTCGTGTTTTTTAGTTTTTGTAGATAAAATTACTGTCACTTACCACCGATATTTTATGTTTAAATGTATGACAACAGGTGCGACAAGGACGGGAGTGCATATTAATGCGAGAGGAACGAGTGATCCCGTTACATACAAAAATTACTATTCTTATTGTCTGGTCTGCTGTCCACTTTGGGGATCCCTCGGGAGTTTCTTGCTCGAGCAGGTCAAGAGCTTGAAAACAGTTCTGACCTACCCAAGGCCCCACGTATGAATCATCCTGATGAAGGATTCCCCAAAAGAACATAAGACGAATCAAGAACTAATTCATTTAGTACATTCTTGAGTTTCTTCTTAACATGTGCCAATATGAACCCAAAAGATGATAGCAGTAGCTGGACAGTCTTTGCCTGTATGTAGATTTGTTATTAGTTTCCCCCTGTCACCTTAACTGGATTGGCTGTTATTGTTTGAATATTTGGTTTTGATAATTTTTTCTAAAAATATTACAATGGTTCCCATCTGGCTGATTACTCAATGGATGAGTCTGGATAAGGATTCATTTGAAAAAAAGCGTTTTTACCAACAACAAACTGAGGCAGCTGGAATGTGGTTTCTAAGAAGAATGTTACGGGTCCCGTGGACAGCAGAGAAAACAAACGAGACAGACATGAAAGAAGCAAACACGAAAAGAATATTAATGAAGAACATTAGAAAAGACAAGCAACAATCAAAGAACATTTTAAGAGGCGAGAGAAATCTGAGCACCTAGTCACAACAGGAAAGCTGGAGAGGGAAAGAGTACCAGATAGACCCAGGGAGAAAATATTAAACAGTTTTGCAGAGTGGATGAGGACAAAAGGTAGGAGATATACTTACTGTGACAAAAGATAGATTCGTATGGAGGGCCATGATCGCCAACGCCAGGCGGCACAGCACATCATAATGATGATGATGACGATGATGATGATGATG
>JAPXFY010000021.1:42777814-42847814 GCA_030674185.1 Monoplex corrugatus | reverse complement strand
ACACACAACACACACACACAACAAACACACAAAACCGAACACGCATCAGATAATATAACCAATCTCTTCGTTTCTTCTTTATAAGTATAAATCACACACGGAACACCAAGAAAATCAATAATCCTAGCCTCCTATTCAGGAACTACACTCTGAAACACAGTAGGGCCTACCAGAAAACATGAAAGAATGTCTCAGTTCTACAACAGTTAAGAAGAGATACATGACACATTTCATGAATTATTTGTTTGTTTGTTTTCCGGGGAATCTGGTTTTCCCTTCAGCCCACTGGCTGTTGGTTTAGGATGTTTTTCTTCCTATTCTAAGGTCAGACCGGATTCGTTGCACTAGGCACGATCCACTTACATCAGCCATATCTCTTGGTTATATATTTTCCCATACAGTCGATCATATGCTTAGATTTTCTCTTATGCATTATTTAATAGTAGGATCCTTGTCATATTGGCAGATGTGATGCGTCTAGTGTGTCGGCTTTGGCCTGCACCGCTGGCTAGCACTGCTGTGCGAAAAGAAGAGCAAGGCGTAAGTCTCTTCCTGTCAGTACATCAGCAAGCCCTACGCTGTGCCTCCTCGTGGCGACAGGCGGTAACTGAGCACCTCACGGACTCAGGCTGAATCTCGTAGGACTCGGAGGAGGTCTGACCCCCAGACGTGAGGCATGCAGGCCCACCGGCGTGTGGACGCGCCCTGGTGCCCACGAACCAGATCCCCAAGCTATGGGTAAATAGCTCCACTGCCTTGTGGACATCTCGGGAGAGAGTAAGGCTAAGGGAGTTAACCCTAATAAAAAACCGATGGAAGGCAAGGGGAAACCACCATCGTAGTTTTTCCCCAGGAAAACCATGGACAGGAGAAAGAGAAAGTTACTACAGAGATGATTGAAGCCCTGGAGGAATTTGGCACAGAAAAAATAACAGTCCTCCTAAATGAAATTTATGACACTGGAAAAATCCCCAAAGATATGTCAAAATCAATTTTCATTGCACTTCCAAAGAAGACAGGGGCTATAGAATGCGAACTCCATCGCACAATCAGTTTGATAAGTCATGTAACAAAAATCCTGTTAAGAATAATCATGATGAGGACAAGGAATAGAATCAAAAGAGAAATAGCAGAAGAACAGTGTGGATTTGTGGAGGGGAAAGGAACTATTAATGCCATATACATCCTAAGAACTATCATAGAGAGGTCAATTGAGATGAATAAGGATTTGTATTTATGCTTTGTTGACTATACCAAGGCTTTCGATCGGGTACGACATGATGAATTGATCAACCAACTGGAGAGACTCAATGTCGATGGAAAAGATCTACGAATAATCAGGAATATGTACTGGGAACAAACAGCTGCAATGAGAATAGAAAACAATATAAGCTCTTTTCAAAACATCAAAAGAAGAGTCAGACAGGGTTGTGTTTTGTCACAAGATCTGTTTTCACTATATAGCGAAAACATCATGAGAAACCTAGAAGAAGACCCTGGATTAAAGGTTGGAGGGAAAATGATAAACAACATTCGATACGCAGATGACACCGTGCTAATTGCAGAAAATGAAAGAGACCTACAAAACCTTGTGAATATACTAGAAACAGAAAGTAAAGGTAAGGGATGGAACTAAACAGCAGGAAGACTGAAGTCATGGTGATCAGTAAAAAACATGAAATCCCCTCATGCAAAATAACAGCAAATGGCACAACCTTGTCACAGGTTAATAAGTTCAAATACCTGGGAACGGTCATTTCATCAGACGGCAGATGCACATCGAAAATATCTGGCAGAATCGGCCAAGCCAAAACAGCATTCAAGAAGATGACAAGCATTCTTACCAACAAATGCCTATCAATTAACATCAGGAAGAGAGTCCTTGAATGTTATATAGAACCAATACTGTTGTACGGATGCGAGGCATGGACAGTCAGCAAGCAAAGCCAGAACAGGATCGAGGCAGCCGAGATGTGGTTTCTCAGAAGAATGTTGAGAGTTCCATGGACAGTAAAGAAAACAAACGAGACAGTCTTAATGGAGGCAGACGCAAGTAGATCACTCATAAGGAAGATAAGGAAAAGACAAGCAACATTTATAGGCCATTTTATGAGGAAGGGGGATTTGGAGCACCTGGTCACAACGGGAAAGCTGGAGGGAAAGAGAGCACCAGGTAGACCCAGGGAGAGAATGCTGGACGGACTTGCAGAGTGGCTGGGGATGAAGAGGGTGGGGGAGATGCTGGGGGCAACGAGAGATAGAGATGGTTGGAAGTCCATGGTCGCCAACGCCATGCGGCAGGGCACCTGATGATGATGATGAGGATCCTTTACATTCCAAACACTACTCTTCACTAGTGCATCATAGTTTTAATTTTAGCCCTGGGCCCTCTTCAGGATATAACAATATTAATATGGCTTGACCACTTTTCAACTTGCAGAATTCATCTCACTTCGGCTCTGACATCATATTTACTCAAAAACACATTATGTCATTTTAGTCAGTTTATTCCTGTTCTCACACTGGACAGAGCAGCAGGGAAGTTTCAGTCTTTTTCTCCTAATTTTTTGTATCTGGTGTCTGTTTGTGATCTTACGCTTGACAAAGGCGAGTTGGCCGAAAATTTGCGCCTGTCTTGTCTTGTAATAAATACGCGTTCTTATTCTGTTTTCGTGTTTTTCTAGTTCCTGTTTCGTCTACTATCTAATAATCAGACCAAACCACTAAATCATTGCTTATAGTGGTTAAACTACTGAGGATGAAAAATTGAAATTCTGTTTCTTTGAACTGTAATGTGATTGATATCTAATATGAATATTATTGAAAACTAAAACAAACGTTGATTCATGTATGAAGTTTAGTGTAGTGTATACCTCTTTGGGTGAGGGCTGGATGTTAGAAAGCAATGCTCAATGTCATACTCACGTGTATTTTTATCTTGTTCTCTGTCTGTCTGTCTGTTTGTCTGTCTGTCTGTCTGTCTGCCTGTCTGATTGTCTGTCTGTCTGTCTGTCTGTCTGTTTGTCTGTCTGTCTCTGTCTCTGCCCCTGTGTGTGTGTGTGTGTGTGTGTGTGTGTATGTGTGTGTGTGTGTGTCTGTGTGTGTGTGTGTCTGTGTGTCTGTGTGTCTGTCTCTGTGTGTGTGTCTATGTGTGTCTGTGTGTCTGTGTGTCTGTCTATCTCACTCTCTCTCTCTCTCTCCCTCTCTCTCTCTCTCCCTCCCTCACACACACGCGCGCGCGCGCGCACACACCATGCTACGTGATTTGAAGTCTGATGAAAGGTTTCTTAGTTGTTGTTATTGTTCCGAGCAATGTCTTCTCGGATCAAATAATTATCCACGTTCTTTGACTCACACTTTGTATGTAAGCGTTACGTTTTGTCCACAGTCTGCATACTGCAGCTTTGGTCGGTGTGCGTGCTGGGTGTCTTGGTGTTTCCATAAACCACTCACCGATCACTGATGTAGTTCACAGAATCTTTAACATGCGTATTTGATGTTCTCCATGCATACACACACTCGAAGGGCGTTGAGGCACTAGCAGGCTATGCATCTGTTGATGCAGAAAATTGGAAAAACCCGCACCGTTTTCCTACCAGGCAGTTGCGGGTCTACTACACAGGCAGGGTCAAACTCAGACTTTTGCAATTGTAAGACAGTGTCCTACACTCAGCTATCATTAACTTCGAAGTCTGATTTTTTTGTTTGTTTCTTTTTGTTGTTGTTGTTTTTGGGGGTTTTTTGTATATTTTTATTCATATTTTAGCAGCGAAACGTCCAAACGCTATTAGCAAAGCAAAGAATTTACATAAAAAAAGACTTCAAATTCAACGTATTTGTAAGGTATCTGCGCCAGTTCAAAGGTTCTAGATCTACATGTTTGCATGAAATGTCGTCAGTACCAAGCTTATAGTAAGAAACAGTGGTGGTCCAAAGCCAAAGGGAAGGAAAAAAGAGACATGATCATACAGGAGTTGAAGGAAGAAGAAGATGTCAAAAGAGTGCAGAAGGCAGTCCAGCAAGGTCAACAGGGGCAATGGACAACATGGGACAGTGCACTCCAAAGAAGTCTCAGCTGGAACGATATGTGGCACATGGCTCCTCTAAGGATAAGCTTCCTCCTCAGATCTGTATATGACCTGCTCCCCTCGAATGCAAACTTAGTGAAATGGGGGAAAGCAGACGACCCAGCATGTCCGCTCTGTCAGAAGAAACAAACAGTGGAACATGTCCTAAGCTCTTGCAAAGTAGCGCTAGCCCAAGGAAGGTATACATGGAGGCACAACCAAGTTCTGAAAGTGATCACAGATGTGGTTAGCGAAAAAACCATGACCCCAAACGCACCAATTGCTATGACAACGTTCTACAAAGCAGGAGGGAAACAGGTCTGGCCCGAAAGGGCTATGACAACCAGCACATTGCCAAAGGGTCTTCTGGATGGAGCAGTCGACTGGGAGTGTACAGCAGACCTCCCAGAGTGGAGAAATTACCCAGATGTCATCAGCAAGACAGGCATGAGACCAGACATCGCTCTCCACTCTGACTCCTCGAAACAAGTGATTCTGATAGAACTCACTGTGCCATACGAAAGCAGAATGGAAGAAGCACATATCTACAAGACCGAAAAATACGCCGGTCTTGCCAGCACCCTGAAGAAAGCAGGTCTGCGGGTCAAAATCTTCGCCATAGAGGTCGGGGCAAGAGGGTTTGTGGGCACCTCCGCTTATGATCTCATGAAACAACTCGCCATTTCTGGGAAGAAGAGGACTAGAGCCCTTAAAGCGATGGCAGAGGCAGCAGAAAGGAGCTCAAGCTGGATCTGGGCAAGGAGGAACCAAAAAAGTGAACTTCATAAGGATTAAATTCCCTACAGATGATGTGTGCCCCGTTAGCACATTGGTAAAACCGCGTACCGCAGTTCTGAAGCGCAGAATCGCCCAGGTTCGATCCCCGGCGTGGGAAAAAATAAATAAAAAATAGACAACAGCAGAAGGGCATCCAGGAGTCATGACCTGGATGTGGCCCGGCCCCCCGAGAGTGTAAGGAATTCAGGGCCGAAACACTTGTCTAAAGGGGGTTACTTCTCTGAAGACCTTCTGTTGTCTAGCTCTCCCTAGAGTTTCTTTCTACCTGCACATGGTCAGTCCATTGACTTCCGGGAATAGTTCGGAGGACATTCGGGAAAGACCGAAGGACACTGGGAAAGACTAGATCTGCGGGCTTTGTGGGTTGGCTTCCCACCTCGCCTTTGATAACATGCCACGAGTTTTCCAAATGAAAGATGCTCCCAGGATTCACCGAAAGGGGGAGAGAATGATGAATCCATCGGCACTGACTCCATCACGACTGGAAACGCACAACGGACCATGATCAATGACCAGTTGGAATTTCCGTGTGCGTGTGGAAGGAGATTCACCACCAAACGCGGCATGAAGATCCACAGGACAAAAATGGGCTGTTTGAAGACACATACGAACCAGCAGCAGCGCACTGCGATAGCAGGTGAGACGTTGGATGACCAAGGCCAGGAATTAAACCATAGTGCCAAGGACATCCACGCTGACGGTTCTGATGCGGATTTTGCACAAGCTCTTAACGCCAAACGTGGAAAACTCAATTTGCCGCCTGCCGGTGCAAAAGAACAATGGGAGAAATTAGATGAGGAACTTGTCCTTAAGCTGAATGCGCTAATAGGGAACAGTACGCTGGAACACAAACTTGACACATACGGAGACATCATATACTCTATCTGCAGGGACACTTATGGAGTGAAGCAGCCAAAGACAAAAACGCCTCCCCAGAAATCCAGAAGACAGCAGCAGATGGAGAGCATCCGGAGGGAGAAAAGGAAGCTTAAAAAAAGCGAATGAAAACTGCCTCAGAATTCGAGAAGCAAGGGCTCCTGGAACTCTGGAAAGATCTGAAGGCCAAACACTATGCTCTCAGCAAAGTGGAATCAGCAAGGCGAAGAAAGAGCAAAAAGAAGAAGACTCAAGATCGTTTCTTCAAAGATCCCTTTGACTTTGCAAGAAAGCTGTTTGAACAACCCAAATCAGGGACTCTCACAGTGGGCAAGGAAACACTAGAGCAGCATCTCAGGGAAACATATTCCGATTCTCAGCGCGAGGCACCACTTGAAATCCAAAATCTGGTTTGGCCTGCAGCGCCAGAAGGAAAATTCAATAACAAACCACCAACACTGGATGAAGTGAAGAACGTAGTAAAGAAAGCCAGAGCCAAGTCAGCACCTGGACCAAACGGAATACCATACCTGCTCTACAAGAAATGCCCAAAAGTGCTCGAGTGGCTCCACAAGATGATTCGATCAGCATGGAGGAACCAGAAGATCAGCGACCAATGGATGAGAGCTGAAGGAGTGTACATTCCGAAGGAGCAGAACTCCAGCAGCATCAATCAGTTCAGGCCAATATCACTTCTGAACGTCGAGGGGAAAATCTTCTTCTCTGTTATGGCAGCAAGATTGACAAAATACCTGACTGAAAACAAGTATCTGGATATGTCAGTCCAAAAGGGAGGCATACCAGGAATGCCTGGATGCTTGGAACATGCCACGTTGATTTGGGATGCCATCCAAAAAGCAAGAACAGAGAAGAGAGACATTGACGTAGTTTGGCTTGATCTGGCGAATGCATATGGATCAGTTCCACACGATATGATCCAGCTGGCTCTTGAAATGTATCACATCCCAGAAAACATCCGAACAATGCTGAGGAAGTATTTCCAAGGGTTCTCAATGCGGTTCTCTACCAAAGAATACACCACGGACTGGATAGACCTAGAGGTGGGCATTGCAATGGGCTGTGCAATCTCTCCCATACTGTTCGTGTTGGCAATGGAAGTCATCTTGAAAGCTGCAATGAAGAGTTCAGGTCCAGTGAATCTGGGAGATGGATACCAGATGCCTCCTCTGAAAGCTTTCATGGATGACACAACAGTCTTGTCCACGGATGAGGAAGAGACACACCAAATCTTAAAGCAGCTGGATGAGCTGGTGGCCTCTTCAAGAATGAGGTTCAAACCTAAGAAATCCCGAAGTCTCTCACTGCGAAAAGGAAAAGTGGCAGATTCAGTCAAATTCATGGTAGCCAACCAAGCCATCCCCACTGTCACAGAAGAGCCAGTAAAAAGTCTCGGAAGATGGTATGATGACTCCCTGAAAGACACACAAAGGGGATGTGAAACCAAGCAAACAGCAGAAGAAGGCCTGAAGAAAATAGATAACTGCGGACTGCCAGGCAAATACAAAGTCTGGTGTCTACAGTTCATGCTGATACCAAAGCTGCTGTGGCCACTGCTAATCTATGACATTTGCACCAGCACAGTCGAAGCAATGGAAGCCAAAATCAACAAATACACAAGAAAATGGCTCGGTGTCCCACCTGGTCTCACTGATGTTGCATTCTACTGTCGTCAAGCAATGCTGAAGCTACCT
This sequence comes from Monoplex corrugatus, assembly GCA_030674185.1. Taxonomy (NCBI): domain Eukaryota; kingdom Metazoa; phylum Mollusca; class Gastropoda; order Littorinimorpha; family Ranellidae; genus Monoplex; species Monoplex corrugatus. Next base: position 42,840,361 of record JAPXFY010000021.1, on the reverse strand, counting down.
CTGAAATCCATAGTGGAGGAATACAAAGTTGGAAAAGCAAGACTGTTGAGCATGCTGGAGGAATCGGAGGACAATATCGTGAGATCAGTTCATCCAAAGCTGAGAACTGGCAGAAAGTGGAAAGTCCAAGAGGCTGTAAACAATGCCAAGAGAAACCTCAGCATCAAAGAAATAATTGGACACACGCAAAACCAACAGACAGGGACTGGGAGCAACAAAAATGCAGTGGTGGTCCAAAGCCAAAGGGAAGGAAAAAAGAGACATGATCATACAGGAGTTGAAGGAAGAAGAAGATGTCAAAAGAGTGCAGAAGGCAGTCCAGCAAGGTCAACAGGGGCAATGGACAACATGGGACAGTGCACTCCAAAGAAGTCTCAGCTGGAACGATATGTGGCACATGGCTCCTCTAAGGATAAGCTTCCTCCTCAGATCTGTATATGACCTGCTCCCCTCGAATGCAAACTTAGTGAAATGGGGGAAAGCAGACGACCCAGCATGTCCGCTCTGTCAGAAGAAACAAACAGTGGAACATGTCCTAAGCTCTTGCAAAGTAGCGCTAGCCCAAGGAAGGTATACATGGAGGCACAACCAAGTTCTGAAAGTGATCACAGATGTGGTTAGCGAAAAAACCATGACCCCAAACGCACCAATTGCTATGACAACGTTCTACAAAGCAGGAGGGAAACAGGTCTGGCCCGAAAGGGCTATGACAACCAGCACATTGCCAAAGGGTCTTCTGGATGGAGCAGTCGACTGGGAGTGTACAGCAGACCTCCCAGAGTGGAGAAATTACCCAGATGTCATCAGCAAGACAGGCATGAGACCAGACATCGCTCTCCACTCTGACTCCTCGAAACAAGTGATTCTGATAGAACTCACTGTGCCATACGAAAGCAGAATGGAAGAAGCACATATCTACAAGACCGAAAAATACGCCGGTCTTGCCAGCACCCTGAAGAAAGCAGGTCTGCGGGTCAAAATCTTCGCCATAGAGGTCGGGGCAAGAGGGTTTGTGGGCACCTCCGCTTATGATCTCATGAAACAACTCGCCATTTCTGGGAAGAAGAGGACTAGAGCCCTTAAAGCGATGGCAGAGGCAGCAGAAAGGAGCTCAAGCTGGATCTGGGCAAGGAGGAACCAAAAAAGTGAACTTCATAAGGATTAAATTCCCTACAGATGATGTGTGCCCCGTTAGCACATTGGTAAAACCGCGTACCGCAGTTCTGAAGCGCAGAATCGCCCAGGTTCGATCCCCGGCGTGGGAAAAAATAAATAAAAAATAGACAACAGCAGAAGGGCATCCAGGAGTCATGACCTGGATGTGGCCCGGCCCCCCGAGAGTGTAAGGAATTCAGGGCCGAAACACTTGTCTAAAGGGGGTTACTTCTCTGAAGACCTTCTGTTGTCTAGCTCTCCCTAGAGTTTCTTTCTACCTTGACATACATTCATATCACAAGCGTAGATAAATGATACATTAAACGTTACATTAAAAACTTGTAACAAGTAGTGGATGTAACTATCTAGATTTAGTCGTAAGGAAAGAGATTTTTTCCGGTGTCGAGGATTGCGCATATCTCCAGGAGACATGTTGGTATTAAAGGGAAATAACACCGACAGACACACATAAACGTAAAAACGCGTTGGCTTCCCTTTAATACCCAACCCTCCCACCCCCTTTCACGGATCCCCTACCGCCCTATCCCTTTGCTCTCTCTCTCTCTCTCTCTCTCTCTCTCTCTCTCTCTCTCTCTCTCTCTCTCTCTCTCTCTCTCTCTCTAGGATGGAGAAGATGTTCATGATCGTACCAGCTACCCTTGTTAATAATATTATCAACATATCCGTCACCAATCACCACAGTAGTCAAGTGGGGCAAACGTCAGACTTCCAGTCTAGGAGTTTAGTTTGGGTTTGATCCCGCCTACGTATTTCCCGCTTAGTTTCAGTTTCAGTTTCTCAAGATGACGTCTCCGCGCTCGGAACGAATTCCATATACACTAACGTCACAGGTGCCACGTGTATGGTGACCGTGGCGCAAGCCTTAAGCCTGCACATAAGCCCATGAGCTGGCCAGGTCCTGAAAAGCTTGCACAAGCCAGGTCCTGAAAAGCTTGCACAAGCCTTAAGCCTGCACATAAACCCATGATCTGGCAGGTCCTGAAAAGCTTGCACAAGCCTTACGCTTGCACATAAACCCATGATCTGGACAGGTCCTGAAAAGCTTGCACAAGCCTTAAGCCTGCACATAAACCCATGATCTAGCCAGGTCCTGAAAAGCTTGCACAAGCCTCAAGCCTGCACATAAACCCCTGAGCTGGCCAGGTCCTGAAAAGCTTGCACAAGCCTTAAGCCTGCACATAAACCCATGAGCCGGCCAGGTCCTGAAAAGCCTGCACAAGCCTCAAAGCCTGCACATACACCCATGAGCTGGCCAGGTCCTGAAAAGCTTGCACAAGCCTTAAGCCTGCACATAAACCCCTGAGCTGGCCAGGTCCTGAAAAGCCTGCTCAAGTCTTAAGCCTGCACATACACCCATGAGCTGGCCAGGTCCTGAAAAGCCTGCTCAAGCCTTAAGCCTGCACATACACCCATGAACTGGCCAGGTCCTGAAAAGCCTGCTCAAGCCTTAAGCCTGCACATACACCCATGAGCTGGCCAGGTCCTGAAAAGCCTGCTCAAGCCTTAAGCCTGCACATACACCCATGAGCTGGCCAGGTCCTGAAAAGCTTGCACAAGCCTTAAGCCTGCACATAACCCCTGAGCTGGCCAGGTCCTGAAAAGCCTGCTCAAGTCTTAAGCCTGCACATACACCCATGAGCTGGCCAGGTCCTGAAAAGCCTGCTCAAGCCTTAAGCCTGCACATACACCCATGAACTGGCCAGGTCCTGAAAAGCCTGCTCAAGCCTTAAGCCTGCACATACACCCATGAACTGGCCAGGTCCTGAAAAGCCTGCTCAAGCCTTAAGCCTGCACATACACCCATGAGCTGGCCAGGTCCTGAAAAGCCTGCTCAAGCCTTAAGCCTGCACATAAACCCCTGAGCTGGCCAGGTCCTGAAAAGCCTGCTCAAGCCTTAAGCCTGCACATACACCCATGAGCTGGCCAGGTCCTGAAAAGCCTGCTCAAGCCTTAAGCCTGCACATACACCCATGAGCTGGCCAGGTCCTGAAAAGCCTGCACAAGCCTTAAGCCTGCACATAAAACCCATGAGCTGGCCAGGTCCTGAAAAGCTTGCACAAGCCTTAAGCCTGCACATACACCCATGAGCTGGCCAGTCCTGAAAAGCTTGCACAAGCCTTAAGCCTGCACATACACTCATGAGCTGGCCAGGTCCTGAAAAGCTTGCACAAGCCTTAAGCCTGCACATAAACCCCTGAGCTGGCCAGGTCCTGAAAAGCTTGCACAAGCCTTAAGCCTGCACATACACCCATGAGCTGGCCAGGTCCCGCTTAGTAGGTGAAGGTTGGGGATTTTCTTGATCTTCCAGGTCAACATGTGTGCAGACCTTTTTGTACCTAAACACTCTTCCTGTGTACAGGCACGTAGAATATCAAATGCGCACGTTGAAGATCCTATAAGTCATGTCAGTGTCCGGCGGTTACGGAAACATGAAAACACCCAGCGTGCACACCCACCGAAAACAGAGTATGCACACTGTGCAGCAATATACCGCCCGCACAGCTTCAGCAAAACAATGTGCATACACGCTTTCAAGAAAACTGGAACAATAAAAAAAAAAAAACCCAACAAAACAAACAAATAAATAAAACCAACCAACCAACCAACCAACCAACCAGCCAACCAACCAGCCAGCCAGCCAGTCAGCCAGCCAGCCAACCAACCAACCAGCCAGCCAGCCAACCAACACCAACCAACCAACCAACCAACCAACCAACCAACCAGCCAGCCAGCCAACCAGCCAAGCATACTTTCAATCAGACGTGAAATGCCTTACGTAGTCAGATACTCAACAAGATTTTGACTCCCAAGTTAAGGAACATGTTGATACCTGCAACAGTGGTCTATATCAGCAGATCCTTGATCAACATGTTCCAGCCATTACAAGCGTACAAGAAGGATCAGACCCGAAGACGGTTCCCCTGTCTCTTGGTTACATGATGACGTTAAAAGAGCCCGAAGAAAAAGGCAACGGACTGAGAGACAGTGGAGAAATCAGGTTTGTCAGTGCACCGAATAACATATGCTAACGAATTAACTACTGTTGAATCATCTGAGCTATCACAGAAACTGTAATAGCCTATTATAGTTAAGAGAGAGAGAAGAGAGAGAGAGAGAGGGGGAAGAGGAGAAGAGAGAGAGAGAGAGAGAGAGAAAGAGAGAGAGAGAGGGATTCCACCCCTTTCCGAAAAGAACTTTAAAAATGTGTTTATTTATTTATTTATTTTTGCCAATGGTGAGGCACTAGGCCAATGTAAAACAACACTTTCCCCAATCGTATGTTCTTCTATAGATCTGATAGACTTTTAAGAGGTCTGCGGAGTTACCTCAGCGCTTTAATGACTTTTTTCCCCTGTAAACATCAAATGCGTAAGAAATAATTTAAAGTCATTTAAAAGTGGTCCTCCAAACTTGTCAATCTATAAAGGTCCGAATTAGTTTTCGTTGACACAACCTTCACACCGAGGAATGGTCTCCTGCATATGTAGTCCATGGTTAGCTCGACAGGGATTCATCGCACTCGGATAATTCCATATGCGCTCCACCCAAGCCTGCCAGCAATCATCTGGTTGAGTCTCTGAACCTGCATTAAAGTCTGTACACGCTGGCAAGGATTTAAAATTGGAAAAGGGGATAGAAGAAGGAACTTATGAAACAACACTTTAACCATAACGAAAATAATGGAAACATTAAGATAGGCAGCGAACAGGCCAGATTTTTGTGCCACAGGTGTGGGCTGGGGGATTAATTAACCCTCTGACTCCCGCACCCTTTACCCCAGCATCCTGCGTAACCAACCATGCCAGCAAAGCAAAACGTTTAACCCTTTGACTCCTTCAACTTATCCTTGAGCTTCCAGCAGGAAGTTAGTGGATAGGGTGAGGGAAGTCAAAAGGTGAAGTTTTGGCAGTTGGTAGGTGGGGTGCGAGCGTCAAAGGGTTAAACTCTGGATTGTTATTGTTATTGTTGTTTAAAGCCCAGCCGACTACGCAGAGCCATAACCGCTTCAAAACACACAAAACTTCAACAGGAAAAAAGAAAAAGAAAAGAAAATTAAATACTCACATCAATGCATTCGCGCACATAATCCAAGGACATGCCCCCGGCGTAGGACCATTCCGTCCGATTTATCGTACAGGGGAAATTTAAAAAACACACCTGAATACAAATATAAGCATACATAAGGAGACCAAAACATATATAAAAACAGGCATAAATTACCTAAAACTGCTTCCGCACATCCCACCTCCCCAGAGCCAAAAATGCACCCAGCACATGCACCCAATTATCAATCCGAAGAAAAAGTGCATAAGACTTTATCGAACAAATACAGGTGAATGGACCATTAAGGCAGAAAATGACAAGTAGAAATGACAGAAAATAAAGCAACAAGGCAGAAACAAAGAGAGTGACAGAAAATAGGAAATTTCTAGCACAGATATCAGATCTCGAGTCCACAGCTCTATCAAAAGAACCAACCACCAGCCCATGATGTATACACAGGATTCATTGTACTTATACTGACTGATCTGGGAGATCAGCAAAACTCTCCACCCTTTATCCACCACGCAATACCCAAGTAGGTTCGAACCCAAACCTCCCAGTTGGAAGATCAGTGTCCTAACTGCTCGACTATCCTGCCTGTGACGAGCTAGAAAGAGTCCAGCTTGTCTGGGGGATTTTCCTTCTTTTTCCATTACACTGTCAGTGGTGGTCTGTCTGAGTCACGGTGCTGGCAAGTCTTTGGAACGAGACGATAAACCGATGCATCCCCCCCCCCCCCGCCTCACTCCCACCCCCCGAGTACAGCACATGCACTCAACACACTTTAAAGATCCCTCGGCAATTAAACAATTTGTCCCTGACAAAATTCTGTCGAAAAAAATCCACTGTTACAAGTAAACGAAAAGACATGCATGCAGCAGTAAAGCGCACACGCACGCGTGCACACACACACACACACACACACAACACACACACACACCACACACCCCACACAACACACACACACACACACACACACAATATGTATATATGTGTATATATATATATATGTGTGTGTGTGTGTGTGTGTGTGTGTGTGTGTGTGTGTGTGTGTGTGTGTGTGTGTGTGTGTGTGTACCTCTGACTGATATCAAATTTGAAAACAACCAAAAGAACAGCAACAACAAAAACAAACAAACAAAAACAGAAGAAAGAGAAAAAGAGATTAAAATGTTGATCATAGATTAAAATGTTGTTGGCGCCATAGATTAAAATGTTGGTGGCGCCCTAGGTTAAAATGTCGGCAACGCCATATTGTGGCATCGTACTTTCCTTAGGGAAGAGCAGCCAACATTTCACGATACATCTCCGGGTTGATACTGAATAAACATGAAAATGAAAAGCGTTCTTACGAACAAATGCCTAACGATTAACTTTGGGAAGAGAGTTCTTGAGTCATATAAAACCGAACAAGGGCTAACAATTAACATCAGGAAGGACTTCTCAGTCTTATTTTAAACCGAACAAATGCTAACAATTAAATTAACATCAGAAAGAGAGTTCTTGAGTCTTATATAAAACCGATAATATTGTAAGGATGTGAAGCGGGAACAATCAACACGCAAAGTCAAAACAAGATTGAGGCAGCTGAATGTGGTTTCTAAGAAGAATGTTAAGAGTTCCATGGACAGCGAAGAAAACAAATGAGACAATCCTGAAGGAAGCAGACACAAAAAGAACATTAACGAAGAAGATTAGGTAAAGACACGCAACACTTAGAGGACAGTTTACCAGGCAGGAGAAATTAGAGCACCTAGTCACAACAGGAAAGCTGGAGAGGAAAAGAGCACCAGGTAGACCCATGAAGAAAATATTGGATGGACTTGTGGAGTGGATGAAGACAGACAGGGTGGGAGATGTAGCGACAAAGGATAGATTCGTTTGGAGGGCCATGATCGCCAACGCCATGCGGCAGGATACATGATGAAATAAACATTACAACAACAACGACAAAAATAAATAAATTTTAAAAAAAAGGAGGGGGGGGAGATAAAAATGTGGGTGACACCATGCTTTGGCATTGTACTAACGGTCCTCGGGAGAGAGAGAGCAGCCGCATTTTGCACAGCCCAAATCCGTTGTGACAAACCAAAAAATAGAGACAAGAAGAAAAAAAAATAATAAATCGCTTCCAATCCCTTTTGATTCAGCCGTCGTGTCATTTTCTTCATGCACGCCATTCTGTTCAGCATGACACAGGATCTGTGGCAAGTAAACGACAAATCTACTTCCGTGCACGTGCTACGTACAGTACTGTGTGACATAAACTAAAATCCGGTTTCATATATCATGTACTCTAGTCGACCCTTTTCTCTTCCCTGATCTCTTGCCTCTTCTGTCTGTCTGTGTGTCTGCCCCCCCCCCTCTCTCTCTCTCTCTCTCTCTCTGGATCTATATCTCATACCGCACCCATCTCCTCCACCTCTCTCGTGGAGATGTAGAGGGCTCTTACTGCGTCAGATAACCAGCTACTACCTTCTCCCACCCCCCACCCCCTTCTGAAAAATCTGTGCTACAAATTAATAATTAAGCTTTTCTATCACTCTCTTTGCTTCTGCCTTTATTTTCTTCTTATTCCATTTTTTACCCATCAAATACTAAAAGGAAATATATTTCATATTGTCATGAGAGAAGTGTCTGTTTGTGTCCGTCATGACAGAAGATGATGTACAGCAAGACTACAGAGTTTTCTCAGCTGTTCATGGGTGGATCTATATGGTTTTCCAGGTCTTGGTGGACCATTGAGGAGTCGTGTATCATAAATTTAGAAGTCATTGTGCCAAGGTCAGTGGGTCACACAAACGAAAAGTCTCTAAAATCAACTCCTTTTGCACAAAAAGCAACGTCACACGAACCCAAAGAGTGCCTAACGTCAGCCCGGCTTTCCTTCAAGGCGGATGTCACATGAATCAAAAGAGCGCCTAAAATCAGCCCCCTTTGCACTGAGGTCATTGTGACATGAACCAAAAGAATACCTACAGTCAGCTCCCCTTGTACCAAGGTCAATGTCACACGAAGCAAAAGAGTGCCTAAACTCAGCCTCCTTTGCGCTAAGAACAATGTCACACGAACCAAAAGAGTACCTACAGTCATCTCTCTTTGTACCAAGGTCGATGTCACATGAACCAAAGGAGTGTGTAAAGTCAGCCTGGCTTTGCATTAATGTCAATGTTACATGAACCAAAAGAGTGCTTGAAGTCAATTCCCCTTTGGAACAAGGTCAATGTCACACAAACCAAAATAGTGCTTAAAGTCAACTCCCCTTGGCACCAAGGTCAATGTCACACGAACCAAAAGAGTGCCTACAGTCAGCTCCCCTTTGCATCAAGGTCACGGTGGCCTTGAGAAATATAACATCAGGATTTTCTGCTGTACTTTATTACAAAAAGGAAATTTGTTAGAATGGCTTGATGATCTTATTTATTTCTTTTCTTGATCACTGTCATCCCTTCTTTTCTCCTTTTTCTGGTTATGGATCATTATGATTTTACTCATGAAACTCTTGTGGGATCTGTTTTCACCAAGCTGACATCACCAGAATGATTGAAGCATTAGGAAGACGGCAAACAGATAAATTTTCATGCTGCGGGCTGGGGTTGAATTTTTCACATAAGGTCTGGAGTCCTATCAATAGAATGCAGCACACAACGATTAAAAAACAAACAAACAAACAAATTTGGCCCACATGAGGGTTGAGCCTGCACGCATAGCGCTCTAACCAACTCAGCTCAGTAACGGACCACCACCTAACTTGTGAGGTGATAAACCCAGTGGGGATAATTATCCTAGGGAATGGGCAAGGGGAGCTTATCCATTTCGCTACAAGAACAACAATGTTTAAGACAGGCAGTGAGAAGACCAGTTTAAAAGTAGAGCACCCCAGGTTTGAACTCACAACCAGTGGCATGTGAACCCAACGCTCAACCATGTTGTGTAGGTGGCATGCCGCTGCACAGTCTGCATATTCCATCTTCAGTGGTCGTTGCGTGTTTTCATGTTTCCATAAGCCACCCAACACTGACATGGGCTACATGGTATTTAGAAATCAACTTTGCACTTGACGTATGCGTATTCACACGACAGTGCGAGTTTAAAACACTGTTGACAGAAAAAAATCTCCGAAAAATCTCCACTCTTTATCGACACCAAGTTAGAAAACCCATGCATAATTGAACCCAAAACCTTCGGATTGGAAGTCTGATGTATTACCCACTTGAATATAATTTTTCACCTTCAAGATATTAAGGTCGTAAATGATCCACCACATAAGTCTAGTGCTTTCAGCCTCCTCCCGACTTGACGACTTCGAGACGAGTAGCCTACCTGAATAAAAACAACAACAACAACAACAAACAAACAAAAAAACTTGGTCAAAGGTGACGGTGACATGCAATAAAGATATCTGAAATTTAATTCAGCAGTAGTGGTGCAGCTCGTATAAGCCTGATCAGGAAGTATCTCTCTGTCGAAACAACTGCAAAACTCGTTCTCTCCTTCATAATGTCTCGCATTGACTATTGCAATTCACTCCTGTCTGGTCTTCCTGCCTCCACCATTCACATCCTACAGCGCATTCAAAAAATGCTGTACCCTTGTACTCAAAAAGAAAAAAGCTGACCACATATCTCCTCTCCTGGCACAACTTCACTGGCTCCCTGTATCAAAGCGCATACAGTACAAACTAGACACCATGTGCTACAAAAGCTCAATAACGCAGCCCCCGATTACCTGTCAAGCCTACTTGAGATCTATGTTCCCTCACGTACCCTCCGCTCTGCCTCCGATCCTCTGACTTTTCGCTTTCCACGCACTAAGCTCAATACCTATGGTCCACGAGCCTTCTCTGTTTCTGGTCCACTCTCCTGGAACAAACTTCCTCTCTCAGTCCGTCAGCAACCTACTTTTGTCTCCTTCAAGTCCGCTCTCAAAACTCACCTTTTCTCCTCCGCATAAAATCCTAACCTCACTCAACCCCCCCCCCCCCCCCTCTGCAGCCTGTCTCCGCTCGGAGGGGAATCACATTGTTATAATATATAATTGTATATGATATGCTCTCTATAATTTTCCATTGCTTTTATTCTTGCTTTTATTGCTTTTATTCTTTCTCCCCATTTATAGCCATGCGTGTGTGTGTGTGTGTGTGTGTGTGTGTGTGTGTGTGTGTGTGTGTGTGTGTGTGTGTGCGTGCGTGCGTGCGTGTGTGTGCGTGCGTACGTGCGTGCGTGTGTGTCTGTTTCAGCGGTTAGATTTGATTTTATCATGATTTTGCGCTATATAAATATTGTAATTATTAAATTATTATAAGTTTTAATTATAAAGAATAAAAGAGACTAAAGTCGGCCGGATCGCCGATGAAAGCTACGCAGTAAATAGCCCTTTTTTGCACTGAGAGACAGGTTCAGCCAGGTAGCCATTATAAAAGAGACCTCTAATGAGATTTACTGTTTTATTATCGTCTTTCTGGAAATTGTGTTCACAGTATCTACACACACACACACACACACACACACACACACACACCACACACGCTTCCCTTGGGAACAAAACATCTGTGTGGCCTGCACATATAACTAACGTAAAATCAGTGTGGAAACATATTATAGGCCTAAGCCTACACACTTCAGGCAGAACACACACATCGACTATCTAGTAATCTATACGCACTTAAATCTAGTGATTGTTCATTCGGTGGATTTTATCTAACACTTTTTTTTTCATTTAACTTCATATCACTTTATTGTTTTCTTGTTTTACTTTATTTCATTTTATTTTATGGTAAACGTGGAACTATGTAACGAGTGCTACGTTGTCGAAAAATCTTGGCTGGTTTTCGCCCACTATCAACGGACGAGAATGTTGTCATCACGTGACATGTGGTCTCATTTGGAGAAAACTAGGTGATAAAATACGTGGGCCTACTTGAAATGCTGCTCAGTGTATTTTGTGAACTGAAACAGCTAGAGCTGACTGAAATAGAATTATCATTAGAATTCAGTTACATAACTAAGATTAAGAATTGTTCAATAGTACTGTTTACGAGCACAAAAAAGTATACTATTTTCGACAGGTTTTCTCTGCGTACCGGCACCACGCGGACATAAGTTCGGCAAGCAGCGAGTTTTCTTTAATTTCTTATAACGGTTGGTGGAAGTTTTTGAACGAAGTTTTCTGCTCACATCAACAACATCCTCTGTGATAAAACAGTAAGTATGGAGATATATTTGAATAATGTGAACGATTTGGTGTAACATCACTGACTTTGCTTACAGTCGAATATGTCCCCTAAGTCGTCCGCAACCGGTGCAGCATCCGTCTTCGCCGACATTGAAGTCACTAACAGTAACAAGGACAAGCCTTAGTTTGCTGTGTGTGCTGTATGTAGGTCTAGGTTAGACCCAGTTGGCAGTGTGTGTGTGTGCGCGCGCGCGCGCGCGTGTGTGTGACGTGTGTGTGTGTGTCTGTCACACTGTGTGCAAGCATGCATTTTCTGATTTTGTGTGCCTGTGAATATTTGTATTCATTTCCATCATTTCATGATTTTGATCTTCTTTTTTTGCTATCCTTCATGTTTATACTGCTGTGGTTCCTGGTTGCTATTTTCATTTCATGTTTCCATCAATAGATCAGTGTCAGTTTTTCGTTGAAAGTGTAGTAATGTTCCACTCCAGATGTTCTTGTTAAGTATAGCATACTTTGGACATGGGATGTTTGTACAAGATATAAGATAAAACAAAATCTAATGATTAGATTAAAGTACAAAAGGCTTAGTCATTAGATTGGATTAATTTCATGGTCACAGTGGAATTTTTCAGCACAAAATGTAGGATGTTTATCCTGGGGAAAGCATATTGCCATAGTACCAAATCTCCAAGTCCAATCCAGATATTATGCGTGATTATGTATTTATCTAGATCTGTCTTTCCATCTATCTATCTATCTATCTATCTATCTATCTATCTTGTTTCTGTCTATCTATACAGACATACATAATATATATATATATGCAGAGACAGTGTTTTGTTTTGTTTGTTTTTTTTTGCTATGGGATCTTAGCATATCTAAATGCATTCTGCACATAGGACCTCCTTTTATTGCCTTGTCAAAAAGACTTCTGCAGCTTTCACTCTTCCCCATCCCCCACTTCCCTCCTCCCAACAAGGGTGAAAATGCATGCATTATGTGTACTAAACAACAATGTTGAAAGTACATGTATGCAGTATCATAATGATCCTGAGCCGAAGTTGGTACAATGTACTTATCAATAGATCATTACAGAGAACATGATCAATAACATTGACAGTAACAATTGATGTTGTGCCTAGTTTGGTGGTATTCTCAATGTATACATGTATAGAAATTAGAATGCAATTGATAACAGTTGATGCTTTGCTAGATTATCAAGAGATGGAACTTGACAGGACAACAGTTAATATTGTGTCTAGATTGATACAATAATATCATTAGATGGAATTTGATTGATATCAGTTGACAGTATGCCAGACTGACGTGATATCATCAATCAGTTGAATGTGATTGAAACAGTTGACAGTTTGCCTAGATTGATATAATGTTATCAATAAATATTAAATGGAATGTAACTCACTAACTGATAACAATTGACACTGTGCCACCTAGATTGATAAAATATCATCAGTAGAGGTAATGTGATTGATAACACTATAATTAATACTGTGCCTAGAGTGATAATATTTTCAGTAGATGGAGTGTAATCCATAACAGTTGAAACTGTACCTACATAGTGATTGATATTTATATAATGAATTAATTAGTATCATCAGTATAGAACGTGACTGATAATCGTCATAGTTAAATTTCTATTTTGATTTAATATCATCAATAGATAGAGCATGATTGGTAGCTGCACTTTTTGTGTATGGCTTTTTTTAAATTTGCATTTAAATAATTAAAGTAGAAATATTCTTTTAAACAATGAAACAAAAAAGTAAACATTACAAAACAAACAATCAAGGAAACAAACATGTAAATCAGCACACAGACACAATAGTATAAACAAATATAGTAGGGGAAAGCCCAACAACAAACAAAAATATGTTATATGTATATATATATATATTATATATATTATATATATATATATATATATATATATATATATATATACTACATTGATGCATTACATGCTACACACATTTAACTCGGTTATATCTCTACCTAAGAACAAACAAAACCAGGCAGACAGACAAATGACTCAGTAAATCAATACAATCGTGTCAATCCATCACTCGCATCAGGCATTCCTATTCATAACATACATGTAGTGGTATATATACATGTATACATTAAAATACAAGGAAATCTCACATGGTTCTATACCCTATTATTACCACTACCAGGCATGTGAATGATTCACCACACCACACACACACACACACACACAACACACACACACACACACACACACACACACACACACACACACACACACACACACACACACACACACACACACAACAACAAACAAACAAACAAACAAACAACAAACAAACACAAACAAACACCACACACACATGCAGTGATGCACACACACACACACACACACAACACACACACCACACACACACACACACACCACACACACACACACACACACACACACACTCACAACACACACCACCCCACACACACACACACACACACGCACACAACTGTACACACAAAGTACAATTATCTAATTGATTTCCCAAATCAGCTCTGCTGACAGTATCTGTATCCAGATTATAGTGTTATCAGTGGATGGAGGCCAATCAGTTGACAAGAGCGTAGATTGGTGCATATCAGTAGATGGTGCGTGATTGATAGCTGGTGACTCTATACCTAGATTGATATAATATTATCAACAGGTGGAAAATAATCAATAACAGTCAACACTGTGTCTAGATTTGACTATATTTATTTACATCAACGGATGTAATGTGATTGGTAACAGTTGGCATTGTGGTTAGACTGATACAATAAATTATAAATATGAATTTGTATTATGAAACGTGGTTTATAGAAGGTGATTTATAATAGTTGACCTGAGTCTACACTGAGATAATATTATCAGAAGATGGAACATGATTGATAACAGTCAACATATAATTAGAGAAAACAGAACCGACATTACTCATCAGTTTAGACATATAATATAAAATGTTTAAGTATGAGTGTCTATGTGCATCACAACATGTTAATTATCTGATCAGCTAAACTCTAGTTGTTTCATTTGCATAGTGCATAGTATTTGCGCAGGAGACTGTCAGTAGCAGATGACAGGTTTGGGTGGAGCGCATAAATATAGAATTTTATGAATAGGCTCCAACTACAAACTCAATCAAAGTAAGAGACTGCATTATATAAACAGAAAACAATTTAACACATGATAAGAGAAAAAACAGGTATCGGCCTCCAAATTAGACAACTTTCCAATAATGTTTGAGTGTGTGTTTGAGTTGTACATATTTGACAGGCCATTTGGCCCAAATATATATACCAACTGGAGAGACTCAATGTTGATGGAAAAGATCTACGAATAATCAGAAATATGTACTGGGAACAAACAGCTGCAATGAGAATAGAAAACAATATAAGCTCTTTCCAAAACACCAAAAGAGGAGTCAGACAGGGTTGTGTTTTGTCACAGATCTGTTTTCACTTTACAGCGAAAACATCATGAGAAACCTAGAAGAAGACCCTGGATTAAAGGTTGGAGGGAAAATGATAAACAACATTTGATATGCATATGACACCGTGCTAATTGCAGAAAATGAAGAGGACCTACAAAACCTTGTGAAAATACTAGAAATAGAAAGCAAAGGTAACGGGTTGGAACTAAACAGCAGGAAGACTGAAGTCATGGTGATCAGTAAAAAACATGAAATCCCTTCATGCAAAATAACAGCAAATGGCACAACCTTGACACAGGTTAATAAGTTTAAATACCTGGGAATGGTCATTTCATCAGACGGCAGATGCACATCGGAAATAGCTGGCAGAATCGGCCAAGCCAAACCAGCATTCAAGAAGATGACAAGCATTCTTACCAACAAATACCTATCGATTAACATCAGGAAGAGCATTCTTGAATGTTATATAAAACCAATACTGTTGTACGAATGTGAGGCGTGGACAGTCAACAAGCAGAGCCAGAACAAGATTGAGGCAGCCAAGATGTGGTTTCTAAGAAGAATGTTGAGAGTTCCATGGACAGCAAAGAGAACAAACGAGACAGTCTTGATGGAGGCAGACGAAAGTAGATCATTCATGGGGAAGATTAGGAAAAGACAGGCAACATTTATAGGCCATTTTATGAGGAAGGGGGATTTGGAGCACCTGGTCACAACGGGAAAGCTGGAGGGAAAGAGGCACCAGTTAGACCCAGAGTGAAAATGCTAGACGGACTTGCGGAGTGGCTGAGGACGAGGAGGGTGGAGGAGATGCTTGGGGCAACAAGAGATAGAGACAGATGGAAGTCCATGATCGCCAACGCCATGCGGCAGGGCACCTGATGATGATGATGATGATGATGATGATGATGATATACAAGTGGTGTTGTTGTTTTTGTTTTGTTGTTGTTGTTAATTTTGTATGTGTTCTGATTATAAAATATTACATTATCATGTATGTCTAGTTCTCTGTATTTTTGCAAAAGATAAGGGATCTAGACTGATAATGAAAATTTCTATTTCAGATTCAGATTCATCACGCATACATGTGCATGCACCTGCTCACACACACACACTCACAGTAATAGAATACCCCCTCTACATACACAAATACGCGCACACACACACAACACACACACACACACACACACACACACACACACACACACACACACACACACACACACACACGCACATGTATGCACACACATATTGACTGCATGCGTGCACACACAGTGACACACACACATATGTATACACATGTATACATGTATATGCATGAATGCACGCTTGCTCTCACTCACACTCACACACACACACACACACACACACACACACACACACACACACACACACACACCACACACACACCACACACACACTGTGACACACCACACACACACACACACACACACACACACACACACACACACACACACCACACCACACATACTCACCCTTACTCTCACACTCACACTCATACTGAGATTTGCCAACTGGTCCATTACTGATTACTCTGGTATCAGTGATAATGATTCCCAAGGGACTTAACTTTTCAGTATTAACAATATTATCACCACCATCACCACGTGCACACACCTGTTTATGTAAATGCCAGGTAATGACAGATATTGGATTACAGTTGCACAAGGCTGGCGGCTATCCTTCACCAGAGCTGCATGACTCTGACTGTGAACCAATTTGCGCTCAGGACATAAAAACTGCAGCTGTAATATTGGTATATATATATAGTAATTAGTATAATGGCAAATATAATGTCGACAGTTTGCTAAAACTGCTGTGGCTGTGCACTTTGACAGATATCTGTACTAAAACCTCTACACTCACTTGGTCTGCTGTGATCCTGGTTGACCGTGCTAACAATATTGTGACTGAATTTGAAGGGTAAGCTTGTATCATCATGCACACTCTTGTCTTGGTTTGGTTAGATCATCATGCGTAGTCTGATGGTGATAGCTGGATTTGTTCAATGAGAAACTTGTCACTGAATCCTGAATGTCATTTTGAATAATTCAGATTGCTTGATTGATTTAGATTGATTGATTGATTGACATGTTTGCTTCATTGTTTATTTGTTTACTTGCATTATTTGTTAAGTGTAAAGTCTGATGGATTACAAAAATAAGGTGCATTCGTTTGGTAAGAAACTAATTGTTGGATCCTTTGGGTAATTTTGACAGATTGAAATTGATTGATTTGCCTGCTTGTTTGTTTACTTGTTTGTTTTTTCTGATTTTTTTCCCTCATTTATTTATTTATTTATTTTGATTGAGTGACTTGTTTGCTTCATTATTTATTTGTTAACTTGCATATTTATGAAGTGTAAAGTCTGATTGATCACAAAAATAAGGTGCATTCATTTGGTAAGAAACTAATTGCTGGATCCTTTGGATAATTTTGAAAGATTGAAATTGATTGATTTCCATGCTTGTTTGCTTGCTTGTTTGTTTGTTTTCCTGATGTTTTTTCCCTCATTATTTATTTATTTATTTATTCATTTATTTATTTGTTTTATTTGTTTGTATTGTTTATGTATTTATCATATTTATTTATTTATTTGTTTATCTATTTATGTGTTTATTTATTTGTTTGTTTATCTATGTATTTATCATTTATTTATTTATTTGTCTGTTTGTTTGTTTGTGATATTTGTGCACAGTACCAGTACTACCACTACCAAAAAATTTACCCTTGATTAGTGTAAAATTTTTATCTTTTTTAATGGCAAGGATAGAAAACGAACTTCACACTAGTATATTTTCATGATCATTTTTGTACTTACTTCATTTTAGATTATGGTATGAAAATGATTTCTGAAATTTATTTGTGTTATTCACTTATTGTTGTTTGTTTTTTTGACGGTAGCCTTTCTTTGTGAGTGCAGCATACTGCGAATATGTAATGTGTGATGTCTTCATTTTCTGTCTTTCTTTCTTTTTTCTGTTTTCTGTCCCTTTCCTGTGGCACATTAACGGCCACAGAATCTAGGACAATTTTCCACAATGCTATGATGATGATATGGATGATAATCATGAATATGTGGAGTTCCATCCAGTTAGGATTGAGATGGCTGTACCTTATAGTTATACTTAAGTAATACATGATGGGGATGATAATCATGATACCATAGTGTTCCATCTAAGATAAGACAGAGCTGTGCTGTATGCTTACTATCCTGACATATTCTGATGTCAGGTAGACTTGAGACACCTGCTGTGTTGGTCAGGTCAGAGCAAACCCTTAATGATGCCTCCCTTAAGTAAGTGGATGAGACTCAACTGTGTTTTCCCAAATGAGCCAATAGCACACTCATCTGTGGGTAGCATTCACATCACTGCCACTACTTGACTGTCTAGGGTATGGTGTCAGGTGCAACAGTTTTTCCACACAGTGGATTTGATTTCTTTCAAATAAAGATAACAGAAACTGGTTAAAAGATAAATTTCAATACTTTGTTAATTCAATAAGATAGCAATGTTACTAATTACTAAATTAAGTCAACTGATTTCACTAGTTTACAGATAACTGTTAATACTGAAATAGTCTGAATGTTCTTGTAGGTCTACACCAGACACGTTGTGGGTAAATTGTTACACCACTGACAGCAGTCACTTCTTCTGGGAAGACACTAGCACAGTGCTATTTTCATACACTTGTGTGCTGAAGATTCTTTTAACCCGTGTCCTACTCAATTGGTTGTACTGAGTGAGGTTGCCACTTGGACATTTTCCAGTCTGTAGGATGAAGGTAGAAGAAGGCGCAGTACATCTTGATAGTACATCTGGTCAGTGGCTATGCAGTGTATGGTTGCACTAAGTGGATATACAACTACAACTTTGGTCAGTACAACGTTAAAGCCAAAAGCGAAAAGCCCAAAACAGACTTGTTAGTCTTTTTTCAAACTTGGCTCCGTGAAATACTGAACAACATCCAGAATGTGTCTATTGACCCAGCTGGCAAAGAACAATGGAAAAGATGCCATGTTACTCTCTGACTGTGTGCTTTTCGAATAAGCTTCAAGAACATGAGAGAAAAGAATCGCTTCGTGCACCCTGTCCATTGGATCAAACACTGTTGGAAACACTCGGCTCCAAGACACTCCTCCCAGAGGAGACTCCTTTCTCCTTCAGTGAGCGATGCTAAAGAACATTCCAGTGGCAACATACTGCACTGGCTCTCAGAATCAGCTCCCAAGATCTAGAAGAAATTGGATACATCCTTCCACCCAAAGAAGCCCCAAACTCTCTTCCTTGGCTGCATTCTTCCACCCACTCCCCATCAGGGCTGTCCTCAAAGCAGCCCACTGAGACTGGTAGTCCACATTCACTAACCACTATTTTTGAGACCTTCGAGTCTCCTCACGTCTCCATAGTGGCCAGTGCCATCACCAGCACCACCATACAGCAGTCAAACCAAGACTGGAGATAGATCTCTCCCTCCATCCAGTTGTTAAAATTACACAGGTTGAATGTAGTAGACTATGTGATGCTAAAAGAGGAATTTTTAATTCCAGTTTATCTAAAAGACTTACCGTGTCCAACTCGTAAGCCCACCCAGCCATCCCCTCTTCCCTATCTCGAGTAGTCTTCTGACAAAGCTGGAGAAAAGGAGGAAGAGAGTGCGTTTGCGCATGATCTGAGCATTATGAGCAGGGCTCATGTGGCGCCATTTGGAGATGTCTTTGCAAGGCTATGTGGATGATACTGGGCAGATACTGGCCAGAAATAGAGCAGTCATGGGTTGCATTGCAATAGTTGGATATGGTAAGTGTACCAACTAAATGAAATTTACATTTAAGAACTCCTTTTCTCTAAAGGTAAATTGAAGTTGATATAATGGGAAGAGTGATAATGGTAAACATTAATTTTGTTATATTTGTTCATTTATTGATATATATGGTTGTTTATTTTCTGATTGTTAGCCTACATTTATACACACTGTCTGTAAAATAAATATCTTCTGTTCTTCGTAGGTGAGGAGCTTTTGCTTGGGCTACACAGACCATTGACAACAAAACATTCGACAAGATTTATGAAACTGGAATCTTCAGTGGGAACTGAAACCAGACCACAAATTGAAAGTTGCATAATCATTGAACAGCATCAACTGATCTGTGAAGTCTGCGTCAAAGCACTTTCTTTGAAGTAGAAGAAATATACTAGTGCTCCAACACAATGGTTGAAGGTGGAGATGAAAAACCATCTAAAGAGCCAGAGGGCACAGCAAGCACTTATGATGCTGTCGGATTGGGTGGAGATGGTCCAGCACCATCTCCTGATGATGCTGATGAAGCGCTGTTGAATAAACTGTCCGTTCCACGAAGTCTTCCATCCATTGTGGATATCAAACGAGCACTACCTCAGCATGTCTTTGATTCACATGTGTCTACTTCCATGTACTATGCCATCAAAGATATAGTGCAGGTCATGGTGCTGTTCTTGGTGGCTGAGTATGTGTGGTCCTCAGAACTTCTGCCAACAAGTCTTTCGCTGCTGTTGCTGCCTGTTTACTGGCTCCTTCAGGGTACATTCTTCACTTCTATCTTTGTCGTCGGTCATGATGCAGGCCACTCCTCTTTCTCACGCTATGAATGGCTCAACAACATTGTTGGCAACATTTTCCATGTCTTCCTTCTCTGCCCTTACTATTGCTGGAAACTGTCCCACCGCCACCACCACAAAAACACGGGCAACATAGACAAGGACGAGGTCTTCTATCCTATCAGGAAGAAACAACACACAGGTGGGTACACTCTACCAGGGTTCGGACTGGGCCTAGGTTGGTTTGGCTACCTGCTGGTAGGCTATGGAAGCAGACCTGTGCATCATTTCAATCCCTGGCATCCCACTCTGAGACGTCATGCTATCAGCTGCATTCTGTCTATCACTCTAGTCATGGCTTGGGCGGCTGTGTTATGGCAGTATGCACTTGCAGCGGGATTTCTCAAACTGCTTGTGCACTACATTGTGCCAGACCTGGTGTTTGCCACGTACATGGTGGTCATCACTTTCCTGCATCACATAGAAGAGGACGTCCCTTGGTATGACAACTCCCTTTGGGACAACGTGAGGGGACAGCTCAGCTCAGTGGACCGACACTATGGGTGGTGCCATGATATCATCCATAACATCAGCACCCATCAAATACATCATCTCTTCTCTAAGATGCCCCACTACCATCTGGAAGAGGCTACCCGTGTCTTCCGGCGCAAGTTTCCACAACTGGTGCAGGTTCGGGAAGACTCTGTCCTTCCAGCATTTTGGCGTATGTTCAGCATGTACATGCAGCAGTGTATCGTGTCTGATTCCGCCAAAGTTCACGTGTATAAATAGGCACTGACTGATATGGGACTTCTTCATCAGACAAGAGTTTATATGCTTTTAGTAATAACATGCTTTACCCATTCTCTGTATGTGTGTGTGTGCATGTGTGTGTGTGTGTGTGTGTGTGTGTGTGTGTGTGTGTGTGTGTGTGTGTGTGTGTGTGTGTGTGTTTTCAGTTTTATCTGTTTGATTAGTTGTGAGCAGTTGCAAGTTAGTGGAGCAACTGAACACTTTGTTTTTTATCACTTCCCATGTTCATAGTTTCTGTTGCACTCTGTTAAAGTTTGGGTATTTGTCATTCCTGTAGGACTCTGTTGCATGTCAGCTCCATAGAGTTTTGTCAAAGTTTGATTCTTTTGTCAGTTTCAAAGAAATTTCATGCAATGAAATTTTGTCCTTTTTTTGTTGTTGTTTATCTATGACTTATATTGCTTAAAAAAATATTTGACTTACCTTTAAACCTTTTTAATTCGCTATGGTCTAAATACCTCTTGCCCCCATCATGATGTTTAAAATGAAAATGGTGTGAAACTTGATAGATACAGAAAAAAACTTTTTTGGTGTAAAGTAAGCTTAAGTTAAAAAATGAATATAGGCCTATATATCAGACAGAAACAAGTTTACAAATAATTCAGACCTAACTAGAAAACAAAATGTGTGTTTGACTCCTAACACTGAGTTGTCATCTGTAAACGTGTAGTAGATCAAAAACGTATTATGGGGATGTAGTCAGGTGGATAAATGTTGGCCTTCTAATCAGAAGGTCCAGATGCATAGTGGAGTGTGGTAAGCTCCCCTAACAGATTGAGTTCTTCATGCTCAACTATGAAGTCTTGATTATTACATGTAATGCACAATAAGTCCAAATGCGTTAGGAGAATATGTGCTATGCAAGAATTATTTATGGTAATAATGAAATTTATGACCACCGGTTGCTTTACAAAGCCAGATGGGTAGTGGCCTTACTTTAACGATCACTCCAGTCTGTGTTCCGTGCTACTGGGGGTCCTTCTGTCAGGGCCGTGAGAGTGATTTTGTTGCTAATGCTATGAATGTGCAATGAAACGTTCACCATAATCTATCTCTGGCACTGATTCCTACAACCACATATCGGACAGTTGTTGAAGGTTGTCTTTGATGTTGTGAGTCATCCTACAACATTCTGCACAATTTAATCATAAATTTGAAAATAACATACGAATTTGTATATATGTGTATATATATGTAATATTATATTATATACATACATGTACAAGTTTATACATAAAATTTGCCTACATGAGTGTGTCACATGTGCATATGTCTGTGTCTGTGTACATACATGTAAGTATGGATCATGTATGTGCGCATGCATCATTCAATGTATATCTTGTACTAATACTTGTATACATGTACATGTATACATGTGAGGCCTGGTTGGTATAGAGGTAGAGGTCCCACCTTCCAGTCTGCAAGCAAAAAGTTTGTATGGGAAGCAAAGCGTGCCTGCAGAATTTCATGTTATATGAATGCAGCCTCCAGTCCAGTTAGCTGTGAATGGGCACCTGCTCATTTTCAAGATTAGGAAAGGTAAAGCAGCAAGCAAGAGGAGTTAGGCGTGCCTTAAAAAAACTGACCTGAGAGAAGTGAGGCCTCTACCACCTCACTCATTCTACAACTGTACGGTTAAGGGACAGCCATGAACTTTCATACATGGATACATACATTATTAATAGATCTATGTAATTAATGATGTATACGTAACACATGATGTATATATGTGCACTGATCTGTATGGAATTATGTATGATACATGTGTTCATGTGTGTATACATGTCCCTACATACATGCAAGTATACATGCATGCTTGTGAAGTTTAGTGTGTCAGATGGTTTTGTGGAGTGATTTGGTAATTGAAACAGCTATAGATTGAGATCTACATCAGAAGCTGATACACAAATTATTTGTGGCTCTTGATGTAATGTTTATTATCGGTAGGTGTTATACAGGCCTAGTCAAATCATTTGTGTCAAAAACAGATGTGTGCACCTGTGTGTGTAAACCACCCACTTTTAGATGGTTGGTGGTCTGGGTGCTAGTCTTTCAGACAAGACACTTCATTAAGGTCATGCATGCAGCTTGTAGTTTGGGCATTTTACAAAACCCATGGCACCAATGCAGTATGCAGCTTGCGCATGTTACACAACCCATGGCACCAATGCAGTATGCAGCTTGCGCATGTTACACAACCCATGGCACCAATGCAGTATGCAGCTTGCACATGTTACAAAACACATGGCACCAAAGCAGCATGCAGCTTGCGCATGTTACAAAACCCACGGTAGCAATGCTATCCTTTCTGTCAAAAAAACAAAACAAAATAAAAAAAAAGAATCCATTGTCAAAAATAAAATGAGCCAAATTGTGACTGAAAAAAAAAGAAGAAGAATTGGTGCCATTGTGCTTTCTCTGATGTGAGCAGCCCAAATTTGAGTCAGTAAATCTGTTGTTTGAAAATCATGTCAGCACAATCAACATTTGGAGTCAGATTTATCAGGAACCTTTGCTTTACGGACGGCATTGATGGTCAGCTAAGACAGAGAGCAGGAACTCACTAATCTTGTTAATTAAAAGACTAGATGAAACATTGACAAACTATGGTATGAACATTGGTTTCAAGAAGACCAGCATCATTACTACTGATACAACTGTCCATGGACTGAAGCTAGCAAATCTTCAACAATTTGGAAAAAAGTTGGTCATCCTAAACAGATTATGAATAAGGTTTGTGTGTTTGGTACAGCCTCCATATCCAGCTGAGCTGTACAGAAAAGACAAAAAATGAAGAAAAACAACAACAACAAAACGTATGTTTAGACCTGCCAATCATTTTAATCAAAATCTTTACACAGCATTTGGCCAAACAATCAATGTCCTGAACAGCGGACATGACTGATAAGTCTTCCCATCTCTATCTCATTCGATTAAAGTCTGTTATCCCAAGCAGGTTGAGAAGGCCCTATCTATTTGATTCATGCTGTACTTTCCAACAAGTACAACACAAAACAGATTCAAGAAGATGACAAGCATTCTTACCAACAAATGCCTATCAATTAACATCAGAAAGAGAGTCCTTGAATGTTATATAGAACCAATACTGTTGTATGGATGCGAGGCGTGGACAGTTAGCAAGCAAAGCCAGAGCAGGATCGAGGCAGCCGAGATTTGGTTTCTCAGAAGAATGTTGAGAGTTCCATGGACAGCAAAGAAAACAAACGAGACAGTCTTGATGGAGGCAGACACAAATAAATCACTCATAAGAAAGATTAGGAAAAGACAAGCAACATTTATAGGCCATTTTATGAGGAAGGGGGATTTGGAGCACCTGGTCACAACGGGAAAGTTGGAGGGAAAGAGAGCACCAGGTAGACCCAGGGAGAGAATGCTGGACGGACGTGCAGAGTGGCTGGGGATGAAGAGGGTGGGGGAGATGCTGGGGGCAACGAGAGATAGAGATGGTTGGAAGTCCATGGTCGCCAACGCCATGCGGCAGGGCACCTGATGATGATGATGATGACCACACAAAATAATTGAAGTGCACGAACACTTTTTTCCTTTGATGCTGGGCCTTTGATGCTGGGCCCTGATTGTGCTGTGCATAGTCAGCAGCCCATTTTCACTAAAGAGAAAACATTTAGAACTGGTAGGCATGCATCATAATAAATAGCCTTTGACCTCACCTCATGATCTTTTCACTTCTTTGCAGAGGTAGGTGAGCGTCAATTTACTGTACTGAGGGATGGATTTGTGATTTTTGCAGCTGGTGGATAGAGTGAGGGAGTGAAATGTCAAATTTACTGTATCTGATGGATAGGATGTGCGAATTTTTGCAGCTGGTGGATAGGGTGAGGGAGTGAAAGGGTGAAACTTTTGCAGCTGGTGGATAAGGAGAGGGAGTGAAAGCGTTGTGTTTTTGCTACTAGTGGATAGGGTTAGGAAGTGAAAGGGTTAAGTTTATTGAAACTGGTGGATCGGATGTGGGTGTGAAATGTGTCAGGTATGTTAAATCAGGTGGTTAGGGTGAGGGTATGGAAAGGGTTACGTTTTTGCAGCTGATCAATAAGGTGAACAGTGAAAGGGTTAATTATCAGCCTCTGCGCCATTTTTGATTGAACAGATCACATCCATAAACAAAAGACTTGACTGATAACGTTGCAAATTGTTGTAATACTGATACAGGCTGTCATGGCTGTCAAGATGGCTCATCCTACATGTCTGATAAACTGTTCATCCTACGTGTCTGATAAATCACGATAACTGGTAGTGGAGGTAATTCATTGCACGTGTCTGATAATGAATTGTGATAACCTGTATCAGTGCAGAGAGATGAGTGCACCTCTCTGTGGTGTGAGAATTAAGTGCTGGGTTTAGTGTATGAATTGGAGATTTTTTCTGCCCCCTTCACTGGACCTTGAGTGGTAGTTAGGGTGCCAGTCTTTCAGATGTGATGATACAGCAGGGTCACTGAGGGTGTGAGTTCAACACAATGTGTTTATTGCAACAAACAACAATGAATAAATAGGTAAATACTCCTCCCCTTCAAAAAAAAAAAAAAAAAATTCATGAAACCTCTTCTAAACTGTTTCCAAGCTGTACTGGTGCTAGCCTTTGCTTTGGTTCACATTTGAGAGGAGGTGACAATATTGAACAACAGATTTTCTCTGTATAAATTGTCTTTCTCAAACAACAGCAAATGCTGGTACTCTTTGATTTTCTTATTAACTTTCTCAATTTTTTTTATTTCTTAATGCATTTCTTCTGTTTTTCAGTGTAGCTTTGTAGATTAGCAAAGGCAAATTTTGAAAAATGGCTTTTAACCAGTAACTTCAGCCTTTGGAAAATAATGCATCTTTGTTGTTGTCAGTTTGATCAGGCTTATGTCCTGGACATACGTACCCAATGACAATATTCCCATAATAATTGAAGAAGGCCGATCTGTCAAACTGCCACACTCATAGGTGATCATGCGCTGGTATATGTTCCTGATTCTCAGCTGTCTATCATTCAAATCTGTCCATCTTATTATGGTCTGCTGTGATGTTTTTGTTCTATTCACTGAAATTATCTTTCAGCTTAGCAGCACCTAACCATGTGACTTCTCCTTTCTTGTCATATCAGTTATTTTAACTCCCTGCTCTCTAGCTTGCCTGTTTCTTCTGTTGCATGCTTTCATTGTATTCCAAATTCTGGGGCCCGTCGTGACTTTTGTAAAAAGAGGTGTGATCATGTCACTGCCTTGATTTACTTTCTCCAGTGGTTGCCTGTTTCTCAGAGAGTTTCATACAAAATCAATGCATTATGCTTCAAGTGTAATAATGGTATTGCTTCTTCTTACCTCTGAATGTACACCCCTGCTTGACCTCTCTGTTTTGCTTCTGACCCTACTTGTTTACAAGTTCCTCAGTATAGATGTTCCACAGTCAGTTGCCATTCAAATGAATGTTGATGTAACTTGAATGAGCTTCCCCTGTTTCTGTGACGATACAGACTTTGTCTTCATTGTAGTGTAACTTAAAGACATACGGTTTCAGGACGTTTGTCCAGCATTGATTTCCCCTCCTACATGTCCCCCCTTTATCCCCATTTCCATCCTGTCCTTCCCCTATGTCTGCTTTGTGCCCTTGACTTTTTGTTATTGTAAATGTATATTTTACTGAATGGTGATAGTGTTTAAGCACTTTGATTGTGTTTGTATATATATCATGAATATTATTATCATCAGTACTGTTACAGTTTTTACTACTTTTTTCAGAATAGTGCATATCAGTCGTACGTGTCTGATAATGCTGGTGACAAATCAACACAAAAATTGCTGACTTGCAGGCAGTCATATGCTGACCCCAGTTTTTTTCTCCATCAAGGGTATCTATCATATATATGTATGTCTTATCCAGCTGATGACAGTCGGCACAAAAATGTCACACTCACAGGTGGTCATATGTTAGTACTGATTCTTATCATTGTCAAGGGTATCTGTTGTACATGTTTGATAGTGCAGGCAAAAGTGGAGTGTCTAAGATAATCACCATTAGTGAGGACATTTGAACTCTGTTTACCACAGTATATTAGTTATGTGTATATATACTATATATATCTCAGTCCATGCCATTGAAATGAGATGTTATCACAAGATCAACAGATACACTGAGTATATCACCAGTAAATTAGTGTGCGAAACTGTGAAGCAGCGCATTGGATCATATGAAGATCTGCTAACATCAGATTTATAAGAAAATAATTAATTGGTATATTATGGCCATGTAACAAGCTGCAGTGGTTTTGCTATAATCAGTCCTCTAAGGAACTCATGAAGAAGAGGATGGAGGGGAACAAGATAAAAGATGGACTGACACATTGCAGAATGGACAAAGAAACTGATTTGCAGAGATTTTGGCTTTGGTACACAGCCAACACTGTGAAGGAATCTAATGAACAAATTAGTAGCGTGGCATCCTAATGACTAGGGAGAAGAAGGAGATGTACATCTCAATCTGCAATGGTAACTTTTATTATACAATGAAATTTGTTTATACCTGCTCAGTCATGGTTAGTTTTAGGCAGAAAAATTAATAAATAGATTAAAATAGATATAACAACAATTAGGGCCTACAAGAAATGATGAATAAATAAGAAGAGCGAAAACCATCCAGGAATAACTGCAAGTTTCTACGTCTCATGTGTTACTATTGACTAGTTCCATTTCTAGTCTTGTCATTATTATTTTGTTTACAGTAATAATGATGATGATGATGATTACTGGTAATGATAATATTAATGATTATTATTCATTTATTTTTGTCATGTAATGATGTATTGTTCACCTACTTTTAAAGTGCCTGTTATGGTATATATATTGTTAGAAAGAGTTATGTATGTGTCGCTCTGTGTTAAAAGAAGACAAAAACTGTAATAGATGAAAAATAAAGTTAAATCGTGGCGCGTTTATCAATCACCACTTGTTTGACTGTTAGTTTTTGCATATAGGTGAAATATTTGCACTTTGTTAAAATCTATAAATAAGATTGTATCTTTAAGTGCCTTTCGTTTTTTGATATTTCGTATTCTGTAGTGTAATGTATATTGCTGTTTTGTATATATTGCCTTTGATCTTAACCTTGTGAGATTTTCAGTTCTGATTAAATCTAATTCTTTATGTGTTTACACCCATACAAAAGCTTTGATCTTAATTTGTTTGCTTCTGTTTAAGTGTAATACCTGAAAAGAATGTGTTTTAATGAACAAGTTTTTTCGTGATATGATGATGAATGCGCCAATTTCTCCAGTTTTTGTTAGCAATGTTTTTGTTGCCATGTGATCAGTACATCTATTACCAATACAACTTTTAACTCACACAAATTTTGAAATAAGTTACTGTTATAACCACTGTCTCTTGAGACTGAAGAGAAGTTCTTGTCCTTTATAATTATTTATTTCTATTTCTTTGCACTTTGTTTCTAGCCAGGTTTCCTTAGCTGCATCACTTCTGGAAGTTCTGAACTAGAAATTTCCTGTATTCTGTCATTCTCTGTCACTTTCTTCCTCAGTACTAGCAAATGACTTGCCCTCCAGTCTACTCAGTAAAAATACAGTGTGATGTAGCCCAGTATCTTTTGATAGATTTTGACCTGCCATTGTCCGTTATGATGCCTGATCCCTCTTTCATATGTGTCCCTTCCAGAAGATATAATTTTATACTTGCCTGATGTTATCATGCCTGAATGCCTGCTCTTTTTGATCTCACCTCTCCTAGTCTTAAAATATCTGATGTTCAATCTTTTCATTTCTATCTTGATATTTCCTGTTTTTCCCTTCTGGAACATTGCGCGCTGTTACAATTCTTATGTCTTTTAATCAGATCGCAGAAGCCTGATGACAGTCTGGTGTCACCTGCTCAGCATGACTTCCCCTGCTGGGTGAAGGTGTTTCAGTAAAACTTCTATTTATATCATTCTAATGTTACAGTGCAAGAAATTATATATATGGATACATTACCACAAAACTTGGTGCTAGTCGGTGAGCAAAAGAAAATGATGAAAGATGAATTAAGAATGTGATAATGTAATTTAATAATATAAACGTTCATTAACTGTACATATCCATTAATTTCTCCCCTGTAAAATGTACTCATTATTTTATCAAAGACAGTGTCTGTCATGAGATTAAAGACAAGTTCTTGCATTAGAACATTTGTCAGAAAAGATGTATTGCCACAAAGCTTACTGCTAGTCACTAGACAAAAAGGTTATTTAAGTTAAATGTTTGAAATGATAAAAAATTATAACCATCATCGTGACATATATTTTAGAAATGTTCATACATATATTTATATATATATATATATATAATATATATATGTGTGTGTGTGTGTGGTGTGTGTGTGTGCGCGCGAAAGCAAGAGGTGACAAACATGCAGTCACTAGCCAACACACTAGATGCATCACATCAGCCATTTGACATGCCAATAATAAATATATTACATATATTGTAATAGTGCAAGAATTTATATACCCTGTAATTGGAATTTGATTCTAGTATTGTAAATGTAATAGTGCAAGATTTATACACATTGAAATCAGAATTTGGTACTAGTATTGCGAATGTAATAGTGCAAGAACTTATATACACAGAAATCAGAATTTGGTGCTGGTATTGTAAATGTAATAGTGCAAGAATTTATATGCATTGAAATCAGAAATTGGTGCTAGTAAGTGAGCAAAAGAAAATGATGAAAGATGGATGAAGAATGTGACAGTGTAAAGTAAAAATGTAAATTTCATTTCATGAGCTGTTGCCATTTTTGAGATTGAAGAGCAGTTCTTGCCTGTTAAGTTAAAGATAAAACATTCGATGGGAATTGCTGGGGGCTCTTTAAGTATATATAGTATATTCACCCTCTGGATATTCAGTACTAGAAATTTCATAATTTCTGTCACTTGCTTTGTTTCTAACCTGTTCCTTTGCTTTCTGTCATTTCTTCCTTTCTTATTTTCTGCCTCACTGATTAATTCATCTTTATGTTTTCCATAGAGCCTTACGTACTTTCTGTTGGGATTTATATTTGGATACATGTACATGCAGTTTTAGCACTGTGGAAATGTGAACTGCAATTTTTTGGTGCAGTTGACCACTTTTTGTGTATGGTTTTGTGTGTTCACTTTTATTTATGTGTTTTTACTCAGATGTATTTTTAATCCTCCTAGCTTTGTCAGCTCCAAAATGATGAGGTCAAGAAACGGCCAGATATGTAAAAAAAAAAAGCCTACTCATATATTGAATGCAGTTGAAAGTTGTAGCCACGAAAAGGGGAAACAATGGTGACTGTACTGTGCTTTAAAAGCTAATTTACCAACCTCTGTGTTCTCGACAATTCAGAGTGCAATTTGTAGACCTAATATGAAAGGAGATGTATTGACTTGAACTTGTTTTGCTTACTACCAATAGCTGTTATTACACATTGTATGTATATAGAATATCGATAGGAGCACATCTGTTGCTTTATTTCAGGTTTTATAATTGGTGATGCTCTTGTTAATTAGTGTGTATAGACTATAGTGTTTTCCTGTACTGATTTGTTCCAGTCTTAATGCATTCCCCTTGTGTTGTGTTGTGTGTGTGTGTGTGTGTGTGTGTGTGTGTGTGTGTGTGTGTGTGTGTGTGTGTGTGTGTGTGTGTTTAACCACAAAAACAAGTACAAAATATACTTTTGTTAATTTTGTTGGTCTGATTCTCATTCTGTCTCTGTCTCTTTCTGCCATGTGATACTCACAACTGCCCCTGATGAGGTACTAACTTTTGGTTTTTGATTCCAGAAGCCTTTGCATAAACCATACACAGTGGGAAGATAATAAGATTCTACTTAACGGTGTTTTTGTTGTTTGATACTTAACTGTCTATTTTTGTATCATTCTGGCATTAAGACAAAATCATGTTGCCCACGTGGGGTTTGAAAGCACAACCTCTGAATTGTCAGAACAGTGCTGTTACCAGTTGATCTATTGTCCCACAATGCAAGCTTGAGGTGTTCCCAGTGTTTCTTGTCATTGGTAGGGCCTACGTGTATATCTCTTTGAGTGGTGTGTGGTGTGTGTGTGTGTTGTGTGTGTGTGTGTGTCTGTCTGTCTGTCTGTCTGTCTTTGTCTGTGTGTAAGTGAGTGAGTGGTGGGTGGTGTGTGTGTGTGTGTGTGTGTGTGTGTGTGTGTGTGTGTTGTCTTTCTGCCCTTTAGCTCACTTGCAAAGAGCGTCATTTTGTTAACACAAAGGTTGTGAATTCGACCCTCATGTGGCCCAAATGTTCATGCAGGCTGGCCGGCTCTTTTGATAGAGCTGTGGACTCCAGACTCTTATGTCTTGAGTTAAGTCCCGCCCCTCAACACAACAAAAAGGTGGCTTGTTCACCACCCATCTTCATGTTTTAATCGTTCTGATAATGTCACTGTTTCATAAGTCCCATTCCACTGCCCATTTCAAGACCTTGCTAGCACTTAAGGTTTTGCGCAGGCTCGAGGAACCAACTTGAAAACTGCTGCCAGATTTGGAGCATGTATGGATTTGTCCAAGGGTGATGAACTCCTCATGAACAAACACCAAACCCTGTGTACAATGGAATGTTTATATGTATGGTTAAATGATTTTGCCAAAAAGGCGCCAACAGTAGTAATATTTGTCAAAACATACACAAATTTGAAAGAAAATAATGCCAGAAAGATATCAAAACTTGCATAAATTTGAAAGAAAATATGCCAGAAAGATACCCACATTATTCATGAATTTATGCACAATCATCATGCTGTCTTTTCTAAAATCCCTTTTGCTTACTTAGTTTGCTTGAAGATTGTGGGGATGTTGATTTGTTACTGGAATTCAAAATATGTCATTCCAAAGGAGTCATGTCACATCATATCATATATTCCTTCAGACAGAGTATGAATTTTATTAATTAATTAATTAATCAATTTGTTTATTTTAGTCATATCATATCATATCATATCATATCATATCATATCATATCATATCATATCATATCATCATATCATCATATCATATATAATCCCTTCAGACAGAGTATGAATTTTATTGATTAATTAATCAACTAATTACTTTATTTATGAATTTCTTTATTTCTTTCTTATGTATGTATTTATTTATGTATTTCAATTAATCAATTTATTTATCATATCATACCATATCCTTTCAGAGAGAGTATGAGTGTTATTAATTAATCAACTAATTAATTTATATATTTATTACTAATTTATTTATCTTTATTTCTTTCTTTATTTATTTAATGTATTTATTCATTCATGTATTTATTTATTCATTATGATGTTGATGATCATCATCAGTATGATGATAGTGATTATTTTAATAATGATGTGATGAACCATGTTATGTTCAAGAGTTGTCATTACATGTGTTATATTCTGTTTCCCTGATATATCCTTTTTGGTGTTGGGTTTTGTCTTTAAAGTATAGTCATATTTGCTGTTTTGCATCTGTTGAGCCGGATTTCCCTGTTTTGGACTTTTGTTTTTCTTGAAATTAAAGGCAGACTATTGAACAGTGTTGTAAATTTGCTTCTCTGTTAAGATTTGGAGAGAGAGGTAGGCATGAGAGAGAGAAAACGTGTATGTTTGTGCGTATGTGCATGAGCGCGCATGTGTGTGTGTGTGTGTGTGTGTGTGTGTGTGTGTGTGTGCACGTTGTAGGCCTGATTCTTTTTGAGATCTCTGTCTTTGTCTCTTCTACAACAAGCAAACAAACAAACAAAAGATTCTAGTGCCAGAAAAACGTTGGTTCTTATGTACAGAAAGTAAGGTAAAGGTTGTAGGATAAGCCTGAAGTCAAATGGGAATGAAGTGTCAGAAACATCAATATTTCTCAGGGCCAGCTGCATTGTAAGGGCAGTGCCCACCTGCTCTCCCTCCCTGCTTTACCTTCCCTATCCCTTAATAGGGCCAGTGTATCCATTTACAGCTGGGTAAACTGGAAAGTACGATTAGAAAGTGTTATTTTCTTTTTTCTATTGCCGAATCCGAGTTAAACCCATGCAGTCAGATTGAAAGGCAGGGAGCTCTACTTCTCGGCCAACCAAGTCACTGCTTTTGAGAGAGAGCATAATTATCCTCAAAGCGTAATTATTTAATAACAGGATGATGATTTAACAGAGTGCTCTGCTGTACCATCCTTTCAGCTCTTGACTCTAGAGTTCACAGTCTGTTGAAGAGAGATTTGTTGCACTTAGACAATTTCAAACGCCTAAAGATTAACATCAGGAAGAGAGTTCTTGAATGCTATATAGAACTGATAATCTTATACGGTTGTGAGGCGTGGACAGTCAACACGCAAAGCCAGAAGAAGATTGAGGCAGCCGAGATGTGGTTTCTGAGAAGAATGTTGAGAGTTCCATGGACTGCAAAGAAAACAAACGAGACAGTCTTGATGGAGGCAGACAGAAGAATACATGTACCATTGATAAGGAAGATTAGGAAAAGACAGGCAACATTTATAGGCCATTTTATGAAGAAAGGGGATTTAGAGCACGTGGTCACAACAGGAAAGTTGGAGGGAAAGAGAGCACCAGGTAGACCCAGGGAGAAAATATTGGACGAACTTGCAGGGCAGCTGAGGACAGAGAGGGTGGAAAATGTGCTTGCGGCAACAAGGGATAGACACATATGGAGGGCCATGATCGCCAGTGCCATGCGGCAGGGCACATGATAATAGTGATGAGACAATTTCAAACACATTCTGCCTAATCTGGCAGAATTCTGAAATTGTGCAAAACGTTACATGCCAGCAGGATCTTGAAATGTGAATGCGGGAATTAGGGAGGGACTTACGAAACATTAAACTTGCCCATCAGAATGACAGAAACATTAGGATGGACGGCAAACAGGTCAATTTTTAATGTCGTGAGCTGGGATTGAACTGGAGATATCAAATCTTGAGTCCATGGCTCTATCAGTTTCAGTTACAGTTTCTCAAGATGACGTCCCGCGCTCGGAACGAATTCGATACGCACTAACGTCACAGGTGCCACGTGTATGGTGACCCATGAGCTGGCCAGGTCCTGAGGCCCTACCTAGACTATGTTTTACCTAGTCTAGATTTCATACTGGTATTTCATCAGGCTACCACTGGATAATCTTGGTTACATGTAAATGGCATGTATAGTATGTGTGTATCTTACCTTCAAAAAAGGAACATACATATAAAGTAAATACATAATTAAAGGTCTGAATCCCGACACAACTAGCTATTCTGTATAAACTCGTCTCACATGACAGACCCCCCCCCCCCCCCTACACACACCTAGTCAATGCTCAAATGCTCAGCCATCTATCAACTAGGTGAAGACAATATTTTCTTAATCATAGGTAAGTAAGTAAGCAAGCAAGCAAGTAAGTAAACAAGCAAGCGAGTGAGCAAGTGAATAAGGAGTAAATAAGTAGGTGAATTAATAAGTACAAAATAAAGGAGTATACAGATAAATGAACAGGTAAGAGATGAAATAACAGTAAAAACATGCATATATCCTATCTATCGAAAGAACTAACCAGCCAGCAAAACTGTAGCTTGCTAGAGGTTAACCCACAAACCCTACGTTATGCGCATGGAGTTTTTTTTTTTCTGGCAGGTGCCTAGATCCATAATATACCTTGAGCATGAGGCTGAGGGACGAGCCATTCAACCAACCATCATCATGAATGATAAAGAAGAAGGAAAGCCACTTTTTGACCCAAACAAAATCAGAGATGGAAAGAATATTTCAGGACCTGTTGAATCCATTAGAAGAACAAGAGAATGTTGTATTATTTCAGTCAAAACAATGTGTTAAAGAGGAGCCTGGCATGCCCTTGTGGAAGAAGAAAGGTGATAAGAGAGATTTTAAGACATACCGGAGCATCTCGCTTCTCAGCCACATAAGTAAAATGTATGCTCAAGAATTGGAACAGAGAATTTGACCTATCGTAGAATTCCAACTCAGGCAAATTTTGGGTTTAGGAAAAGAAGAGATTACAGATGCAATCTTCGCTCTTAGATAGATGTCTGAAAAGATAATTTAGTATGACAAAGAACTAAACGTGGTTTTTGTTGACTAAGCGAAAGCCTTCGACAGAGTAGAGAAATATGCTATGGGCAGATCTAGAACCTACAGCGTCCAAGGACAGTTATCAGAGAATGTCATGGCGATGTACTAACACAATCGAAATGCAGTGACAAAACCAAACGGCCTCAGTGATTGGTTTGATGTAAAAACAGGAGTATGCCAAGGTTGTGTTTTGTCCTCTCTATTGTTAATTACTTGTATGGACAGGATCACAAAAAACGCAAATCCAAATCTCGAAGACCTGAATGAACTACTCTTTGCAGATGACAAATACCCAATTAATGAAGATGCAGAAGAGTTACAGGAATACTTCAGTAACTTGAATGCAAACTGTGAAGAAAATTAGCGTGTCCAAACCAGAGATTATAAACGTGAGCAGAAGCCCAGGCAAACTGGAATTACAAGTCAACAACATGGAACTGAAACAAGTTAAAGAATTCATTTATTCAGGAAACATCTTTACAAAAGAATGGCAGCATGGATAGGGAAATCGAAACAAGAATCCAGAAAGCAAATGCAGTGACTTATCAGCTAGCCCCTCTGATATCACATCCAAACTTACCTATGGATACAAAGCGTCAACTAATAAGCTCTATTTTTATACCAACACTTTGATATCAGTGCCAGACATGGACACTTAATCAAAGACAAAAGGAAAAACAACAGTTTGTAAGATGACGTGTCTCAGAAAAACAGTGAATGTCACACGTCGAGACAAGGTCAGATATGAAGTCATTAGAGACACTGTGGGGACTGTGCCATGTCTAGAATACAGAGAAACAGAGGTTGAAATGGTTCGGTCACCTCATGAGGCTTCCAAGCGAACAGCCAGCATTCAAAGCTTTTAACACGAAAAGGCGTGGATCCAAAGGAAGGGTGCGTCCAAGGAAAAGCTGGATGGGTGTGAAAAAAAATGGCTGAAAGAATGAATCTAAGTATTGCAGCCGCTACCCATTTGGCCCACGTCCGAAAACTCCACCCCCTCGACGCTTAAGGCACAAGAGGACAGTAAAAGTATATACCAGCTGCAGTCATTGAGAGGTTGGTCGCTTAGGCGCAGTTGAGCGACATATGTGTCGTCGTATTGTCAGGTAGTCTTACAGAAGTCCAGTGCTGTAGACCTCGTAACCTAGAGCACTGAGGACAGGAAAACATCGGACGTTTTCAATGCATGCAGACCTAGAAGTTGCCCACGCCTGGTAGAGGGTAAAGGTCATGCTGTGCCGTCATGTTTGTCCGTGCTGGCCCGTGTGTCGACGTTACAGACCTAAGGATGATGTCTACGCATGATAGAAGGTGAAGGTCCTGCTGTTGCTGTTTGGTCCATATGTCCAGTCCCGTGTGTCGTCGTTGCAGTTCCCCTGGCTGCCCACGCCTGTGGAAGAGGCGTCCCAATCGGGGTTTGGCTGTCTGGCGTTCCAGTCCAATCACGGTCGTCGTCTCTATGTCTGTGAGGTGTCCCAAATATTGTCGATTTTTTTTCTGACGTTTTGAATGTGTAGTGTGTTCATAGTGTACTGTGTTAGTCGTATGTCTTAAGTCATGTTCGGTAAGCAAGTCAAGACTATGTAACAGTTATGTGTTCGTATCGAATTGTTGCGCAAATGAGTCAATGTCCGTCACTTGCTTGTTGTATTGCATATTTGCAGCCTCTGGAATTGTGTGTACTGTTGGAAGCCTGATGTTTTCGGAATAATATGCTGCGATGGCCGAGTGGTTAAGGCGTTGGTCTCGAAATCCAACAGGATATTCCCGCGCAGGTTCAAATCCTGCTCGCAGCGGTTTATTATTTATTATTATTATTATTATTTTTATTATCATTATTATTATTATTATTATTATTATTATTATTACATGTAACCAAGATCTTTCCAAAACATCCAAAGAGGAGTCAGACAGGGTTGTGTTTTGTCACCAGATATGTTTTCACTTTACAGCGAAAACATCATGAGAAACCTAGAGGAAGACCCTGGATTAAAGGTTGGAGGAAAAATGATAACATTCGATACGCAGATGACACCGTGCTAATTGCAGAAAATGAAAGGGACCTACAAAACCTTGTGAATATACTAGAAATAGAAAGCAAAGGTAAGGGGTTGGAACTCAACAGCAGGAAGACTGAAGTCATGATGATCAGTAAAAACATGAAATCCCCTCATGCAAAATAACAGCAAACGGCACAACCTTGAGACAGGTTGATACGTTCAAATACCTGGGAACGACCATTTCACCAGACGGCAGATGCACATCAGAAATAGCCAGCAGAATCGGCCAAACCAAAACGGCATTCAAGAAGATGAAAAGCATTCTTGCCAACAAATGCCTATCAATTAACATGAGGAAGAGAGTTCTTGAATGTTATATAGAACCAATACTGTTATACGGTTGTGAGGCGTGGACAGTCAACAAGCAAAGCCAGAACAAGATTGAGGCAGCTGAGATGTAGTTTCTAAGAAGAATGTTGAGAGTTCCATGGACGGCAAAGAAAACAAACGAGACAGTCTTGATGGAGGCAGACACAAGAAGATCATTGATAAGGAAGATTAGGAAAAGACAGCAACATTTATAGGCCATTTTATGAGGAAAGGGGAATTGGAGCACCTGGTCACAACGGGAAAGCTGGAGGGAAAGAGAGCACCAGGTAGACCCAGGGAAAAGATACTAGACGGACTTGCAAAGTGGCTGAAGACAGGGAGGGTGGAAGAGATGCTTGAGGCAACAAGAGATAGAAACAGATGGAAGTCCATGATCGCCAACGCTTTTGGCAAGGCACCTAATGATGATGAACCAAGAGTATTCCAGTGGTAGGCTGATAAAATACCAGTATAAGATATAGACTAGGTAAAATATAGTCTAGGTAGGGCCTCAGGACCTGGCCAGTTCATGGGTTTATGTGCAGACTTAAGGCATGTGCCACGGCTGAGAAACTGAAACTGATGTTCTCGGTATACGGGCGGGTTTATTCTCGCTCATGAACATTGGAATGCTGTGCGCTGTTGTGTTAGCATCGATTTTGTTCACTAGAGGATGAATGTGTATTTTATTAAATTTGCTTGCAGCTATGTGCTTGAGATTTGCGAGTACGGGGAAGCTATATGAATTATGGTATTATTCATATTGAAGTAGCAGCCCAGTTTAATCACTAATGTGTGTGCAGGTGTGTTGTTGGTATGTACACTCAGTCATGAATTCAGATTAATTTTTTGTCTCTGGAATCTGCACTGATTATTTCAGTAAGATATTTTTCTATCATGAAATAGTGAGTCTATGTGCGTACAGAATCGTGTACTTGTGGGTAAAATGTATTGCTTGCACATAGTTACTATCTTAGAAAAAGAATAACATTATTCCGCCTTGCTTCGTAAATATTTTTGTCGTGAATAATTTGGGAAAAGCAGAACAATTTGTTTCTAGTGAATCGACCTTTTCTTTTTAAATTAAAATTGAGCTATTATTTTTTAGCTTTGTTTATGGTTCAAGCAAAATGGGTGACGGTTGAATGGTAGATTATTGTGGATGATGTAAACTTTGAGAAAGCAAAATGATATTTGCCCTGGGTGTCGCTCGTATTTTTGTTATTTCAAGTAAATGTCTAGCCTGGGGACGGCACTAGAACATGCCATGACGGTTGTGCAATGATGGGACCATTCTTGTTTTCTTTTCC
The DNA here is from genome assembly GCA_030674185.1 of Monoplex corrugatus. Classification (NCBI taxonomy): domain Eukaryota; kingdom Metazoa; phylum Mollusca; class Gastropoda; order Littorinimorpha; family Ranellidae; genus Monoplex; species Monoplex corrugatus. The sequence continues at coordinate 42,801,298 of JAPXFY010000021.1, read as the reverse complement.
GTTGCTGCATGGTTTTTCCAGGGAAGGGTTATTTGTTTGCACTTTTTTTTTGTCTTTGCCTCACAGGCTGAGGAAAAAAGTGTTGGTTGGCACTTTTAAGAGCCTTTACAGAACTTCGCCCGGCGTACCTCCACAACGCCTCAGGATGAGTTCCTGTCTGATTTCGTGCTGAGGCACTCCCTTCAATTCAAGATTGATTGATTGTCAGTTTTTACGTCGACACCCACTTCAGGTGATATGGCTGACTTATCTAATCCTATACTGACACCACCAGAACAACAATGATGATAAGATGGGACAATGAGAAGGCCAGTTTTAATTAAGCGCACCTCGGGATCCGAACCCACGACCATTACCATGTGAATCGAACTCAACGCACTTTATAACCCCTTTATGTTGTTCATTGCTCCATGAAGTGATACTGTTATGGCCTGGTCTACTAGGTGTGTAGCCTTCAGCAGCCGTTCTGTTTCTTATGCTAATTCAAGTAAACAGAATCCATTCCTCAGTTTGTTTACATTTTGGGATTGCTTGTTATTTCTTGAAGTCCCATCTGAAAGGCAAAAGGGCTGAGTACAGATAATGATTTGTCTTCGCCAGCCTCCTCAATCACGACCTGTACAACCCCAAATCCTGATTTTCCACGAAGCTTGGCGTCTGAGTCCTATTCTCTACCGTAAGTGTCTCTTTTCTCTTTTGGTTCGATGGATTTTATCATGAGACGTAAGCTCAACGAGGACAGAATTCAGTCGGTCACCCCAGGAGCACCGCCATGCTGGGGACGGGACAGTGGGTCGTCATTCACGTGGTGTCCATCCACCTGGGACCATACCGCGTGAATCCAGACTTTGTACTTTCGCGACTGACCAACTTACATCCATCCATCTCCTGGTCAAGTAGCTTGACCTGGAAAATCGTGGATGGGACAGGCAGAATAATCCACTGAACACGTACGACAACCACTCGTTAACGTGAAGATGAAAATGATGAATTAAGGGAAAGAAGATGGGACCGCACTTAATCTTATCTGTTGATCTGTCCGGCATGAGTAACCAGGGGCATCCATTTAATTAAACTGTCAATTAACCCTTTGACTCCCGCACCCTATCCATCAACTGCAAAAACTTAACCCTTTGACTCCTTCGAAGGGTTAAGATTTTGCTTTGCCAGCATGGTTTGCAATGCGGGATGCTGGTGGACAGGGTGCGGGAGTCAAAGAGTTGAAGTCCAGTCAATGTCATAGGGTATCAAGAAAATGACTAAAGATACAAAATTTTCCCGGGGGGGTGGGGGGGGTGGGGGGTACTGTGGAAAATACTAAGAAAGTTCGGTTTACCCTCAGAAGCTTGTCTCGCTGATTGCTCGATTTCTTTATGGCATGCTGGCCAAGGTGCAAGAGAATGGGAGGTATATTAACCCTTCCCAGTGCAGAATTGAGTTAAACAGGGATGCATTCTAGCTCCCACACTCTTCTCCATCTTTTTGACTGCAATGCATTCAGAGACTTTGACAAGCGTTTGAACACAAGTTCCGCTTACATGAAAAGTTTTCAGCCTTCGGCGACTCAAGCCAAAAACAAAACTGCTTAACACTGTCCTGTGAGAATTTCTCTTCACAGATGACTGCACACAGGCTGCACTTTGCACGAGGAAATCTGGCGCATCACTGACCTATTTGCTGCAACATGCAAACGCTTTGTGTTTAGAATTAACCTCGGCAGACTGAACTATGTTTCAGCCAATGTCATCTTATGCTTCTGGCACTTCAACACCCTCGACTGTCATTTACAACCAGGAGATCAAAACATAGTCTATGTGTATTCCACTACTTGGGCAGTACAGTTTCAGCTTTCAAACTTCCATTTGAGTTTCTCAAAATAATGTCTCCGCGCTCCGAATAAATTCCATGCGCACTGATTTCACTGAAGCCATGTGATGGACAAAATCCAAAACGATCGAGGCAGAAGCCTTAATAATAAAGGCAATTTATATAGCGCTTTCCAGAGCACAAAGCGCTTCACATAAAATCAGTATATAACTAAATACAAATAGATACACCAACATAAAATTTAAACATACCGCTGCTAACACTATATAACATAAAACATAAAATTTACGTTCAACAAGACATATTAACATAGTAAATTCAAATATTACTAAAAATAGTGACAATCATACAAAAATATTTTCTCTCTCTTTCTCTTCACACACACACACACACACACACACACACACACACACACACACACACAGACCCAAACACACTCCCTCTCTCAACCACTCAGTTTCTCTACTATCAAATTCTATCACGCTTACACATACTCTTACTCATACTCTCACTCTCTTGCCCCACCCCAACCATACTCTCGTTCTCTACCGTGCTCCCGATATTCCTTGCTCACTCTCTCTCTCTCCCGCACTGCCTCTCTCTCTCTCTCCTTTCCTCCCTCCCACTCTCTCCCTCTCTCCTGCTCGCATAAACATGCTTCACACACACACACACACACACACACACACACACACACACACACACACACACACACACACACACACACACACAAACACACACACACACACACACATATATGTAGGAACGATGATCAGGGCTGAGAGAGAAAAGAAAGAGAAGATCAATGAAAGTATTGAGTGAAAAGATAGGTCTTCAGACTAGACTTGAAAGAAGGAAGACATTGCTTATGGCGAATATGATAGGGAAGGGAGTTCCAGGTCATGGCAGCAGAGTGGGAGAAAGCTCTCTGACCATGCAGTTTCCGATTGAAACGGGGAACACAGAAAGTTCTTGTGTCGGTAGAGGATCGGAGAGTTCTGGATGGTACATACACCTGAAGAAGTTCAGACAGATAAGAGGGAGCGGAGCAAGTAAGAATTTTGTAACAGAGACAGCAACATTTGTATTTGATTCTTTGTTCAACTGGAAGCCAATGCAACTTTTTCAGAAGAGGAGAACATGACTGGGATCTAGGGGCTTTACAAACAAGCCTAGCTGCTGAATTCTGAACACGTTGGAGAGGTTGAATGACAACTGAAGGGCAGCCGATTAGAATAGAATTACAGTAGTCCAAGCGTGAAAGAATATAAGAGGAAACAAGAGTTTTAGTGGCCTCCTCAGTAAGAAAGGGGCGGATAGAAGCAATACGTCTTAGTTCCATATAAGAAAGCTGGCATATCTTAGTGACATGTTTTTGCATAGAAAGATCATGATCTAAAAGAACTCCTAAATCCCGGACACAGTCAGAAAATTCAATGGAACTAGAACCTATAGGGAGAGAAGAAGAAAGTGTGTTGATATCATGATGTGAGAAACGTATAGCCTCCGTCTTGTCACAGTTAAGTTTCAGTTTATTTGATGACATCCAGAGATCAATGTCAGAGGTACAGTTTTGGAGAGAAGAAATTGCATCAGGATAGTCATCAACAGAAGCTGAATGAAGAAGCTGAGTGTCATCCGCAAACATTTCATGCGAAATGGAATGGCTGTGGATGACATCAGAAAGAGGGGTAGTATACAGAATGAATAAAACAGGACCGAGCACGGAGCCCTGAGGCACACCAAAATCGAGGAAGGTTTCATTTGAACGGTGACCATCCACTAGCACAAACTGTTTCCTGTCTGAAAGATAAGAGTGAAACCAATTAAGAGCTAAGTCTCTAATACCAAATGTATGTTCCAAACGGGAGAGAAGAATTTCATGGTCTATGGTGTCGAAAGCAGCTTTAAGATCTAACAAGAGGAGGACAGAAATTTTATTTTTATCTAACGAATTGAGAATATCATTAAGGATACGAAGGATGGCAGTCTCTGTGCTGTGCTCTGGACGATATGCTGACTGATGGGGAGATAGAAGGTTGTTGGCAGTCAAATGAGCTGAAAGCTGGTGGAGGACAATTTTCTCGAGAATTTTGGACAGAAAGGGGAGGTTGGAAATGGGGCGGTAATTTTTCAACACGTTGGGGTCAAGGGAAGACTTTTTCAGGAGAGGCTTAACAAGAGCAGTCTTAAAATCAGAGGGAACAGAAGCTGAAGATAGTGATTCATTAAGAATGCGAGTGATAGTGGGGAGAAGGGTGTCGAGGTGGTCATAGAGAAGAGGGGTGGGGATGGGGTCGAGAATACAAGAGACTTTGGGGACTCAGTAATCAGCTTCCGTACAAATGATTCAGAAACAGGAGTAAACTGACAGAGTGGTGTACCTTTATAAATAACGGACTGGTCAGTTGTGTCAGAGGATGACAGAAACCCATCACGGATGGTCAGAATTTTCTGGGTAAAAAAGTCGGAAAACAATTTTGGTAACTGAGATAATTCATGTGTGGACGGCAGAGTAACATCGGAAACCTTTCCCAGCATGCCTGTGACAGTTCTAAAAAGATCTTTGCATGATACTGCTGAAACAACTTTAGAAGAATAGAATTTAGTTTTAGCATCATGGACGAGATCGACAATTTTCTGTTTTGCGGTTTCATAAATCTGCTTATGTACCGTCAGGCGAGACGATGCCCAGCGACGCTCAGCTTTACGGCGCTCACGCTTAAGTTGCAAAAGATCATGTGCCACGGAGCTGTACCACGGGGCAGAGCGACGCTGCTGCACCCTGTGCTGACGTAAGGGCGCGTGCTTATCCAAAACTGTTCGCAAACCGAGACTAAAATCAGAAAGAGAAACATCATGAGTAATGACACTTTTTAAATCTTGAGAAAATGCTGCCTGATCTATCTGGCGAATGGCACGAATATATTTGAATTGGGGTGTTGATTTTTGTTTTAGAACACTAAGATGACAGACAATACAAATATGGTCAGACATAAGATAATTACTACACTTTGCAGATTGTAAAAGATTATCATTGTCACGAAAAATTACAAGGTCTAAAATATGACCACTGCTAGGAAAAGTAGGTTCGTTAACAGCTTGAGACAGACTAAACATTTGCAAGAGTTCCCGAAACTGTCTTGTTCTGGAGTCATGCTGATCTTGATAATGGATATTAAAGTCACCAACAATCAAAAGATTACTCTCACACGTGATGGAATAGTCAAGAAAGTCTGGGAGCTCATCGAAAAACATAGTGTGGGTCAGTTTATTTCTTTGACTGGGGGGAGGACGGTAGACACAAAGCAATCGAAGTTGCTGGCGTTGCACAGTCAACATTAATTCAGCAACCTCAAACGAGGTGTGGGTGAAGGAGAACGAGGTGTTGACAGAGGTGTGAGATGCAAGACAATCTTTCATGATGACGGCAATGCCGCCACCACCTTTAATCAAGCCAGTCAGCTGACGGGGAAAAGAAAACAGTTTATATCCCGGTGGTGTCAAGTCCGCCATCTTGCTCTCATCGCCGGACTCTTTAAGCCAGGTCTCGGTGAGGACCATAATGTCGACATCGTGATCTGTCAGAAAGTCTACGATCGCCGTACGCTTCCGGGCCACGCCCACAGACTTGGCGTTGAACAGGCACACACAGAGCTGGTTTAGTAAATCGGAGCTCTGTAAGGGAACCTTGATCAAGTTATGCAGGTTGGCTCGGGAGGGGCGGGCTGTGGAGCAGATAGACACATTGGGGAAGGGTGAAAGGATGGAAGAGCTGCATGGTTCAAAGCCTGATACAAAGAGGGACTGATGGGAAGGTTGTTGACTGGCAATCACTGGTATCTGCCGCAGTTTTCTACTGCCGCCACGGCAAGAACGGTAACGCGGCAGACGGTAGCCAATCCTTAAATCTTTGAGACGGCTGATAACAGCAGGGAGACGTGTGCTGGTTTGTTTACAAGCCAAAAGTTGATCCCGCGTGTAGGCAAGACGGGCGACTGCTTTTTCCGCATTCCAGGGGCCACCGACGTCACTCACAGGGCCAGCGCTGGTGTGCTCACAGTAGAAAATAGGTCGCACGGGAAAAGCGTTCGAGTGCACGGGAAGGAAAAATGGCGGCACTCGTGGATTGTCAAGACCAAAAAGAAAAACTCTTACTGACAGAAGGAGGAAGAAAAAGAATGTCCTGACGGGCAGCGGAGCGCAGAAAATCCAGCACCAGTCTATCCCGAAGCACACTGACAAATCACAAAACAGTCCATGCACACTACACAACCGAAACCGACGAAAAATGTCAGAGCGTTGACCGGTCATGCCTGTTAGGCGACCAAGGGCAGTCACTCTTAAGGCTGTGCAGAAGCCCCATGCGTTGGCACTGTCTTAAAGTCCTACCAAACGTGTTGGCTATAAATCTTACACTTGTGTCAGTCCGTCATTAGAACAATTTAGACTACATATTAATGACATGTGTATCTAAATTTGAAATGGCAACAAACAAACAAACCAACCAAACAAACAAAACAAAAACCAACCAACCAAACAAACATACAAATCATCGGCAACGGATGGAATTACAACATACCACTTAGTCTGAGCTTATCTCACCTGCGTCATATATCAATCACACTACAGAAATGATCTCCATTCAGCATAACATATATTCTCATCTGCCCATCAACATATTCAAAATAACATTTCCATTATAACAGCCGCTCCAGTCCATCCTCGAGAACGGAGGCGCACACACACACACACACACACACACACACACACTCTCTCTCTCTCTCTCTCTCTCTCTCTCTCACACACACACACACACACACACACACACACAAACAAACAAACGAACGAACGAACAAACAAAAAAACAAAGCAAAACAAAACGCAGCATAGCATCTTACGAACACACACACACACACACATACACATACACACACACACACACACACACACACACACACACACACACACACACACACACACACACACACACACACACACACACACACACACACACTCGAACAACAAACAACCTTCACCATTCGTCCAACTGCCTTGAAATATTTTTGAAAAAAATTGTTTTACCTCTGATTCAGGAAATGCCCCAACACTACCCAGTCCATGCTGCAGGAGCCTGCACAGTGTTGCTTCTGAGTAGTACCGACGTTTGCCTGATTGATGATGACTCGTTTTTCTTTTCTTGATAGATTTTTGGCCTCTTCCGCAAACTGTTCGTTCTTGACTAAGACGATCAATGGTATGATGTGTCACATTTACTTCCTGGTGGTATGATTTTAAGCGTCTGAGGACTCCAGACATTCCAAGATGAAGAATTCTTGTTGTAGTGACTTTACCTGCAAGTTTGTCTGCACGTTCATTTCCCTTAATGCCATCATATACAAGACAGCAGATCCAGGTGAGCTTTCGTAGATCGATATTGCTCATTGCCTTTTGCCAATCCTGGATGCTTACACCATCTTGCAGTTTCTGAAGAAGGTTCACCAAGTCAGTCAGGATGATTGCTTGACTTTCTTTTATTTCATTATCCAGTTTAACAGTTTACAAGAAACACCACGAGGGTGCGGATAGAACCTAGAGCACGAAATGCTTCGCCCTCTCCGGACAATCACCTTTCAAGCTCCGACGCCACTCGATAATCATTTCATCAAGCAAAGAGGGGCTCTCCATGCGTTGCATGACCAATTCGGACCCAGCCATCAGTTACTTTGTTTACAAACCGAATGGCAAGGTGCGGAGATGATAAACCCTGGGACAGCCACACAACGCGCACCAACCAGGTCCAGTCCAGCCTCCAGCCCAAGAGGGAATAGAAGACCCCTCTCTCGCCCCACCCTGGTCTTCATCTCTCTTTCAGGCAGCCCGTCCTGCCACCAGCTCGCATAGCTGCTAGGTCCTTTCCCCTTTCTAAAGTTTCGACAGTTAGCAGTCGGAAGTTCCCAGCTGAACTGGAGGTTATTATGTTACATGTAGCATTTTTTCATATATGGTGTTTCCATTTTCTCGGCTTCACTCCAGATTTGTTACTGGTGACTGAGCCATCCGTGTATATGACCACATATTTGGGGTTGCAGCTGACTTGTTCGGTGACTAGTTTAATTTTCTGCATCAGTTTTATCATCTGGCCTTTCGTGACACTGTCTCTCTAGACGTTTTAGTAGGATGGTTTTGTACGGGGTTTTGAAACGGTTGGATGTTTTCTCATTCTTCTGTCTTTTGAAGTCTGTTAGTTGACATACATGCTGATGTCGATTGTCTTGATGTTCTTCTTCCTCTTTGTATCCTTCCTCCTTGTTTTGAGTCTGTTCAGTCCTGGTCTTTGTCGTTTCATTTTTTTTTTTTCTTCATCTTCTTCTGAATCTTTGTAGCTGGGTTTATTTCTTCGTTGCCTTTTCAGTGATTGTTTAACTTTTATTCTTATCATTCGTTTTTGTTTCTCTTCTCTTTCTTTGTTTGGATGTTTTTCGTTTTTTGTTTCGGTTTTCTTTTTCCTCTCTTCTGTTCATATTATTGTCAATCTTCTTTGTCATTATGGCTACCTGGCTGAACCTGTCTCTCAGTGACAAAAAAGCTACTTACTGCGTAGCTTTCATCGGGGATCCGGCCGACTTCTTCAGCGCAACTGCTGGATTGAGAACTGGCTTCAGTGCGCACCGCCGTGAGCGAACTCACGACAGTGCGACTGAATAATTGAGGAGTACACCGATGGCAGGTTGTGTCGGCCCCGGTCACGGTTGAGGGTGGGGTTCCTTGCGGGATGTAAACTGCCTCCTTTACTCCCCTCTGGAACCATCTTGCTTCTTTGTCGAGAACTTGCACACTGTCCTTCTCAAAGTGGTGTTGGGTGTGGGTCAGATGTTCTCCCACTGGAAAGGATTCACGTTTGTGTTCTTTTAATCTTTTGTGCAAGTTGCGCTCAGTTTCGCCAATATAACTATGGTCACAGTCCTGGCAGTCTATCTTGTATATCACCCCTGATGTGTCCAATTTGTCTGTTTTGTCTTTGGGGTGGACTAACTGGCTTCTGATGGTGTTGGTGGGCTTGGCGTGGACACTGACTCCCAACTTCCTGATCTTCCTGCTGAGAGCCTCAGTGACGCCGCTGACGTATGGCATGGAGACGTGCCGTCTCGAAGGGGTTGGCCGTTCAGTGGAGGGGTGGGGTATGGTTTTCTTGCCCCCCGGAATATCCCAGGCCCACTTCTGATATCCTGATACACTGAGTACTTTTTTGATGTACTGCACCTCTTCTTCTCTAGCGGTGTCGATAGAGCAGATGGTCTTCGCTTGGTAGGTAAGGGTGCGGATTACTCCAAGCTTGTGTTCCAGTGGCTGGTGACTGTCAAATTGTAAGTACTGGTCCGTGTGAGTCAGCTTTCTATAGACGGAGAAGGCAAGGCCTGTCTCCATCCGGGTGATGCGGGTATCCAACATCGCGATGCTGCCGTTCTCTTCTACCTCATAGGTGAGCTTGATGGCAGGGTGTTGGTTGTTGAGATGGTTCGTGAAGTCTTCTACCACCGATCTTTTCAGTACAGTCATAGTGTCGTCCATGTAGCGGCCCCAGTAGCGTGGAGAAGTGTGGAACGACGCCAAAGCTTTCTCCTCGAAATTTTCCATAAAGAGATTGGCAACAATGGGACTCACGGGGGACCCCATAGCTGCACCCTCGGTCTGTTGGTAGAAGTGTCCTTCAAAGGTGAAGTAGGTGGTGTTGAGGCAGCAGGATAGTTCACAGATGTGTTCCACTGGCAGGTTGGTGCATTGCCGAAGGCTGTTGTTGACCTGTAACCTCCCCCTGATGTCAATGCTGTCCTTCACAGGCACACTGGTGAACAGGGCTGTGACGTCATAGGACACCAGAATCTCATCAGGTTGAGGTACAAACTTCAACAGCTTCTTCACCAGGTCTGCACTGTTTGCAATGGAATGTTCTGTCTTTCCTACCAAAGGAGAGAGGATGTCTGCAACGAAACGGGCCGTCTCATACATCAGGGATCCTCCAGAGGCGATAATGGGACGGAGGGGCACATCTTTCTTGTGCACTTTAGGCAGTCCATAGAACTTGGGCACATCAGTAGCTGAGGGGTGCAATCTGCGGTACTGTTCTGAGGAGAGTTCTCCTGACTTCTGTAGGCCTTGCAGTAGTTTGGTCAGACGGGCAGTATACTTGCTGGTGGGATCTTTGCTCAGCTGTTGGTAGGTCTTTTTGTCATCTAGCAGATTGTAAGCCTTCTCATAGTACTGCCCCTTGGGTAAGATGACTGTGGCACGGCCTTTGTCGGCTGGGAGAATCATGATGGAATCCTTCTTCCTCAATCCCTGTAGTGCGAGTCTTTCATCCCTGGAAATGTTGGATTTCGGGGGTTTGCTCTGTTTGAGGATATTCACACACTCTGATCGTAAGTGTGTGGCCTCTTCTGTTTGAGGACCAATCCATCGACACGCAGTTTCAATGCCGGTAATGTACTCCGTGATGGGAAGTTTGTCTGGAGTGACCGCGAAATTGAGCCCCTTTCTCAACACTGACAATTCTGCTTCAGTCAAACTTTGATCCGACAGATTCACCACCCACCTGTTTTTGATTTCTTGCGTTTCTTGATCACTGAAGGGAGTAATGGTCACGCAATCGTCATATTTTTGGTTTAGCCTGCAACTTGGCAAACTTTTTCCTGTGGCGCATGCGTACTCTGTCCCATTCACGCCTGACAGTGCAGTCGGATCAGGCAACCGTCTCCGCCATGATAATATCCTGTACACAAGCACTGAGTTCATCCTTCAAAATGGCGATCTTGTTGTTGATGATAACCAAACGACTGTTGATTTGTTTAATCCGTTCGTTCATGAGCGCACGCTGAGGACGATGAATGATGTTGTTTGCTGCCTGGCCTTTCATACTAATTTTGATCTTAAGACTTGTAGGGCACACATTTTCATGTTTACAATGCGGCGTGAAATGAAGATGGTTCCTGAACCTGGCTAGCAATCGATGTTCCTCTTCCAGTTCTCTAAAACTTTTGATGACTTTCCCGTCGAAATCGCGTATGAGACGTTGAGGAAGTTTTAACGACTGAGCGAAGTCATGACAGTGCGACTGAATAAGTGTTTTTTTTTCTTTTGTTGCTGTTCTTTTCATTCCTTAATAATTATTTATAATGTTTGTTATTTTGTGTGTCTTTTGTGCATTCTGTTGTTGTTTCGTTGTTACTCTTTCTCTTCTACATCTTTTTATGTCTCTTTTTGTTGCTGTTTTCATCCTTTTTGTATACCCCGCATATCGACTTTTACTTCTTTTTCTTTTTTTTTATTTAATCACTTCGTCTTCATTTTCTGTTCTTGACATTTCTTTGAATTCTTCGTATAGTTGTTTACCTTGTTCGTTGTATTCCACTTTGTTGTTGTTGTTTTTATTGTTGTCGTTGTTGTTGTTATTTCTATGTTTCCATTTCCATTTAATCTTGTTTGCTCTATTCGTTCTGGGTTTTCTTTTTCGTCTTCCAAAATAATGTCGATTTTGTTCTTCTTCTTCATTTCTGCTGTTATCGTTTTTCTATGTTTTCTTTTCCATTTTCTTCGTCTAATTCATTACTTTGTAAACTTTTTTCTTCTTCTTTTTTCTTCAACTTCTTTGACTTTTTCGTTGTCTTATTCGTCGTCGTCTTCATTTCGTTCATCGTCTCACTCTTCGTCATCTTTTTCGTCGACGTCTTCTTTGTCGTCTTCTTAGTCATTGTCTTCATCTTCTTCTTTGTTGTCATCCTCTTATTCGTTGTCTTTTTCGTTGTTTTATTCATTGTCTTCTTCTGTGTCTTCTTTTTCGTCGTCGTTTTCTTCGTCTTTGTCTTCTTCATCAACTTTTTCATCTTCTTCTTCATTGAATCCTTTCTTCGTTTTCTTCTTCCTCGTCATCTTTTCCTTCAGTTTTCTTCTTTGTTGTTGTCTTATTTGTCTCTTCTTCTTCGTCGTCTTCTTCTTCCTCGTCTCCTTCCTTGTCATCTCCTTCTTCTTCTTCGTCTTCTTCGTCTTCTTCAGCTTCGTCTTCTTCATCTGCTCATCTTCTTTTTCATCTTCGGCTTCCTCCTCGTCCTCTTCATCATCTTCGATGTCGTCTTCGTTTTCTTTGTCGTCTTCGCCGTGTTCATCTTTGTCTTCGTTTTCTTCGTTTTTATCATTTTCATCTTCTTCGTCTTCATCATTTTCATCTTCTTCATCTTCCCCTTTGTCCTCCTAGTCTTCGTCCTCATCACATTTTTCTTTGTCTTTGTCTTCCTCATTTTTTCTTCGTCTTCATCTTCTTCGTCTTCGTTATCTTCGTCTTTGTTGTCTTCGACTACGTATTATTTGTGTTCATTTGTCTTCTCCATATTCGTCTTCTTCGTTGTTTTCATCTTTTACTTCAGCATGAGTGTGTGTGTGGGTGCGCATGTGTGTGTGGGGGTGCGTGTGTGAGAGTATGTGCGTGTGTGTGTGTGTGTGTGTGTGTGTGTGTGTGTGTGTGTGTGTGTGTGTGTGTGTGTGTGTGTGTGTGTGTGTGTGTTTGTGAGTATGTGAATATGTGTGGGTGTGCATATGTATGCATGTGTGTGCGTTTTAGTAGGTGTGTGTGTGTGAGTGTGTGGAAGTGTGTGCGACTCTGTGTGTGTGTGTTTGTGTGTGTGTGTGTGTGTGTGTGTGTGTGTGTGTGTGTGTGTGTGTGTGTGTGTGTGTGTGTGTGTGCGTGCAGCGGCGGAAACATGTATGTTAGAAAAATTCATGATAAATGTGAACATGTTCGTTTGAGACAGGCAAGAGACATGTAGATTTAACACTAATCACTTGATCTCTTTTATCATTGATATGAACTTTCATCACAAATTCTATGTTTTAAATAGCTATGCTTTGTTGTCAGTGGACATTCTGATTTTACTTGAGAAAGACATTAAAGTCGAAAATTTGACCCCTCTACAACAAGGTGTTCGGCTGTTGTGCACAGTAAGAATTGTTTTCATCTTCTTTGTCTTCATTTTCGTCTTCTTTGTCTCCTTCGTCTGCTTCATCTTTTTCATCTACTTTGTCTTCATCTGTTTTGTCTTCTTCGTCTTTCTCTGCTTTGTCGTCTTCGTCTTTTTCATTTTCTTTGTCGCCTTCGTCATCTTCGTCTTCTTCATCGTTTGTCTTCTTTACCTTCTTCATCAACTTTGTATTTGTCTTCTTTGTCTCCTTCGTCATCTTCGTCTTGTTCATCGTCTTTATCTTCTTTGTACTCTTTATCGTCTTAATTTTCTTCGTCCTGTTCGTCATCTCCGTCTTCGTCGACTTCTTCGTCGTCTTCGTCTTCTTTTCTTCATCTTCTTTGACGACATCATCAATATCTTCTTCGTCGTCTTGGTCTTAGTTGTTTTCTTCATTGTCTTGGTCTCTTTCATCTTTTGTTCATCTCCGTCATCATCTTTGTTGTCTTCTCCTTCCTCTTCTTCCTCGTGAACTTCTTTTCCATCGTCATCTTCATTGGTTTCGTCTTTGTCTTCTTCTTCTTCGTATTTTTCTTCATATTCTTTTTTGTCATTGTCTTCTTCTTCGACTCTTCTTCTTCGTCTTCCTCTTCGTTTCCTTCTTCGTAGTCTTCTTGTTTGTATTCTTCTTCGTCGTCGTCTTCTTCGTCATCGTCGTCGTCTTCTTCTTCTTAGACTTCTGTTCGTCTTTTCTTTGTATTTTCTTCGTTTTCTTCTTCGTCGTCATCGTTTTCTTCGGTTTTTTTCCCTTTGTCTTCGTCTTCTTCCTTATCTTTTTTTCGTCTTTCATCTTCTTCATCTTCTTTTACTTTGACTTCCTCTTCTTTGTCTTCTTCGTGTTCGTCTTTTATTTCTTCTTCTTAGTCTTCTTCAGGCTCGTCTTCTTCATCTACTCATCATCCTTTTCATCATCGTCTTCCTCGTCTTCTTCTTTGTCTTCTTTATCGGCTATGACATGTCTTCGTTTTCTTTGTTATCTTCGCCATGTTCGTCTTTGTCTTCGTTTTCTTCTTCGTCTTCTTCTTCGTCTTCATTTTCTTTGTCTTCTTCCTCTTCCTCTTTGTCTTCCTCGTCTTCGTCTGCATTGCCTTCTTCCTTGTCCTTGCCTTCTTCATCTTCTTCTTCGTCTTCATCTTATTCATCTTCTCCGTCTTCTTCTTTGTCTTCTTTGCCTTCTTCTTTGTCTTCTGGTTTGTCTTCGCTCCTTCGTATTCGTCACTGTCCTCTTCGTCTCTGCCTTTGTTGTCTTTGACTTTGTCTTCATCTTTGTCTTCATCTTCGTCATCTTCGTCTTCTTCGCATTCTTTGTCTTCATCTTCGTTGTCTCCATATCCGTCTTTTTAGTCTTTGTTGTCTCTATATTCTTTGTCATTTTCATCTGCTTCATTGTTTTTGTCTTCTTCATCTGTTTCATCGTCTTCACCTAACTTGTCTTCATCTGTTTTGTCTTCTTTACCTTCAACATTTTTGGTCATCTTCGTCTTTTTCATCTTCTATGTTGTCTCCATCGGCTTCGGCTTCTTGTCGCCTTTGTCATCTTCGTTTTCATTGCTTCTGTCTTTCTTCATCTTCATCGTTTTTATCTTCTTCGTATTCTTCATCATTTTCGTCTTCTTCGTCCTCTTTATCGTCTCTTTCGTCATTGTGTTCTGCATCGTCTTTATCTTCTTGTCTTCTTCATCTCCTCTGTCCTCTTCATCGTCTTTTTTGTCCGCTTGGTCTTTGTCGTTTTCTTCATCATCTTGTCTTTTCCATCTGTTTCGTCATCTTCATCGTCTTTGTCGTCGTCTTCATCTTCTTCTTCATCGTTTTCATCTTCATTGTCGTCTTCATCGTCTTTATCTTCTTCTTTGACATTGATATCTTCTTCGTAGTGTTCTTCTTCGTAGTCATCGTCATCGTTTTCTACATTGTCATCATGTTCATTGTTTTCTTTGTCGTCGTTGTCTTCTTCGTTATCGGCCTATTTGTTGTCTTCTTCTTCGTCATTGTCTTTATCTTCTTCGTTGTCTTCTTTGTCATCTTTTACTTGTTAGTTGTCATTTTCTTCTTCATGGTTGTCGTCTTCTTTGTCGTTATCTTCGTCATCGTCGTCATTATCTTCTTCGCTTCTTCGTCTTTGTCGTCTTCGGATTCTTCTACATCGTCATTTTCTCCTTCGTTGTCTCCGTTTGTCTTCTTTTGTCTGCCTTTGTTTTTCTTCTATCTTCCTTCTACCTTATTTTTCTTCATCTCTTTGTCTTCATCATCGTCGTCGTCGTCTTGATTTTCTTCATCGTCTTCAACTTCTTCATCATCCTGGTCGACTTCGTCGTCTTCGTCATCATCTTCGCCGTGTTCGTCTACGTCATTTTCTTCGTCATTTTCGTCTTCATTATTTTCTTCATCGTCCTTTTTGTCATCTTTGTCGTTGTTGTCTTCTTTGTCATCTTTGTCTTCGTCGTCTTCTTCTATGACTTCGTAGTTGTTCTCGTCATCTTTGTCGTCTTCTTCGTCGTTCTCATCGTCCGTAATCTTCTTTGGGTTTTTTATTCCTTTTCTTCATCATCATCTTTGTCGTGTTCTTTCTCTTTCTTTGTCGTCGTTATCTTCTTTGCTGTCCGTCGTCGTTCTCTTTGTCGTCCGTCGTCGTCTGTTTGTCGTCGTCCATCTTCATCGTCCACCTGTCGTCGTCCGTCTCCATCGTCCGTCCAATGTCATTCGTCTGCATCTTCCGTACTTTGTCCGTTGCCTTTGTCCGTCCATTGTCGTTTTGTCACCGTTGTCTGTCACCGTCGTCATCTATCTTCGTTGTCCGTCTTCATCCATCTGTTGTCCACCATCGGCCGTCATTTGTCGTCTTCCAACGTCTGTCGTCGTTCTCGTCTCGTCTTCGTCCTTTTTCATCATCTGCATTTGTCCTTGTCTTCATCTTCATCGTTTTTGTTGTTGTCCATCTTTGTCCGTCGTCCTCCCTCCAACCACTTCCCTCCGTCGTCCTCCCTCCAACCACTTCCCTCCGTCGTCCTCCCTCCCCCCTCCCTCTTGTATCGTCTTTGTTTTCGTCGTCTTCGTCTTGTCGTCGTATGTCGCCCTCCCTCCCTATTCCCCTCCCTTCGCCCTTCCCCCCCTCCTTCGTCCTCCCCCTCCCTCCTTCGCTTCCCCTCCCTCCCCCTCCTTCCTTCGCCCTCCTCCTCGTTCCTTTGCCCTCCTCTGCCTTTCCTATTTCGCCTTCGCTCTTTCTTCCTCTTTCCTTCTTCTTCCCTCCTGCCTCTTCCTCTTTCCTCCTTCTTCCTCCTGCCTCTTCCTCTTTCTTCTTCTCCTCCTCCTCATCTTTTTTTTAACTTCTTTTGCTGTTCTTTCGAGGTATTGTATTTGTTTTTGGTCACATTTTTTTCTTTCTCGTCGTCGTTTTTTTTGGTTTTTTTTCCTTTCTTTTGATTTTTTCTTGTTTTCGTTGCTTGTTTGTTTCTGGGGATTGGGTTTGTTCGTTGTTTTGTAAACGGGGTTCTTGTTGTTATTGCTGTTGTTCTACATACGTTTCACTTTTTTGGTCTACTGTCTGTGTTCTTGATTTTCTCGCTTTTATTTTTTTTCTCCGTTGTTTATATTTTCGTCTTCTTGTGTTTGCGTTCTGTTTTCTTCTTTTCGTGTGTTTAAGGAGAAAGAATAAGAAAACAAAAGGAAAATTTAAGTTCATTCTTTTTGTCTTCATATTTGTTGTTTTTCATCAAGATTTCTTGGTTGTTGTTTTTCTTCCTATTCTTCTTCCGTGTTTTGGTTGTCTCCATATGTTTTTGTTTTTATTTTGCTTTTTGTTGTTGTTGTTGCTGTTGTTGTTAAGTTTATATAATCCATCTGCTTCTTCGTCGCTGGGTTTTCTCATCGTTATGGTTCTGAGGGTCTTGTGGTGGTTGTTGTTGTTGGCGTTGTTTTTTGTTGTTGTTGTTGTGTTGCAGGTGGAGTTATTAAAGTTGTTTTTATGCTCATCTGCTTCTTCGTCGCTGGGTTTTCTTATCTTTGTAGTTTTGTAGGTCCACTAGTGGTGCTGGTGGTTGTTGTATTTGTTGTTGTTGTAGTTGTTGTCCACGTTGATTTTCTTTTTTTTTTTTCTTTTCTTAGTGTTTTCTGTCACTTTGTCTTTGGAGTGTTTTGTCTTGTTTTGTTTTTTGTTTTGGGGGTGGGGTAGAGGGAAACCTATCTTTGTTTCGGTTGCTCTTTGGTTGTTGTTGGTGGTACTAGTGGTCCTTTTCGCCTTAGTCATGGTTCTCTTCTTTTTCCCCGTATTTCTTCTTTAGAGTTTTTCATTGTTGTTGTTGTTGATGTTTCTTTTTGGGGTTTTTTGTTTGTTTTTTGTTTTGTTTTTTGTTTTGGTCTTTCTTCCCGTTGTGTTTTTGTCGTTTTGTAGATTTCGTTCATTTTCTTTTTTCGTAATCATCATTGCTTTTTCATTTTGTTCTTTGTCGTCTTATTCTTGTTTGTTGCTGCTTCTGATATTCTTTTTTGTCTTCGTTCTCCATTATTTCGTCGTCGTTTTTTGTTTTCGGTTGTTCTTCGACATGGTCTTGAGATTTGCCGCGAAAAACCTTTGGTTTTTGGTCGTTTCTTGCCATTGTATTTTTCACTTCCTTTTCAGTTGTCCTTTGTTCCCTTCTTTTCTTGGTGTCTTTATTCCATTTTTTCAGTTCTTGAACTTTTCTTTTTTTGGCTTTTATGCTGACTTCTTTTTCTTTTGAAGAGTTCTGTTAGTGCTATTATCGTTATCATGGTTGGTTTTTAATTTATGTTCGTTTTGTTGTCGATGTTTCTATTATTTGTTCCTTTTTTTTTTTTTCATCAGTCAGTATCATGTTTTGTAGTTGTTTTTATTTCATTATCGTGTCTTGTTCTTTGCTCGGTTTTGTTTGTTTCTTATCGTTGTTCGCTTTGTTGTTGTTGTCCCATGTACTGTTCTAATCATTGCTATCGTACTTGATAATGATGCTTTTTTCTGATATGAGTCATTTCTCCAATAGTCGTATCTTTGTATATCTTGTCACAGAATATGTTTTCGTTTTTGTTTTGTTCTTTGCCTACGATCTGTTTTCTTCGTTCTTTCTGTTTCTTGTCGACCGTGTTCCCCTTGTCTGATTTTCGTGTTATTGTCCTTTGGCATTTTTTGCTGTTCATGATTTTCCTTCTTCCTGTGATTATTCTGTTTCTTCGTGTCCTTGGTCTTATTAAACTTTTTCTGATAGTCCTCGTTTTCATTAACAATGTTCCGATTGTCCTCGCTACTTTCGTTATAGTTTCATCGAGGTTTTCTCCTTTGCTCTTTTTTTTCTTTACCTGTGCACCTTGTTGGTTGTTAGGTCTTTATCTTACTTTTTATTATATCATTCAAATATTTATCTGTAATGTTGTGGTTGGTCTAGTAATGGTTTCTTTTCTTTTGTTTTGTCTACATTTTTTTTTTCGTTCTTGTTCTTCAATTAGTCTTTGTATTTTCTGGACTTGTTTTTTCCTCTTTTTGCGTCCTGTTTTGTTTTGTTTTGTTTCGTTTTGTTGCTTCTCGTTCTTTTCTTTGGTTTTTGGTGGGTTTGTTTTTCGTTCTCTTTTGTATTTTTTTATTTTCGTTTTTTTTGATGTTGCTCAGTGATTGAACACTTATTTGTCGATATCGTTCTTCTATTTCCTTTTGACTTTTGTTGTTTTCGTCTTCTAGTCTTGTCCTTCCCGTTCTTGTTCCTCGTGGTTTTTGTTTTTTTTTTGTTTCTTTTTCTTTTGGTTGTTTCTTATTGTTTAGTATGTGTACGTTTATTATTTTATTGGTAGGATTCTTGTTTTTGTTCTCCATGTTACTGCTTTTCCGTGTCCTGTTATTGCACAGAGATTCAACGTCTTGTTTTAGTGCTTTTTGTTGTTGTTGTTGTTTCCTTTTTTTTCTCTTTTTTTTTTCTTGCTGTTACTTCTGTGTGTGTGTCTCGTGGTTTTGGTCTGCTTTGTAATTGCAGTCTATCCATTCCTCATCTTGCTGCTTTTTATTTGTTCCACTTGATATACTTGATATTGTTTCTGCATTCTTGTTGTTATCATTATTGTTCTTCCACTCTTGTTGTACCCGTACTTGTCTTATTTTTCTTCTTTGTTAAATTTTTGTTGTTCTTTGTGTAATTGTTGATCTTCAGGTTTTGTTGTATTTTTTTGTTTTTTTTTTGTTATTTTATTGTTTTTGGGGTTTTTTTTCTTTGCGATAGTCTTATTTATTGATCTTGTCGGCATTCTTGGTGTTGTAGTCCTGGTGCTTGTTGATATCGTTTTGGCTCACTCTTGTTGTTGTTTTTTGCTCTTCTACTCTTGTTTTCCTCTGCATGTTCCCTTTTAGCTCTTGTACATTTCGTTGTTCTTTTGGTTTCGTTGTTTTGTTTTATTCTTTCTTGTCTTTGCTTTTGGGTTTGGAGGTTTTACTTTGTTATGTTTCTATGTTTGCGTGTTTTTTTCTTTCTTTAGTGTTTATGTTTGGGTTTTGACTTGTTTTTGTTATGATTTGGGATTTTGTTTTTTTTGTTTCGGGATTTTCGTTTGTTTTGGTTTTATTCATATTCTTGTTGATACTCTTGGTGTTGAAGTTTAGAGTTTTGTTGATGTTGTTCGTATATTCTTGCTGTTGTTTTTTCTCTTCTATTCTTGTTCTTCTTGGGTTCCTCTTTTTTGTTCTTGTTGATTGGTATTGCGCTTTTGTTTATTCGATTTCTAGTTGCTTTTGACTTTGTTTCAAATTGTATCATTTTCATTTTCGTTTTCTTGTGGTCTTTTACTTGTTTTCCGTTTTCAATGTTTTTGTTTGTTTGTTTTTATCATGTCTTTTGCTTTGTAGTTTCTGTTCTTCCTGTTCTTGTTTGTCATAAGATGATGTGGTTCTGGTATTGGTATTTGTTGTTGTTGTATTTGTACTCATTTGCTTTTGTCTTTTATGTCTAGTTTTCTTCTTTTCAGAAATTGTTCTTGTTCTTAATTGTTGCTGATTTTTTTAAATTTGTTTATGTGATTTCTTGCTGTCTTTCTTTTGTTCTCATTATTTCTTTGCTGTTTTTTATTGTCCTGTCGATTCTTGCTTGTTCTTCGTTACTCTTTCTCTTTTTTTTTTCCTATCTTGTGTTGTTTTATTTTGATTTTGAGTTCCATTTTTTTTTTTTTTGTGTTTGATTTTGTGTATTTTTTGTCCGGTCTCTTACCTTTTTTTCACCTTTTGTTTTTTATTGCTCTTATCTGTCTTGTTTTCATTTCTTTGTCACTGCGTTATTTGTTTGGAGTGGTTCCTCTTTTTCTTTCGTGTTTGAGTTGTTTTCTCGATCTTTTTCTTTTGATTTGTCTGTTCCTATTGTTCTTTGTCACTTCTTACTCTTGATGTTTTTCTCTATTTTCATCTTCTTGGTGTTCCTGGTATTTTGTTGGAGGTGATTTTTGTCGCTGTTGCTATCATTGATATTCTTCATATTCTTTTCTGCTTCTTGACGGCCTGACGGCCTTTTTCGTTTTTTGTTGTTGTTATTGTGCTGTTGTTTGTCGTTGTCGTTTCGTTGTTGTTGTTGTTGTTGTTGTGTGGCTCCTGCTCTGGTTACTTGCTGTACTCCTGAGGTATTTGCTGTATCGCCTGGTTTACTTTCTGCTGTATTTCTAATTTTCTATTTCCACATCTTGTCCATGTTATCTCAGTTGTATTTACTGTAATAACAGTTTTGGAGTTCCCTTATATTGAGTATTGTTTGTTTGTATTTGTTTCTTTGTGTTCTTCCTCGTTTTGTGGGTTGTCCTTTTTTTTTTTGTTTTTTTGTTGTTGCCTACTTTTTCCCTGACATAGGGTTTTGTTTTGTGTTGTATTCTGTTTGCATTTCGGTATGTGGCGATTGCTCCTGTTGTTCTTGTTTCAATTTTCTTGTTCTTGTCGTCCATGTTGTTGTTTTTTTCCTGTTGTTAGTTTTTCTTCTTCTGCTTCTTCTTTTACGTTTCTTGTTGTCCTTGCACATACGTTTCTTTTTCGTGTTGCCGTTGTCTTTTTCTTTCCGTTTTCTTGTTTTCTGTGTTCTACTTCTTCTTCTTCTTTTGCATGGTTTTTGTTGTACGTGTATGTTTTTGTTTGTATTTAATCTTGCCGTAGCTTTTCACATTCCGTCTTTTTTGTATTCCTTGGGTGTTTTTTTTTTTTTTCTTGTTTTCCACAATGCATTCACTGAAAGACTTACTTGTTCTTGTTCTTGTTGTTCTTGTTGTTGCTTTTGCTCTGCGGTGCAGTGCGTATGCCTGTATCCTCGCCTGGTGTAACACCTTTTCAGACAATCTGAAACAAAACAAGACCAATAACTGTACGTGCACAAATCTAAAGATAAATGATAAGTCGATAAAGAAATAATAATACGTTGCTTCCCAACAGTGGATTTTTTCCTACAGATTCTTCCGAAGAAACTCCTGTTTTGCCAAGGGTTCTTTAACGTGCCCAAATTGCAAGCTGCACTTACACAATATCTCGTTTTATTCATCACTTGGAAGACTAGCATCCGACAACTACTCAAAGTGTAGTGGATACGTGTGTGGTGTGTGGGGGATGGAGGTGGGGGAATTCCTGTCTGACTGACAATATCACATGGATGTATAGTATCCTACGTGGATAACTTATCCAACAGGCCACACTTCAAGAAAGATAATGGGTTAAGCCAGCTGACGAAGAAGCATTTTTCTTGGGAACAGACTAATGCCAGATTTGTCTGCGTGTTGCATTTTCCAAAAATCGTTCCCGTCTGTTTCCATACAGACAAATGCCAGATTTGTCTCCGAGTTAAGAACACACCAGCAATGCTGCTTTAGTCAATCATTGCATTCACGGAGGTTAACTTTGTGCTGATCTGTTGTTTGTTTGTTTTCGTCCCGTTTTCTACGCCAGCTCATTGGCCACAAAAGCTGGAACAGTTTTTTACAATGCCATGATGATGTCGATAAGATAATAAGCATGATGCTATGAAATTCTATCTAATATTGAGACTGCGTGACAGGGCTGTCTATGTATTCTACGTTTACTATCATGATATATCCTGGGGTCAACCAAACCCGAAAGATACAGACACCTGCAGTGCTGGTCAGAAAATTTGAGCAACACCTTCAGTGACGCATCCGTGAAGTGGATGAGACTCGACTGTGTGGTCCCAGTCTTCCCAGTGAGTCCATAGCACGCCCAACTCTGGGTAGGAGCTGGTTGGGGCCGAAAAATCCCACAATGACGTTTGAAGTGACATTCAACTCAGTTTTGTGACTTGATACAACAGAAAATGATTATCACAACCGTTCCCTTGTGCACTTCCCGTTCCCTTGTGTGCTATGCGGGCCAATGGTTGATGAACAATAAATATTTGGATGCCAGACTACCCCCACTCTTGTACCTCTCATCCTTGTTCTCCCCCCCCCCCCCTCCTCTTCTACACCCAATTCCGAGTTTTAATTCTTAATCTAGTCACTTACCGGGGCATTATGAAAATCGGCTGTGATGGACCAGGCTGTAGGGGCATGTGTAAAGAACGCCGTGTGTGTCTACAAGGAGTATTGGCACAGGTCCTGGATGTGTCGGTTTTCTTGTCCATTGACGCACGCACAGTGCATGAGGATCACAGTCGCCTTCCTGCAGACACAGGAACTTTCATAAGAACGTGCAACATAGCAATAAGGGTTCACACTATTCTAGTCATGTGTTGTGCCTAGGACTAAATGCTTTCACTGTCCTGGATACTGGTATATCCAATGGATTGAAATCGACTTTTTAGATCAGATTGGACTTTTTTTTTAGTAATAGTTGTTCACAACAATTTTTTTCCTCCTGACAAGCGGGTTCCGTTCTCTGGAGAAAACAAGTCGCCACTGCACGGTGCCACCCATGTTTTCACCTTATATGCATGTGTTTTTGTTTATCAACGAAAGCAGACGTTTCTACAGAACGTTGCCAGTTCTTTTATGGCCGTGGGATCTTCAACGTGTAGTAGCTATATGCAGTACATGGGATTTCTGATTAACATATCCAAAAGACCAGCACCCACATCACCACCTAAAAGTCGAACAGAGAGGGAGTAGGGGTAGGGGGCGAAACGAGCAGATATACCTGACCTGAAACCAAACCCTGATTTCTTATATCACAGGCAGATCAGAGTCATGGAAGTAGGAATTTGTTCAAAATGACTTCATCGCACTTGGACAATTCCATGTGCGTTCCATTGTAATCTACCAGAAATCATCAGATCAGATTCTTCGAGCTTGCGAAAAACATTAAGCAATGGCAAAGTCTTGACATGAGGAGACGGGGTGAGGAGGGGGGGGAGCAGGTGATACGTATGAAATATTACGCTTACTCCACAAGAATTGTTGAGACATTTAGATCAAAAGCAACAGTTTTTACACAGCAGGCTGGGCCTAAACTCAAGACATCAGATCTTTTGAGTCCACAGCTCAATCCACAGAACAAGCCAGCCATCGTAACATCGTAACACCAAAGAATCAACGTCGTAAGGTAGTACTGTTACCGTTATTTTTGTATAAAGCCTAGCCGACTGCGTAGAGCCATATCAGGAAAAAAAGGAAAAGAAAATTAAGTACAAATATAAGCGTATTGCGCACATGATTTAAAGCGATTCCCTTGGCGTTGACTACTCCG
>JAPXFY010000021.1:42737814-42775314 GCA_030674185.1 Monoplex corrugatus | reverse complement strand
ACACATACAAAGCAATGGACAGGGACTGGGACGAATGAAAAAGTGAAATGCTGGTGAGAGATAAAGTGGAAAACAAAGAGAGACAAAGTAAGTCAAGAGATCAACTAAGAAGAGAACATCCAAAACAAGTGTGGTTGTCCGCGTTCAAGCAAACAGAACCAGAAGGAAAAAAAACACACGAAAAAAGAATAAAAACGCGTATTAAATATAACAAGACAAGACAAGACAGGGGCAAATTTTCGACTAATTGGCATTTGTCAAGCGTAAGATCACAAACAAACAAACACCAGATACAAAAATTAGGAGAAAAAGACTGGACAGAGCATTAGGGAAGTGTCAGTCTTTTTCTCCTAATTTTTTGTGTCTGGTGTTTGTTTGTTTGTGATATTACGCTTTACAAAAGGCCAGTTGGCCGAGAATTTGCGCCTGTCTTGTCTTGTTGTATTAAATACGCGTTCTTATTCTTTTTTCGGGTTTTTTCCCCTGATTCCTAACAATAGGACGCCAAAGGAATCAAGGTCAGTCCAGCAAGGCCAACAGGGGACATGGACTCTGTGAGAAAATACACTCCAAAGAAGTCTCAGCTGTGGCACAAGGCCCCTCTCAGAATCAGTTTTATTCTCATATCTGTACACGACTTCCTACCCATAAAAATAGCAGGGAAGTTTCAGTCTTTTTCTCCTAATTTTGTATTTGGTGTTTGTTTGTGATCTTACATGTACGCTTGACAAAGGCCAGTTGGCTGAAAATTTGCGCCTGTCTTGTCTTGTTGTATTAAACATGCGTTCTGATTCTATTTTCGTGTTTTTCTGGTTTTAGCTTTTAGTGTTTCAGAGGTTTCGCTCTCCCTTTCCCACCTCCCTTCCCTTTCCCATTTCAAGACCTGACCAGCGCATAAACTATTGTGTTGGTCCAAGGAGTCTGCCAGATAACTGGTAGCAGATTTAGATGGACTGCATATGAGATTGTCTGAGCGCAATGAATCTCTCTTGAACAGACTCTGAACTCCAATACTAAAAATGCAATACAATAAATGTAGACGGTGCAAAACAATAGAGTATAATGCGATGCAATATAATACAATACCATGCAATACAATACAGTACAGTACAATACAATACCATGCAATACATTACAATACAGTAAATTAAATATTTCTGCATTCATCCAACTATCGAAATGAATAAATTACAAACACGTATCAGTCACAATTTACCTGTCAAGATCAGTAGTAAAATATTACAGCACAGGCAAACAATAATGTTTCAAGCAAACTTTCTCACGCAGTTTAAAAAGAAAAGGGAGAAGGGGGCAGAACATGTGCTTTCATGTGCTTTTGCACCACCACCACAACCCCCTGTCTCCTCTCACCCCCTCCCTCCCTCCACCCCCTCCCACCCTCCACCCCCAAATCCATTTCACAACAACACAACACTCCACAACCCAAACACGTACCCCCACACACACACACACACACAAAACACTTCAGTGATAACATACAATCATCACCCCCGACTAACACAGTTCAACACACCACAATCCTGAATTTCCAACAACTATCACCCCTGATAACAGTTGCAACAAATAAACTGGTATCATCAACACCGATGACCATGGATATCAGGGCAGAAACCAATACTGGCTGGAAAAGCAATCCATGCTGATGAAACACGATAGAAGCCAGCTGTTAGGGATACACGTCGGGTAAGCAATTTCGCAGTGACAGTGCTCCACTTGTCTTCTATATGCTGTCGACACGGCGTAATAGCCCTTCCTTTCGTTTTGAACCCGGACATAAAAAAGTTTAAGTGTCAATTGTCATGGCATAATAACTCTTCTTTTCGTTTTGATCCCTGGATGTAAAAAAAAATGTTTTAAGTGTTCATTTTTTTCTTGGATGTGTGTATGGACGCCGTCTTGCTGCATACTCTACATATTTGGATGGGCGTACATGCTGAGTGTTCTCATATTTCTTGAGTCATCAAACATTGACCCGACTTACAAGATCTTTAGCGTGCATACTTGATGTCAGTTCTGCATGTGTATACACATGAAGTGGGTTAGGTACTAACAGGTTTGCACAAAGCAGGTGTGAGAGACTGGAAAAAGTCCCACCCTGTACCTGCCAAGTGGGACATACCCGAATGGGATTGAACTCAGACCTTTCAACTGGAAGTCTGACTTCTTATTCATGTGAGTACCCCACTCGTTGATCCCAGCAATGTTCTTGAACATTTTCAAAACCAGCATGAGGAATCTAAATCAAGTGAGTCCACCCCTCTACCCCTCCTTCCCCCTCCCCCCCCCCCCCCCCCCCCCGTCTTTTTTTATTTTTTTTATTTTTTATTTTTATTTCAGATTGAGCTCCTTTTCACGAAACATTTGTCTCCATTTCTCACAAATACCAACAAAATCAAAAGGACGCGTAGGAAGAGAAAACGCCGAAAATCAGATGGTGATAACATATACCTCAATGATCATAATAGGTAGTGGGTCAGTGTTGGACTTCCAGTCGAAAGGTCCTGGGTTTGATCCGCCTAAACACCTAACGTCTTGTGGGCAATCTCCCAGTTCAACATGTACACAGATCTGCCAGTGCCTAAACCCCATGCAGTTTTATATGCATGCAAAAAATCAAATATGTGCGATTAATAAGAAATGTAAGAAATGTCACCGTGGTGTAGTGGTTAATGTAACGGACTACTGACTGGAAGATTACGGCTTCGAATCCCCATCAGTCCCTTCAAAAATCTTTGTGGGATTTTTCGACTCCAACCAGTTCCTACGC
The DNA here is from genome assembly GCA_030674185.1 of Monoplex corrugatus. NCBI lineage: Eukaryota > Metazoa > Mollusca > Gastropoda > Littorinimorpha > Ranellidae > Monoplex > Monoplex corrugatus. The sequence goes on along the minus strand of JAPXFY010000021.1, from coordinate 42,772,526 downwards.
AGAGTTAGGCGTGCTATGGATCATTGGGAAGACTGGAACCACACAGTCGAGTCTCATCCACTTCACAGATGCGTCAGTGAGGGAGTGCTCAAATCTTCTTACCAGGTGTCTGTATCTCTCGGGCCTGGTTGACGCCAGGATATATTATGACAGTAAACAAAGAATACGGCCCTGTCACGCAGCCTCAATCCTAGATGGTTCTCCATAGCATCATGATTATCATCCTCATCGACATCTTCATCATCACATTGTAAAAAAATCCAAAGCAAACTGTTCCAGCTTCTGTGGCCATTAAGATGGCGTAGAAAATGGGACAAAAAAAAGTGAGCGCAAAGTAGCAAAAAAGACAAAAAAATGTCATCAGCTGGCTTGTGGAGAAATGAAAACACCCAGCACGCATGCCCACCAAAGATGGAGACCATGTGAATGTGGTCAGCTCATCTGATGGCTGGCGTTCTCCACGTTTCACCGTAAAGATCTGGTTGTGTTTAACCCTTTGACTCGCACGCTACACAATCCTGCTTCAGCATGCAGCAAGCAAACTAACCCTTGACTCCCCACCAATCCATCAACTTCCTGCAGGAAGCCGTGGATAAGGTGAGAGAGACAAAGGGTTAAGTTTGTGCAGTTGGTGGATAGGATTCAGAAGTCAAAAGGTTAAATTAATGTGCGGTGTTAAGATTCTGGCTGAAACAAGCTCGGGTGAATGTGATGGGGGATGATATATTTTGCTACACTGGTGGTTTGGGAATACGATCAGCCGATCCTTTTCAGAGGTTAATTGCCGTGTAGTTTGCACTGGTTATTGTATGCAGCGTCGGTTCTCACTCTGTACGATCACAGCCTGCAGTTCCACAGCTCCAGTTTGTCAAACAATGCTTGTGCTGCTTCGTTGTCGAGCGTCAGCTGTGATCTGCCATGGATTTGAAGTGCACTGAATTTTGAATTTGAATTTGTTCAAGAGGGGTTTTATCACACATGGAAAGTTCTCTGTGTTCTCCGCCCAAATTGTCAGCATTTCAAAACCAAATTTCTCAAGCTTTCGCTAAATTCCATTAGCTGAGTTTGGAGTTTGGTGGTAGTTCGAGTAGGATGCTTCGCTACTCGGAAAATTCCATATGCAGTCTGACCATCTCTGCCAGTAATTACCTGGCAGAACTCTTGAGCCCTACGTAAAATTCTATGCGTTGGCAAGGTCTTGACTTGGGAGGATGGTGGGGAACGGGATTTACGAAGCGCTAAGTTGAAACCACCGGAAGGATTGGAGCATTAAAGATGTGCAGTAAACTGGCCACTCTTTCTTTCATTGTTGTGGGCTGGGATTGAATTCGAGGTATTAAATCCCAAGTCCACAGTGGAGAAGAGTAACGGAATGGTTCAGACTTTTGCCTGCCTGTAACTAAATTTGAGGTTCCAGGGTTCGCTTCCCACAGAGGTCTCGATTTTCTCCTTAGTTTGACCGGAAAATCGAACTGAACGTCTAGTTCTTCGGAAGGGGACGAAAAACGAGTCGGACCAGTGTGCCTTCTGGCTGTGCACGCTAAAATCCCATGGCAGTTGAAAATCGTGAAAAGCAGGGCATTGCCCGGCTGCCTTGGTAAAAATCATTGGAGAGATAGGTTGATTTCCCAGGTCTCACCCCTTGAAAACCAATTAGCCTTTTTGACTTTCTGAAATCTTGGTTTAAAAAACGTGAATGTAAATGTGAAATTGAAGCGAGGAAGAGGAGATGGGCGCCCCCTTCGTGGTGTTGGCCCCGGTAAAAGTTGAGGTCTCTACCACCTCACTCCCCTACGACCACAGAGTTATGGAACTATCTAGGTAGGACCTCAGGACCTGACCAGCTCACGGGTTTATGTGCAGGCTTAAGGCTTGTGCCGTGATCAGTGTGGATCTTCTCCAACACATGGCACCTGTGACATTAGTGCATATGGAATTAATTCCGAGTGCAGAGACATCATCTTGAGAAATTGAAACTGAAACTAAAACTGAGTCTACAGCTGTATGAGCTAAGCCAGCCAGTCTATTTGATGTGGTGTGACGATGTGGGAATTCATTGCTGACTTCATGTCCACAGAATTTTACTGGGTTGTGATCTTTAAGTCCCACTAGCACAGTGAAGGCAAATAGCATTGAATAGAGACTTGACCCATCTGTACTCTGCTGACTAGTCGTAGTGGTGGAGTGATCGGCGCAATAGACTACCTTCGAATCCCATCAGACCTGTCAAAATCATTGTGGGATGTTTCAGCCTTAGGCAGATTCCAATACAGTGTTTAGCATGCCATGGGCTAATTGGTGAAGATTAAGATCACACAGTCGAAGCCTCATCTATTTCACAGTTGCGTCATGGAGGTTATTGCTCAAACCTCCTGTACAACAACACAATAGGTCTGTATCTCCTGGGGCTGGTTGATGCCAGATAGTGAGTGTAGACTACAGCTCTGTCATACAGTCTCAGTCCTAGATGGAACTCCATGGCATCATGATTATCATACCTATCATCATGATCATCATAGCATTCTGTGCCCATTAATATGGTTGAAAAAGCAGACCGAAAAAACGTATTTGTTCTGTTGCAGGTATTTCTGTTTTATCTCCCTGCATGTTTCACCAGTCGTAAAGAGGGCCAGATAATTTTCTGTTCTCAGCAATTGTGTCATGTCCTGATCTTATGTTATACTCTATTTCGATTTCTTTTACCTTTTTCATGCCTGAAGTAAGTTCACATTGAGATCTTGAACGTCAGTGTTGCATGTGAGGTGTTGTTTGAGAGCCATGGCGGTGATCTCTTTACGGGAGATCTCTCACTTGATCTGGCTCAGCAGCTCTTATTAAGTAGATGACTGAGTGTGCGGTGTGCTTAGTAAGTGGGATCAGAATGGGTACTGTTTCCTTCCACTGAAGAGTTGCCTCTGGTGGGTGCCCTCATGGTGGGTGCCCTCATGGTGGCTCAATATCTCTGACTCCTATGGAGTAGGGATTCACCGCGCTCGGACAACTTAATATGCGCTCCACCCAAATCTGCCAGCAATTATAACAGACTTCCTGAACCTGCACAAAGCCCTGTGCCCTGGCAAAGTCTTGAAACGGAGAAAGTTGAAAAGGGACCTATCAAACACTAAGCTGAAACCACCAGAACGATGGAAACATTAAGATGGACAGCGAAGTGACCAATTGTAATGCTGCAGGCTGGGAATAAACTCAACATATCAGATCTCGAGTCCATGACCTTGCCAACTAACCGCGTAGTTCCTAAATGGGCTTCCTAACACATCGACTAAATAAACTTGAGTTGGAGGTGTGTTGTGGAGTTGGAATAAGTGGTTTGGGACCAGTGCCACTGAAGCGTTATGAAGTTGGAACAGAAAATGAAATTGTATCTTGACATCAGGATCTCGCTACTTATTGGACTGATATTTTGCTTTAAACGTTCTCTTTTCAGACATCTGAACTGGCAGTGTTGAAGATTTTCTCTACACCTCATCATTGGCAGATTTATGTGGTGTGCATTTCGAACTGTTCAAATGCTGTAAATCTCTCTTGAACAAATTCCATTAGAACTTTTCCAACCTCCAACGTTCCTGTTCTCTTTCTGTTGACAGATCATGTGAATGGTACGGACAGATTCATTGTTCAGGTTTTCTTCAGAGACAAGATTGCCATCCTTCTGTAGCAAGACTGTCACAGAATTTGTTGTGAAGCAAGTTGAAAGTGAACGTGTGTTCATGAACTGTCTAGTACCGTGAATGATTTAGAATAAATTTAAAAACTAAAAAAATGGAAGTGAAATCCACACAGGCCAAGGGACGTAACAAGGCAGGAACAAACACAGGACCTGGTAATGAAAGCAATGAGGAAGGATTAGTGTCACTGGTGCTCCAGCCATTGCTGACGTGCCTCTGGTTCTTCGGCTTTCCCATTCCATCTGAGTGTGATCATTTGACTCCAACACCACAGGCCGACCGAACGGCCCGTCGTCCAAGTAGCCCTTGTGAAAAGCTGGACGCCCGAAAAGTCAAACAGGTAAAAACTCCTGCTGTTTTTCTACCTGCTTAAAGAGAAACAAGGGAAGACAAACTTTGGAGGGTGGCTTAGCAGTGTTTCTGAACGGCAAGCAATCGGCAACAGATCAGAGAACACACGTTGTGAATGAAGACAAGACGTGACACAAAATGCTGAAGCATCCGTGCAAGACCATTATGCTTACAAAAATGACAGCATCACTGGTGCCAGAGTCCCTCGGTTCAGTGACCCAATCACTGAAGACAGCATCACTGGTTCCAAAGTCCCAACATTCAGTGACCAAATCCCCAACGTGCTTCAGTCCAGTGATAGCATTACTACAATTCCGCAGTGTCAAAACGTGGAGATCACTGACTTAGACTCAGATGACGTTGTCAGTCCCCATACTTATGGCAGTCAGGGAACAGTACAGCCAATGGCAGAAAATCCAGCAGAGCTGAAAGAAAGCAGCATTTCTACACTGCAAGAAAACTTGAACACAGCCAAGCCACGAGCTGCAAGAAGGGACAAAAGAACAGAAACACGAAACAAAAACGTGATGTCCTAAAAGCAACTTGCAGACGCTGTCGGGTTAAACGTGTATTTGGAAGACTGATATTTGGATTCAACACCTCCATGTTTGTTATGAATTTAGTTCGATCCATATAGTGTCTCCTTTAACTCTGTCAACGTCCATGTATTGGCCTCCGTTGTTTTTATTCTGTTCTTTTTGTCAGCCTTCTATGTGTACGTGGCTTCATTCATTTCTATGTTGAAGCACTTGCCTGGGCTGATGAGCTGCTGAAAACCTATGACACGGTCTACATTGTTAATTTTGACTGCCGATATTTACGCAGAAAGGTAAAATATATGTAGTGGTGATAATCATCGTTCAGATTGCTGCATGCATGACCATAGTAATCGGTCTTCACAGTTTTCTGCCTTCATTGAAAAGATATTTGCTGACTTTCGGAGATTTGGAAGGGGTATGGTTTCTACCTTGCGGCTGTTTCGTATGGTGTTCTTATGTCTCTGGTCATCGATACCTTGAGCTGTCTGTCTCTTTTGCTTATTTGCAATCGCATGTCATCATCAAGGAGTTCTGTGCAGTAAATGAACAGTTGGAGAGTCTTTTCACATCGTGGGAAGATTCCTTTGTGGACATAAAGACTTCAAAAAATCTTCATCGCTTCGAGTTGAGAATCAAAACTGCACGTAAACTCCATCAAAATTCTGAATTACTGGACAGTGGCAAATATAATGAAGATTCCAAGAGCCAGAGTGTGGACTGTAATCGTGACAGGCCACAAAGTGTGACTCCACGTGGTGTTGATGGATTGCTTGAACTTGGCGCACTTGGTCCTGAACATGAAATGCAAGCGCAAAGTGTTCGAAAAGAAGTTCGTCACCAGCTTCAACAAAATGACCATGGCACAACCCTGACCCTCCCCCACGCATGTGAAGAGATCTCCTACAGCCACCAACGCAAGATCACGTTAACAAACAACAACAGTGACAACACTAGAAATCGAGATTCTGGTGCAGGACAAACGTCAGCTAAACACAAACAGCCCCTAACAGAAAATTCTGGTAATGTTAGTATTTTCCATACTGCATGTACACCTGGTGAAAGTGTCGCTGAACACAATATCAATGTCCTGACAGAGGGATTCACAAACGTTAATGCCCTCAATCCTACTGCTAAAGATGATGTTAAGAAGCACCAGGAGCCGCCAGAAATCCATGAAGACAATGTCAAACATAGACATGACCATCTGAGCCTAAAGCGCAGGATTTTTCATTCTAATGGTAAAACTGATGTCAAGAGGCAAAGAGAGCAGACACTGAAAGACACCCGTCAGGACTATGTTGAAGATGAACTCTGTCACAGCAACTTCAAAGACTGGACCCCCAACCTACTACTGACGCTGATGGAGAAGATTGCCCAGATCAGACACCAGGTGAAGTCTGTAATGGATACGTTGATGAAGCTGTCTTTGACCATCTGCAGGCGAAGCACCAGATCTTATGCAGCATCGTGGAGCGTGCTGAGAGATGTCTTGTTCATTTTCTCTCTGTTGCCTTCGTCAGGTATGCAATTCTATAATTTGGAATTGTGTGTGGTGTGGGGTATATATATATATTATATATATATATTATATATATATATATATATATATATATATATATATATACCCCACACCACACACAATTCCAAATATATATATATAATGTGTGTGTGTGGTGTGTGTGTGTGTGTGTGTGTGTGTGTGTGTGTGTGTGTGTGTGTGTGTGTGTGTGTGTGTGTGTGTGTGTTATTGTTGTCCAATTTCCTACACAACACTAATGGTCAAGTCATAGGGGAATTTTTCAAAATGATAATGATGATGAAAATGTTGGAGATGATGCTTATGATGTTATTAAGTTCTACTTGTATTCTCGATTGGGACTACACGACAAGGCTGTACATCACGCTTACTAGAATACTACCGTAAAGTTCGGGCTATTGGGCGCACCGGTACATAAGGCGTGCCCACTAAATTATAGAAAAATCTTAACTATATTCACACATAAGCCGCACTGGTTTATAAGCCGCACTTTTTCAATGGCCAAGCCGATCGCCTCAACTTGAAGGCTGCTTCGTAGGCATTATGTCGCGTTTTCGGCATGATGAGGGTGTACGCTTGAGCAGAGCAGATCTGAATACCGATCCGAATGCTTCAATATGTGCGGATTTGATTTAAAAACGTAAACATTTAACAATTAACACTTTAACATGGAGCTCACCAGAAAATTCATGAACGGTAAACACGATTTTGGTGAGTTAAAGAGAAGCTAAGAATATACGAGAACGTGACGCTCCGGGATCGGGGAAAATCCGCAAATAAGCCGCATCGTTTTTTAAGCCGCAGGGGTTAAAGCTGGGGGGAAAAGTCGTGGCTTATAGCCCGAACTTTACGGTACATCCTGTGTTGTGAATCGAGCCCCGAGAAATACAGACACCTCCTGTGTTGATCAGGATATTTGAGCATTACTTCGTCTATGACACATCTGTGAAATGGATGAAACTCGACCGTGTGCGCCCAGTCTTCCTAGTAAGCCCATAGCATACTTAACCCTGGGTAGGAGCTGGTTGTAATTGAAAAATCCCACAATGGTTTTGACAGGACTAACGGGATTCGAACCCTCAACACTCCAGTCAGTAATCAATTACACTTACTACTGCACTTTGAAGACTGGTCATGTATGCCGGTTTCAATCTGCGTTATTCAGGAACAAAAGGAGATTATTTTATATCTATCAGCGAGAGGTATTTGTGTGTCTGTCTGACTGTAAACGAAACGTTTGAGAAAAATGGAGATTGTTTGCTATCGATCAAGAAAGGTATTTGTGTGTCTGTAAACAAAACGTTTGAGTAGGACTTTTAGCAGCTCTTCATGGGTGGACATTTATCAAATTCTACTTAAAGCTGCGAATTGTTGAAAACTTGCAAAGGAGTTCGTTTAGAACGTAAAGATCCCAGGTGAAAATCAAGGGACCTTACAAAGCCTACAATTAGCAATTTTCAAGAAAGTTGTGCGGATAGATTTTTTTCAGAAACTTCTGAAAATATTTAAAATCTCTTTTCCATGTTTTGACAGTCTACTATTGTCCTTGATGCACGTCAGTTTTCTGTTCAGCTGAAACTTCTTCAGGATCAAAGTGACCTAAAGAAGTACAAATCTCGACTGTCTGTGATAATTTTTGTACAAAAGGGAGATTCTTTGAATGGCTTAATATTTTTTTCACCCCCCCCCCCCTCTTGACATGAACGTATATAAGATTGCGAAAGGATGGATGAATGAATGGTTAAAAAGATGGATAGATGAATGGATTGACGGATGGGCAGATAGGATGGATGGATGAATGGTTAAAAAGATGGATAGATGAATGGATTGACGGATGGGCAGATAGGATGGATGGATGAATAGTTAAAAAGATGGACAGATAAATGGATTGACGGATGGGCAGATAGGATAGATGGATGAATGGTTAAAAAGATGGATAGATGAATGGATTGACGGATGGACAGATGGATGGGTGACTGAATGGACGAGTAGGCGGATGGGTGGATGGATGAACGGACGGATGGATGGACGGACGGATGGATGAACGAAGGGATGGATGGACGGATGGATGGATGGATGGATTAATGGGTAGATGGATGGATGAATGGATGAAAAATGGATGGGGATGGATGGATAGATGGATGGATAGATGGGTAGATGTACAGATGGATGAGCGGACGAATGGGCGGATGTACGGATGAATGCATGGGAGGATGGACAGACAGATGATGGATAGATAACGGACAGACGGAATGGACGAATGGATTGATAGACAGATGGAAGGACTAATGGACAGATAGAGAGACAGATGGACCAATGGATGGATAGACAATGGACGGATGGATAGATGGACGGATGAATGGATGAACAGATGGACGAACGGATAGACGGATGGAGAGAAAGACAAACTGATGGATGAAGAGATGGATGGGCAGTCCAAGTGTGAAAGTGTTTATCTGAAAGCATCATTTTCGTTGATTGACAGTACTTCTGATATTTAATTGTTGTTCTCACGCAGTGGCATCCCACTGTTCTGTATGGTGATCTATGGGGTGAAGACTTCTTCCTTCAACACAGACGAAGGAATCTTCTTGGCCTTCGTTATTCTGCAACAATTTGGAGCCATCGTCGTATCTATTATCGTCGGCATTTGTGTCAAAGACAGTGTGAGTTAATCTTTTTTTCTTCTTTTTCTTTCCGTTTTTTTTCGTAACCATTTGCTGCTAGGCTTCTGTTTTTGTTTGTTTTCATCAAATGATTTTCGCACGTTTGTTTTCATCAAATGATTTTCGCACTTGGGAATTTTCATTTCTGCTTATCATTTTGTGTTTCTTCTGTCGTATTTTCTAGGCCAGTTTAATGGCCTGTGAAATTGGGAGGTTTTTTTTTTCACGACGATGGGGATGATAATCATGATGCTTTGGATGTTCCGTTTAGGATTGAGATTCTGTGACAGGGTTGCACGCTACTCTTTCTTTCATAACGTATCATAGGATGAACCAGGCCTGAGAGATACAGACATTTGCGGAGTTGGTCAGAAAATTTCAGCAACACACTCAAATGACGCATTCGTGAAGTAGATGAGACCCGACCAGGTGGTCACAGTGTTCCCAATGAGCCCATATCACACTCAACTCTTCGTAGGAGACAGTTAGTATCGAAAAATCCCACAATGATTCTGAGAGGGATGACGGGATTTAAATCCCACAACTTTCCAGTAGGTAGTCAGTGGCACTAACCACCTCCACTGTAGTGAATTGTTGTTTGTGGCTTGGTCAGTATGTAGTGGTTAGAATTGCTATTCTTTCGTCCGTGAAGCTTGGTGGTCAGACGAGATGTAGTCGGCCGTGTCTCTTGTCGCTTCCCCATGATAGAGGCGACTTCGCTGCTGCGTGTGTTGATGGTGATGATGGTGAAGATGTTGCTGTTGTTTCTTGTTCTCAGTTTTCACTTTATACAGAAGGCTCTTTTCTTTAAAAGAAAAAAAAAAAGAAAGCAATTGTACATGGACAAGATGTATCATCAACAAATGATGTATATATATATATTATATTATATATATATATATTATATTATATATATATATATATATATATATGTGTGTGTGTGTGTGTGTGTGTGTGTGTGTGTGTGTGTGTGTGTGTGTGTGTGTGTGTGATGTGTAGTAAGACTTCGGATGAGATTTAAAGGAGTCCATGCCATTTGTATGGCAGACGAGTAGGTAACAAAAGGCGAGAGCCGTTATTTTAGACAGCAGTCACATCCTGGTACGACACTATGTACTCCTGTCAACTTGTCGCCGATTTCGTGCATTTAAAGTAACAGTGAACAGAACAGAAAATAACTTTGTGCCGAAGTCAGTCGCCAATGGAAGTACTACAGGTGAGTACGATGAGTGTGTGTGTGTGTGTGTGTGTGTGTGTGTGTGTGTTCATTCTTTGATTTAACGTCTGTTTCACTATGAGTGATATTAGACGGGGAAAAATGGAGGATGGGAGATGGGCGAGTTGGATTGGGGGCAGAGGGGAGAATGAGTATGAGACATGAGTAAGCGTGTAAATATAAAAATGGAACAAAATCTTAACACTAACAGTTAACATTAACAATGCTAAGGGAAAATTTAACGCTAAAGTACAAACTTCATAAACTTAAAGCAATACATTAACAGGACTGTGAACCAATGATTCCGAAATTTTAACTGACAAAGATTGATCTGAAGTTACTTCTTTAAAATGAGTTTCAGAATAGTTATCTTGTGTAAACATTTTTGGTAAAAAGGAACGTAGCTTTTTGCAGTAAAATAAACAGTGAAACAGTGTGAACTGTTCTCCGCAAATACGCTTGATATTTTTACAATATTTTGTCTTCAACGCGTTTGCTGAATACGAAAATGAACAGCAACAATTGATCTCGAATGATATATGGAAGAATACTGCAATTTTTTACATACATTTTGAAAAGAACGTTTTATCATTTGTTGTGTCACAAACTTTTCATTGAATTGTTCATGAAAACGAATCCATGAGGCTGATTCTAGCAAGCCGCAAGCTTCTTTTACGGAAGTTTTAATACGTAATTCTATATTATTATCAGTGTTGTGTGCACCTTGCTTAGCTGCTCTGTCTACTACTTCGTTGCCGTGAAGACCAACGTGAGAAGGCACCCAGCATAAACTGATATATGTACCTTTTGTCCTTAAACGATGTATAAGATGATTTGCCTCAGTAATTAAGTCAGGTCTTGTGTGTGTATCAAAAGACTGTAAGGTATATAATACAGATTTTTAATCAACAAAGAGAACTACTTTGACAAATACAGGTTTAAGGTCTACTAAATAATGCAAGGCTTGTATAATAGCGACTAATTCCGCTGTAAATATAGATATATTTGGCCCAATGAAAAATTACTTTTGTATTCTAAATTTTGGAACATAAAACGCTGCTCCAGCAGATTTATTTTCTAATACTGACCCATCGGTAAAAATATGGAGGTGGGTACGGTAATTTTCATCGACGTGTTCTCTCGCTGTGCATATCGATATGTTAATATTTTCATATTTCTTAGCATCTGTATAATCAATATCAAAAGTGGCTTTAAGCATTTCCCATGTAGGGATAGGCGTTGTGGAGGGTGTTTCAGCTATTTCATCCAAATTTATGTTAGACTGTTTGACTAAGTCAGAGACATAAGTTGCAACAGTCATTTGTGATGAAATGTTGCTTGCTCGTTTTGGAAAGTCAACATCAGACCTTAGTTCAATTTCCTTGCTCACAAAATTGTCCGTTTGTGAAGTAGTTCTGACTGCAAACTTTGCTGTCGCTAGCTCACGATAGTTGTTTAGAGACAGAATTCCAGCAACTTTGTACGTTTCCAGATTTGAAGCATGGACTGGTACACCTAGTGCAATTTTAAGACTTTTGCAGTCTAAGCTTTGAATCTTCTTTAGTAAATATTTTGGTGCACTGAAGAACACCTCTTGTGCATAGGATAATTTAGATCTTACAAGTGCTGTTGATAGATGAAGTAGTATGTTTGTATCCATTCCCCAGGGTAATCTGCTTATTATCTTTAGAAAATTTAAGGCTTTTCTTGCTTTTGTTAAAACATAAACAAAATGGACATTCCAGTTTAATTTCGATGTTATAAAAACTCCCAGAAATTTTACAACCTGTTTGTAATGTATCACTTCACCATGCAGTCTGAAAGTAGGCAAGTTATTTAAAGTACCACCAGGATTAAATAACATCATGTTAGTTTTTTCAGTTGATAACGATAGACCATTTTCTAACATGTAGTTTCCAAGACTATCAAGATCAGATTGATACACCTTCCTGATGTAATTCTGTGCTCTCTGGGGAGTTGTCTTTTTTAAAGTAATATTCATCCATATGCATATATCATCAGCGTACTGTACCAAAACAACACGATTTGAGAGTACATTAGGAAAATCATGTATAAGGATATTAAATAATATAGGTGCTATCACTGAACCTTGAGGAATTCCCATATCAAGACATCGTGAAGTAGAATAACTTGTTCCCACTCTTGCCTGAATTGTTCTATTGGCTAAATAGGACTTGATATAATTATACATATTGCCAGACATACCAATAGATTTCAGCTTGTACAATAATCGTGTATGCCAAACTTGATCATAAGCTTTTTTCACATCAAAAAAGGTTGCTAAAAGACTTTTTCTACGGGCAAATTGTTGTTTTATCTGAGTTGTAAGTTTAACCAGGTGCTCAACTGTGGATCTCCCTTTTCTGAAACCTGCCTGGTTTACCGGAATAGCGTTATTTTTATCACAGTAATGTATAAGTCTGTTCAAGACCAATCTTTCCATTAGTTTGCTCGTATGGGACGTCAACGCAATAGGTCTGTAACTGTTTTTATTGTTTTTTAGGCTTTCCTGCTTTTAATATGGGTATAACAACAGACTTTTGCCATACCTGTGGTACAATGTGCACCAATGACGAACTTTAGCGAGGGAAGAAAATTGATGGATGTAAGATATAGTCAATGTAAATTTTCTGGAAAGCTATCATTTCAGTTGAATGCTCTTCGACCTACCGAATTTTTTGTTCTGCAGTGGACCATGTTGTTGTTTTTTAGACTCTTCTAAGGAGGATCGGCTAGAATTAAACAAGCCATTCATTTGTCGGTATTGATCAAGTGAAGTATAATTTTTTTTTACTTCTTTCTCTTTTACGTGTTTGTTTCGTAAACCATTCGTAGCTTCTGTTTTCGTAGTTTATCAAAATGTTTCAGTTGTTTCCAATGTTCGCATTGGAATTTTCATTTCTCTTATCATTTTGGTATATCTAGTGTAATTGTCTCCAGTTTATGCCTGTGAATTGATTTTTTTCCAGACATTATGAAAAATCATGAATCTGGATTTCAGTTGGTTGGCTGTAAGATTGCCCAAATCTTTCTTTTACTTAAAGCAAGGATTTTAAGATACAACTGCGGGTTGGTTAGCAATTTTCAGCATTGCCTCAAGTGATGACGACCAGGTGGTCCGTTTGCATGAGCATTTCAATTTATCTTTTTTTTGTTCTGCATGTTTTCACTTTACCTCTTCTTTAAAAAAAAAAAAAAAACATTGCAACGATTATAGACTTATAAAATTTTGAATTTCGGTAATGGATGAGGTTGCGGTGAATGATTGGCTTGAATGTCTATTTTCATTTCTTATGCTTATTGTATGTTTAGTAAGACTCGGATGAAAATGGTCCATCAGCCATGTTTTGCAAATTAGGTAAAAAGGCAGAGATTGCAGCAGTCCATCCTGTGTTCGACCATGTTTGTCATTGTCCGATTCGTGATTTAAGTAAGTGATACAGTACAAAATACTTGTGAATTTGTCCCAATGGGTACTACATGGTGAGTAATTTATGTGTGTGTGTGTGTGTGTGTGTGTGTGTGGTGTGTGTGTGTGGTGTGTTGTGCATGGGGTGTGTGTGTGATGTGTAGTGTGTTGTATGCGTGCATATGGATATGTGTGTGTGTGCGTGTGTATATATATATATATATGTATACACACACACACACACACACATACAACATAATATTATATATATATATATATATATATATATATATATATATATATATATATATATGTATATATACTTCTCCATTGCGGAGCAGATTGCAGAATGGCTTTCAATTATTCCCCAATGTCAGATAAATTCATCAACGGATAAAATAAGCAATCTTTTAAGAACAACGAAACTCTCTAAAGATGATGGAAAATGTCAGTTTTGATGTAACATCGCTTTACACAAATGTACCAGTGATTGAAACGACTGAAGTGTGTTCTAATCTTCTTAATAGTGGTCACTATAAACCACCGCCGGTCGATAAGGATACAGTCGTCGCACTCGTCAAAATTGCGTCACCTGATGTGTTGATGTCGACACATGATGGTGTTTATAGACAGATAGACGGCTTGGCAATGGGCAGTCCACCTGTACCTCATCTTGCTAATGGGTGGATGAGTCAATATGACAACATTGTAAAAGCAACACACAAATTTACTAACGCTACATGGACGATATATTAACCAGCATTGACGCCAATATTGTACCTCAAAAACTTGACGAAATAAACAAACTACATCCGTACCTTAAGTTCACAGTAGAAAGAGAAGTTAATGGTACAATCCCATTTTTGGTCATGAATTTATCAATCAAGAGGACTCGCTATCTTCTACGTGGTTTAATAAACTAACAGATACGGGCCTGATAATGAACTTCCATGCGCTCGCTCCAAAACGATACAAGCGTTCAGTGGTCTCCGGTTTCGTCCATCTAATTCATCGAGCATGTAACTCCTGGGAACACTTCCACGAAAGCTTGGAAAGGGCAAAGAGGGTACAGGAACAAAATCAATATCGGACTGAATTTTACGATCCGATAATAGAGTCGACACTATCAAAGATAATGGTGCCAAGCGAAAGTGAAAAGGGAAAGGGCGAAGAGGGGAATAAAAAGAGTGACAAAGTCTGTGTGTCGCACAATACAGGGGAAAAGTTTCTGATGAATATGCCCCGTGCTCTACATAAATGTAATGCCCCCTGTACAATCGTTATGACCTTGCGAAAACTAAGAACTGCTTTGCCGTCCTTGAAGGCACAAGTGCCAAAGTTGATCTGGAGTGGGGTGGTTTACAAACTGACATGTCCACGCTGTAAGGCGTGCTATGTTGGACAGACTGTCCGACATTTACAAACCCGTTTCCGTGAGCACTTCAACAACACTGGCCTGTAAAAAAGCATCTCGCACAATGTAAGGTTACAATGGGGTCAGAAGATGTTGAGATTTTGGCTTCAACCACAAGGGACGAGGATTATCGCATGACTCTGGAGGCACTGTGGATCAGATATTGACCCTGAAATAGATGTAAAGGATGAGTGTAGGCGTAGGGAACTGACCATTTAGTTGTAGTTGGCTTTTCCTTGACCGCTTATGTTTGTCCCCATTTCATGTTTACTGTTTCCTTAACAAAGGATGTTTCGTTTCCATTTTCAGAATATTAATATGATCCTGATGATGCCATTTATTGGCGAAAATTACACACTGCAGTGATAATTCGAAGAATCATCGCTGGCTCACACCAGCATCGTAAACAACACTACACAACTAAATATATATATATATATATATATATATATATATGTATTATGTATGTATATATATGTATGTATATATATACATATAACACACTCAGAGTTTAAGGCCATTTTCCTTGTTCTTGCTTTTCTGTTGCAAGTTGTTCACTGATACACAGATCTATCAAAGTGTAAAAAAAAATTATTTCCTCGTTAAATGCCTTATCTCATGGTATGCTATCGTACACGCTGGCTTATGGAAACATGAAAACACTAACATATACACCCATCAAAGATGCAAACTGTGCAACAACGTAGTGGAATATGGTCAGCTCGCCAAGATATTTTGAGTTCTCGGTGCTTCATGAAAATATCTGATTTTGTGTAATGGGCGGTGAGTCCAAATGAGTTTGAGGAACAGCGCGATACATGAACGATTTATGATGGTAATAAAAGACAACAAAGTTAACAGAAACACCCGAGTGTGCTTGATGGGACCCAGAGCAACAATGCCTCACCACTTACCCAGACAGTTTCAGTTTCTCAAGAAAACGTCTCTGCGCTCGGAACGAATTCCATATGCACTAACGTCACAAATGCCACGTGTATGGTGACCGTGGCACATGCCTTAAGCCTGCACATAAACCTATGAGCTGGCCAGGTCCTGAGGCCCTACCTAGACTTATGTTTTACCTAGTCTATATTTTATACTGGTATTTTATCTGCCTACCACTGGAATAATTTTGGTTACATGTAAATGACATGTGTATGTGTGTATCTTACCTTCAAAAAAGGAACAGGTATATAAAGCAAATAAACACATAATTATAGGTCTGAATCACAACACAGCTAGCTATTCTATATAAACTCGTCTCACATGGCAGACCCCCCCCCCCCCCAACCCCTAGTTGATGTCCAACAGCTCAGCCGTCTATCAACTAGGTGAAGACAATATTTTCTTAATCAATCACCTCCCAGCTCCCGACGCTGTGCCTGCAGCCTTTCCGTCAAGCAAATGAGGCTGTCCATGCTCTCTGCATGATCCGTTCAGACCCATCTTCAGTTATCATGCATCGTGGGGAGATAAACCCCAGACATAGTCACACAAGGCGCACCTGAAGGATTCATCCCAGCTACCGGACTCTCCAAACAGACAGACGTAAGAGTTGTTCGTACGATCTCAAAAAGCGGCCAGACAAAGTCTATTTTGCTTTTCCAGCTAGATTCGACATGCCTCAGAAGCGGACCCCAAATTTGCCGTCTTTCTGAACTGTCACCAGGAGTCAGGACGTTCCTTGCAATCACCAGGCCTGGTTCCCTGAAGAAGCCAGCAGCCAAGCTGCAGGTCAATGATAAACTATCACAGTGCAGAAATATAACCAAATGTCAATCTATGAGACACACACACACACACACCACACACACACACACACACACACACACACACACACACACACACAACGCACATACACGTATACGCACGCAGGCGCGCGCACACACACACACACACACACACACACACACACGCACACACACACACACAAATACACTATACACACGCAGGTACACACATGCACGCGCGCACACACACACCACACACACACACACACACGCTCCACAGATAGAGAGAGTGTATGTGTGTGAGAGAGAGAGAAGGGGGAGAGACAGACAGACAGACAGACAAAGAGAGAGAAAGAGAGAGAGAAAGAAAGAGAGAGAGAGAGAGTCACACACACGTCAGACTGACTGATTACATTAAAAGTCACAATCGTTTTGCAGACAAAGTAATATTTATTTCGAAAGGAAAATGGCGTAGAGAAGTTGATACAAACTTACACATAGAGTACCAATTATCTATCTATCACACACACACACGCACACGCACACGCACACGCACACACACACACACACATACACACACGCACACGCGCACACACACACACAAGCACCACAAGTACGCACGCATGCACAGTAACCACGCACACAAACACACAGGCACGCAAACACACACACACACACACACACACACACACACACACACACACACACACACACACACGACACGCACGCAAGTACGCACGCATGCACACTCGTACACACACGCACACAAACACACAGGCACGCAAACATACACACACACACACACACACACACACACATACACACACACACACACACACACACACACACACACACACACACACACACACACACACACACATACAAATTACAGTTGAAACAGGATAAATCTTCAGAGAAGGCTTGAAAGAAAGTAAAGTAACTAGTGACGTAAATGTTTGTCAGATTAAATATACAAGAATGAATAGATAAGTTGATCAGATAAAATGTAATTTCTCCAGCTCTTTCGTCATCATCATCAACACAGTGAGATGCCTGAATAGCAAATTACAACATAGCCACACACCTGAATAGCAAATGACAACATAGCCAGATGCCTGAATAGCAAATGACAACATAGCCACACACCTGAATAGCAAATAACAACATAGCCACACACCTGAATAGCAAATAAAACATAGCCACACATGCCTGAATAGCAAATAACAACATAGCCACACACCTGAATAGCAAATGACAACATAGCCAGATGCCTGAATAGCAAATGACAACATAGCCCCAACACCTGAATAGCAAATGACAACATAGCCACACACCTGAATAGCAAATGACAACATAGCCACACACCTGAATAGCAAATGACAACATAGCCACACACCTGAATAGCAAATGACAACATAGAGAGATGCCTGAATAGCAAATGACAACATAGCCAGATGCCTGAATAGCAAATAACAACATAGCCACACACCTGAATAGCTAATGACAACATAGCCAGATGCCTGAATAGCTAATGACAACATAGCCACACACCTGAATAGCAAATGACAACATAGCCAGATGCCTGAATAGCAAATGACAACATAGCCACACACCTGAATAGCAAATAACAACATAGCCAGATGCCTGAATAGCAAATGACAACATAGCCAGATGCCTGAGTAGCAAATAACAACATAGCCACACACCTGAATAGCAAATGACAACATAGCCAGACTGCTGAATAGCTAATGACAACATAGCCACACACCTGAATAGCAAATGACAACATAGCCAGATGTCTGAATAGCAAATAACAACATAGCCAGATGCCTGAATAGCAAATAACAACATAGCCACACACCTGAATAGCAAATAACAACATAGCCACACACCTGAATAGCAAATAACAACATAGCCAGATGCCTGAATAGCAAATGACAACATAGCCAGATGCCTGAATAGCAAATGACAACATAGCCACACACCTGAATAGCAAATGACAACATAGCCACACACCTGAATAGCAAATGACAACATAGCCACACACCTGAATAGCAAATGACAACATAGCCAGATGCCTGAATAGCAAATAACAACATAGCCACACACCTGAATAGCAAATAACAACATAGCCACACACCTGAATAGCTAATGACAACATAGCCAGACGCCTGAATAGCAAATAACAACATAGCCACACACCTGAATAGCTAATGACAACATAGCCAGATGCCTGAATAGCTAATGACAACATAGCCAGATGCCTGAATAGCTAATGACAACATAACCACACACCTGAATAGCTAATGACAACATAGCCAGATGCCTGAATAGCTAATGACAACATAGCCACACACCTGAATAGCTAATGACAACATAGCCAGATGCCTGAATAGCAAATGACAACATAGCCACACACCTGAATAGCTAATGACAACATAGCCAGATGCCTGAATAGCTAATGACAACATAGCCAGATGCCTGAATAGCAAATAACAACATAGCCACACACCTGAATAGCAAATAACAACATAGCCACACACCTGAATAGCAAATAACAACATAGCCACACACCTGAATAGCAAATGACAACATAGCCACACACCTGAATAGCAAATGACAACATAGCCAGATGCCTGAATAGCAAATAACAACATAGCCACACACCTGAATAGCAAATGACAACATAGCCACACACCTGAATAGCAAATGACAACATAGCCACACACCTGAATAGCAAATGACAACATAGCCACACACCTGAATAGCAAATAACAACATAGCCACACACCTGAATAGCAAATAACAACATAGCCAGATGCCTGAATAGCAAATGACAACATAGCCACACACCTGAATAGGAAATAACAACATAGCCACACACCTGAATAGCTAATGACAACATAGCCACACACCTGAATAGCTAATGACAACATAGCCAGATGCCTGAATAGCAAATGACAACATAGCTAGATGCCTGAATAGCAAATAACAACATAGCCACATGCCTGAATAGCAAATAACAACATAGCCACATGCCTGAATAGCAAATGACAACATAGCCACACACCTGAATAGCAAATAACAACATAGCCACACACCTGAATAGCAAATGACAACATAGCCAGATGCCTGAATAGCAAATGACAACATAGCCAGATGCCTGAATAGCAAATGACAACATAGCCACACACCTGAATAGCTAATGACAACATAGCCACACACCTGAATAGCAAATAACAACATAGCCACACACCTGAATAGCAAATGACAACATAGCCAGATGCCTGAATAGCAAATGACAACATAGCCAGATGCCTGAATAGCAAATGACAACATAGCCACACACCTGAATAGCTAATGACAACATAGCCAGATGCCTGAATAATAATAATAATAATAATAATAATGATGAAGCATTTGTATAGCGCACTCCTCCAACAAGATGCCAGAGCTCTGTGCACTTAACAGACGTTATCATAAGCAGCAATCCATGATAGACAAGCAACAGTGATGTACAAATCAAGTCAAAATTAAAAATAGTGATAGATAACACATTGGTAACTTGTTATAAAAAACCTAAGCAACATTAAGTTAAGGATAAAGGATCACACACACACACATACATACACACACACACACACACACACACGCACGCACCACACACACACACACACACACACACACACACACGCGCGCGCGCGCGCGCATAGACACAGACACACATACACACGCACTGATTCAATCACTCACTCACTCACATACACACATACAAACCTGAACACAGATATACATACACAAGAGATTAATTATACAATCATTACTAAATAACATGTCACTTAATAAACAACACGAAGCAGCACACGAGACAGCCAAATAAGCTAGACATTAAAGGGTAGGCCAGAAGAATTTAAAGGTTATAGTATTTCTTGAAAAGGTGAGTTTTCAGAGCTTTTTTGAAAGACGGAGTTGATGAGATTTCTCTAATTTCACGTGGAAGGGAATTCCATGTTTTGGGGGCTGCAAAGGAGAAAGAACGTTGTCCAAAGGTAGCAGTTCTGACATGAGGAACGTTAAGTATTTTTGAATCAGAAGAGGAACGAAGTTGACGTGATGGTGTGTATACAGAGAGAAGGTTTGAGAGGTAGAGAGGTGCAGTTCCAGAGAAAAAGGAATGGCAGAGAGTTGAAAGTTTGTAATCAATCCTTGCTTTGATAGGAAGCCAATGCAGATTTTTGAGGAGAGGTTGTACATGATCATATTTGGATGCCTTCAGTACCATTCTTGCAGCAGAATTCTGAACTTTCTGAAGCTTATCAAGATAATGTTTGGAGCAGCCTGATAGAATTGAATTACAGTAATCTAATTTTGACAAGACAAGGGCAGATACCAGAGTTTTTTTGGTATTAGCTGAGGTGAGATGACGAATTGAACTAATGCGACGTAGTTCAAGATAGGCTGAACGACACACATGTTTAATGTGTAAGTCGACACTCATGTTCTCTGTCATTTGAAAGCCAAGATTACGAGCAGATGGAGAAAAGGTGACATCATTGCCACAAACTGATATGGACTTAGGCTGCTGATGAATAGCAAATGACAACATAGCCAGATGCCTGAATAGCAAATAACAACATAGCCACACACCTGAATAGCAAATAACAACATAGCCACATGCCTGAATAGCAAATGACAATATAGCCACATGCCTGAATAGCAAATAACAACATAGCCACATGCCTGAATAGCAAATGACAACATAGCCAGATGCCTGAATAGCAAATAACAACATAGCCACATGCCTGAATAGCAAATAACAACATAGCCACATGCCTGAATAGCAAATGACAGCATAGCCACACACCTGAATAGCAAATAACAACATAGCCAGATGTCTGAATAGCAAATAACAACATAGCCACATGCCTGAATAGCAAATAACAACATAGCCACATGCCTGAATAGCAAATGACAACATAGCCACATGCCTGAATAGCAAATAACAACATAGCCACATGTCTGAATAGCAAATAACAATATAGCCACATGCCTGAATAGCAAATGACAATATAGCCAGATGCCTGAATAGCAAATGACAATATAGCCACGTGCCTGAATAGCAAATAACAACATAGCCACATGCCTGAATAGCAAATAACAACATAGCCACATGCCTGAATAGCAAATGACAATATAGCCACATGCCTGAATAGCAAATAACAACATAGCCAGATGCCTGAATAGCAAATAACAACATAGCCACATGCCTGAATAGCAAATAACAACATAGCCACATGCCTGAATAGCAAATAACAACATAGCCACATGCCTGAATAGCAAATGACAATATAGCCACATGCCTGAATAGCAAATGACAACATAGCTAGATGCCTGAATAGCAAATGACAACATAGCCAGATGCCTGAATAGCAAATGACAACATAGCCACATGCCTGAATAGCAAATGACAACATAGCTAGATGCCTGAATAGCAAATGACAACATAGCCAGATGTCTGAATAGCAAATGACAACATAGCCAGATGCCTGAATAGCAAATGACAACATAGCCAGATGCCTGAATAGCAAATGACAACATAGCCACACACCTGAATAGCAAATGACAACATAGCCACACACCTGAATAGCAAATGACAATATAGCTAGATGTCTGAATAGCTAATAACAACATAGCCAGATGTCTGAATAGCAAATGACAACATAGCCAGATGCCTGAATAGCAAATAACAACATAGCCACATGCCTGAATAGCAAATGACAACATAGCCACATGCCTGAATAGCAAATAACAACATAGCCAGATGCCTGAATAGCAAATAACAACATAGCCAGATGCCTGATTAGCAAATGAAAGAATACAAACAGCAGTCATCATATGCTATAGTCACAGACATAGACACACAACACACATACACTTACACACACACATACACATACACACAACACATATACACACACAACACACACACACATACACACACAACACACACGTACACACAACACAACACACACACACACACACACACATACATACATACATACACATACTGACAACACACACACACACATACACATACTGACAACACACACACACAAGAATACAAACAGCAGACATCATATGCTATAGTCACACACACACACAAACACATACACCCACAAAAACACACACACACACACACACACACACACACACACACACACACACACACACACACACACACACATACTGACAACACACACACACACATTCTGACAACACACGCACACACATATACACATACTGACAACACACACACACACACACACACACACATACACATACTGACAACACACACACACACACCACATACACATACCACACAACACACACACACACACACACACATACACACATACACATACTGACAACACACACACACACAACACACATACATGTACACATACTGACAACACACACACACACACCAAGACACACAGTCCATGACCATTTTTCTAGGTGACCTGGATGGAGGCCGTCTCCAAGATCGACAGACAAATAGCAGATGGGGGAATATGCCTGACCCAGTTTGTTGCCGCATTACAGAGAGAGCCTAGAAGATCCCCCCCCCCCCCTCCATCGACCACACACGTCATGGTTTTAATTTATGTTAATGAGTTGTTTTAATCTCACGACCTGATCAGCTGGTTGACTTACGTTGACAAACTGGTCGACTGGTTGACTTGACGTCACACAAACTGATCCACTGGTTGGATGAGGTCGTGCAAAGCCAGATGAACACGTCCCCAGAATGACTGCACAGCGTCCTCTTGCTCTGTCCATTGGATATAAGTCGTCGTCTTCATCACCGCCATCATCGCTGACGTCATTTTACGTGATGTCACGTCATCCACACACACAATGAGCAGAACATCGTCGTGATCCATGACGTATTTCAGACAATACGTCAGCTCAAACTGACACCACTGACTGAGAACAAACTCCTTGGAAAAGACCATCAAGATCTTCTTGCTGCTTTCCACGCTGTCAGCAATGTTGTCCACGATGTTTTTGCCCGGGATGAAGTCTCTCTCATGGATACACAGCCTGAGACCCAGGTGGTTCTCCAGCCCTGGCATTAGATGTTGACGAACCCAGGGCAGTTGTTCAGAAGCAAAGGACACGAAGACGTCATAGTCAAAGTGGTTGGCCAGAAAACGTTGCCTCCTGGTGTCTTCCCGACCTCGGAAAGTTTCGTAGATTATGAGACGGATGTGCCAGCGGTAGCGAAACAGTACAGAGATTAGAATCAGTGTGATGATCACAACGCTGCACGCAGAGATGATCTGAATGTTCATCTCACGGCTGAAAAGGCAACGCTGATGATTCATTTGTGCAAAGTCCTCTACTCGCGTCCCAGGCATGTTCCTGCACATGTACTTTCTCGGGTCTCTGTTAGTAGGGTAAAACAGAGAGGGGTTAGATACCAACCATCGTCCAAACCACAGCAATTCACAGGAACAGACGAAAGGGTTCTGGTCCATGTAGAGACCCACAAGCCGCTGACGTGTATCCGAATCAAAAGTCTGCTCATTTATGGACGAGATTTTGTTGAAAGAGAAATCGAGGTAACGTAAGCTCTTCAATGAGGCAAAGGCGGCATCTGGAATAGCCAGTATGTTGTTGTCGTGGAGTAATAGTTCAGATAAACGAGGAAAGACATTGAAAATTGTCATGGACAATTTCTCCAGTTGACATCTTTGCATCGAAAGAAACACCAAAGATTGAAGACCTCCAAACAGTTCCAGAAATACTTCATCAGTAACAGCAGACAGATCATTGTTGTCGTCCAGTGTAAGATGTTGTAGTGCTGTGTTGTTGGCAAAAGCTTTCCTGTTGACGATTCTAGCATTGCTGAAGTCAAATTTGTTGGATGCCAACGACAGATTGTTGAAAACGGGACTGCTGAAAGCCATCTCCCCAATATGTGTGAGTGCAGGTGATTGCCTTTGGTGATCCAGCTGAAGTGTCAGAGTGCTGGGAATAACAGCTTCTGGGAAATGGAAAAACTGTGGTCCTAGGTTTCGGAAAAAGTTGAAACTCATATCAAGCAGCCTCAGTTTAGGAAAGGGAAAACAAAGAACGTCAGAAAAACCGCTTTCCATGGCATTTCGTGACAAGTTGAGTTCTTCTAGACTGGGAAATACCGTGTAGTTTTGATTTTGACATCTTAGTAGATCAGTTTCGTTTGTTCTGAGTTTATTTTCTTGCAAGCCAAGTTTCTTCAGGTGAAGGAAACACCCCGATGTTTGTATTTCTTTGAAATCAGCTTCTAATCTTTCAATCAGACACTCACTCATCTGCAGATCGACTAACCGTTCCAGGGGACAAAACATGGGCAGGTCGAGGGTTATGGTTGTCTGTTGTAAGATTCTGGACATCCGAAGTGTCTGTAAATTAGACAAGAAGAGGTTGAACAAGAAACGCTGGTGCACATATATGAACATATCTGTGTCACGAACGCTTAGGTGTCGGAGTGTGGGGATGGAGAGTATGTAGAGAAGACTGTCCTTCTTAAGACCGACATTGCCATCCAAGTTCAGGCAAGTCAGATGGCCCATATCGCTCAGTAGGCCTTCTCTGATCGACGTCAGGTCATTGCTTGCCATGTTCAGGTGACTTATACCAGCAGCGTTTCGAAAGAAATCGCCACCGATGTCTCTAGACTGCAATGCATTTGCCCGCAGGTCTAGAAACCAAACCCCCTGTGGTAATCTGGGAATATACTTGTGACGTGCTTCGTACCGAAAGATAAGGCCCATGCAGTTTGCGCTTGTGTTGGTGCATTCACAGCGACCCTCCCCACAGTTATTGTGTCTTTGGTACATGCCTTTGTTGCTGATGGGGGAGAAACATCTTGTCCCTTCAGGGTCATCACTCCCATCATCACCGTTCACGACTATGACAACAGAGGTCAGTAGGAATAAGCAGGAAAGCTCTATTACTGTGTGACACTTCATGTTGGAAAATTTTTATATCGTTACAGTTTTAACACACGGATCTCAGTTCTGCTGGGGGCGGGGGCTTCTTTGCTGGAACTGTTGCTATCATCACAATATAGTCATAGTCGTAGTCATAATCATAGTCGTAGTCATAATCATAGTCGTAGTCATAGTCATGGTCATTGTCACAGACACAGTAACAGTCATAGTAGAGTGCACAGCCTTCAGTTTTGTGTGCCACTGTATTGTTGGAATTCTTGAAATCTTTGTAGCATTAACATACAGCCCTTGGTCCTAATTGCGTGGAACTTCACTATTGTCACTCTTAAGATAAACGCTTCAACACTACACTATTCAGAACAAATACCCAAAGACACAAATACATACTTCATCAAACGACACACAGTTTCCATGCACAGTATTTTGATGTTGAATCGTTTGGTATACCATCGTTTGTGATAAATCAGTCATGACCGCTCACTGTTGCCGAATAGAGCACCTGCAGCATGCATATGATGCAGTCAGATTTTGAAGTCATTGTTTAGAGAGTGATTGATCACACTTGCACAGTTTAGTATCTGTTCGACCCAGATCTACATCAGTTAATGTATTGGCAGACTCCTTGAAAGTGGCACACAGTTGTTTGTACTGGCAAGATCTCGATACAGAAGGAAAAGATAAAAACACATGAAACACGATTCCAAAACAACTGGAATGACCACCAAAACGTATTACCAAACTATCATGAGCAAAAGGTCCAAGCTGACAGGTCAGCTTTATGGAAGGGTGGAACTGAACTTAGGACATCAGATCATAAGTTTAACTGTTCCTTCAACTAGCTTATTCAGTCTGTGTAATGAAGAGTACAAGACACAGTCGTCACTGCAGTGGGTTTGCCAAGTCAACCAGGAAGACAATGAAATTAGCAGGAAGCTCACAGCACAACGGAGGTCACGCCCACCCCCCTCCTCACTTAACACATTCCGTACAGTGTCACGAGATCCTCGTGACTCAGCTTTCTCTCTCCGTGGACCGCGTCACGAGGATTTCGTGCCCTGAACCGTAGTTTCAGTTTCGATGTTTGAAGCGGCAAAAATGGCAAAAAAACAAAACAAAACAAAACAGGCATAATTCAGTGTTTCTAAAGTCTCTCGCCTAACATTACTTGGTCAATAGTTAGTACAGTGACCTCTTTTCTTGGTAGGGAAAGGGTTAACGCTGTGAGTGAAAAAAAAAATCACCCATTCGTGTGCGTAAAGGCCATAACACGTTCACGTTTTGTTCTGTCTCAACATTATTTTATGACTTCGTCACTAAAGGATTAGTCCATATATACACTTAAACTGAATTATTTCTGAAAATAAACAAAAAGAAAATGTGATTAAATAAAAGAAAAATAATGTTATTAAACAACAAAATTAAAGTTTAATTTAACAAAAAATATTATATGTTTTTTCACAACAAGAAATAATGCTATTAGACAACAAAATTAAAGTTTGATCTAACAAATCTGTATCTAGATAATTTTTTGTCACAAAAATGTTCAGACACTTCCGTTCATACACGACCCTGTCACTACTGTATGGCTATCTAGTGAGCCAAGCAGCCAATGCTCTGAACGTGGAGAATGAAAGAGATGATCAAGCCACAGTAATAAATGCCCTTTTTGTATACAAAAGATGACTACAGAAAAAAGAATGTAGAACTTGTGAAAGCTTCTGTTGAAATAACACTCCACAGTCACTAAGGACAACGACAAACTGTTTCAACAGCTTAAGACATATTCTAGATATTGTCAAAGGTCGTGAGAAAGCGATGTGAACACACCCATCATTGAAAAGTGCTCCGTTTACGTGTATTTTTGGTCAGTGTGACTTTGAGTTAAACATCTTGTCCCCTCCTCTTCTCTCCCCCCCCCCCTTCCATTCTATACCAATTTGTGTATTCCCTACTTCTTAAATGTCCACATTCTCCTTTGGCAAAAGTTTAAGTGAAGGTCCACTCAGAAATTGCTATGAAAATCTCAATTACACACTTTGCTCTTTGTCTGTCTGTCTCTCTCTCTGTCTGTCTGTCTCTCTCTCTCTCTTTCACACACACACACACACACACACACACACACACACTCACACACACACACACACACACACACACACACACACACACACACACACACACACACACACACACACACACACACACACACACATACACAACACGTATTTAGTGTGTGTGTCCTTCTCTCTTTTTCTTACAAAAGCCGGTTTGGAAAATGGCTTTTCCATAATAACTTTCACAGTTCGAAAATGACGTACCCTTCTAATTATCATTTCTCTCTGCCTCCTCCCTCCATCCCCCCCCCCCTTTCACATCGTGTAGACAACACAGTCATCAGTCCTATCGTTCTACACGTGCTGGACAGTGCTGATGGCGTCGTGCAGAGCCAGATGAAGACGTCCCCAGAATAACTGCACAGCGTCCTCTTGCTCCGTCCACTGGATGTAAGTCGTCGTCTTCAGCACCGCCATCATCGCTGACGTCATTTTACGTGAATGCACGTCATCCACACACACAATGAGCAGAACATCGTCGTGATCCATGACGTGAGAAAGACAATACGTCAGCTCGAACTGACACCAAGGACTGAGAACAAAATCCCTGGAAAAGACCATCAAGATCTTCTTGCTGCTTTCAACACAGTCAGCAATGTTGTCCACGATGTTTTTGCCCGGGATGAAGTCTCTCTCATGGATACACAGCCTGAGACCCAGGTGGTTCTCCAGGTCTGGCATCAGATGTTGACGAACCCAGGGCAGTTGTTCAGAAGCGAAAGACACGAAGACGTCATAGTCAAAGTGGTTGGCCAGAAAACGCTGCCTCCTAGTCTCTCCCCGCTTTCGGAAAATTTCGTAGATCATGAGACGGATGTGCCAGCGGTAGCGGAACAGTAGAGAGATTAGAGTCAGTGTGATGATCACAACGCTGCACATGGAAATGATCTGAATGTTCATTTCACGGCTGAACAGACAAGACTGCTCACTGATAACAAAGTCTTCGATTCTGGTGTCAGGAATATTTCTACAGCTGTAAGTTGCCATACGTTCTCCAGGAGGATAAAACAGAGATTTTTTGGACATGAGCCACGCCCTGAACCACAACAGATCGCAGGAGCACACAAAGGGATTCTGGTACAAGTATAAGGCAGCTAATCTGTGCCGTGTGGAGGGACTGAATGTGTCTTCATCTACCGAAGATATCAGATTTTGTGACACGTCCAGAGTGGTTAACTTTGTCAATGAATGAAAAGTACCATCTGGCATAGCCAGAATCTTGTTGTTCCTCAGAAACAGGTTGACTAGGTGAGGAAAAATTGTGAACACAGTCATTGATACTTCATTTAGTCTACAGCCTTGCAAGGAAAGAGACTTCAGGTTCTGCAAACCTTGAAAAAGCTGGACAAATATCTCATCATCAACTCGTGAAAAGTCATTACCATCCAGTATAAGATGTTGAAGTCCTGTGTTGTGACCAAAAGCTTCTCTGTCCACTATTTCCGCCATGCTGAAAGGGAATTCGTTATCTACAAACGACAGAGTCTTTAGTGCAGGGTTCTCAAACGCCTGTTTTCCTATTGCACTATACTGCTTATGAATGACTTGGTGATCCAACAAAAGCGTCACAGTGCTTGGAATCATTCCATCTGAAAATTTAACAGTCTTTGATTGAAAGATGAATAAATCGTTCATTCGCATGTCCAGTAGGTCCAGTTTTGGTGAACAAATGTGGACTTTGGTTAAAAGTCCTAAGTCATTTCGAGAAAGATTGACTTCACGTAGGTTAGGAAACATGGAACTGCCATCGCTGTGGCAACCAATGTTAACAGGAGATTTACCATCTAGATAGTTCTCCTGCAGATGAAGCCTTTCCAGATGAACAAGACATTCCGACTGCTCAGGAAGGCTGAAAGAATAGTATTCGATTTGGTTAATTTGGCAATTACTGAGGTCCAGCTCCACCAGCTGTGTAAGAGGACAGAACGCCAACAGAAATAATGAGTATTCTGCATGAGAATCAAAACCAGTGTTTGACAGTCGAAGAATTTGGATGTTGATGTTTGGAATGACTTCACGCTGTAATAAGGCCTCAAGGTGGAAAAACGCTTCGCTCTTTCGAAGACTGAGTTGTAACAATGTTGGAATGGGCAGCACAGCTTGAACAGCCGCTTCAGTTAACTGACTATTGCCATCGAGATTGAGACAGGTGAGATTGGTCATCCATCTGAGAACTCTGACGTCCAAATAAGACAGGCTGTTGTCCGCCAAATTCACATGAGTGATACGAGACGCGTTAACAAAAAACCGCTCGTCCAGATCAGCAGATTTCAGTTTGTTCATGCGAAGATCGAGATGCCAAACACTTTCAGGCAGTCGGGGGATGTATCTGAGTGTCAGAGGACCTTGACCATTGGAGCAGTCGGCGGCGGTGAGAGTGCACTGACACCATCCACCTTCACAGTAATTGTCCCGTGGGTGAGAGTTTGTGTACACTATGGGATAGAAGCACGAAGCTTGTTCTGCACAGACAATACACCAACCATTTCCATGGCAGATCTCTCTTAGGAGACAGGCTAGCACAACACGACAAAGAAACTTTACCATCATACGTTTCATTCTGTGGTTAGAGTGAAACTCTGCCAAGTCTAATAAGGAAAAAAACCCACTGCGGATCTGTAAATCCTTATCACAAAGTTTCCATCAACTCTGCTGGAAATATCAGCATCGAATAAGTTGATAAATTTTGAGGGCTGGATCCTTGAACTATTTTTTGATGAAACTATGACTTCAACCAGTTTTTCAAGTACTATATCAGAATGAAAATCAAAACTCAGTTGGACTATAGACAACGCTTTAAGGATGAAACTGCAAAAATACTGCATGCCATACGCAAGGCTAGATTGCTTGTTTCCGGCCTACTGGCTGAGCACAGAATACAAAACTCCTTCTCTGTAAATGAGGGTCATAAGCGACAGTGTCATATGAGTCCGATGAGGTTCGGATATGCTCCACTCAGTAAGTGTGTGTGTGGTGTGTCGGGGGGGGGGGGTAGGGAGGAGGGGTACACATGGGATGTTGGAATGAGAGGGGTTGTGAAAAGGAAGAGCGCACTGGTGCGCTTGTTGCAGGGGAAACAGACACGGAAGCGTTGGTTTCATTGTTCGTTGGGAGGGCGGGAGACTGGGTTGGGGTTGGGGGAAGATGGAAGAAGTGAAAGGGGCCAGAGAAAGCGTTTGTTTCACCTTTGTTTTATACCGAAAACACACGGAATCCCTAATATTTCTACAAGTAATCTAGAAAAGAAGCCTGGCGGAGCGATTGCAATGTGAGAACGTTATTATTGCTTTTTTCTCCAAGGACTCACATGATAAAGTCTGTGTTTGTTTGTCAGTGTGATTGTTTATATGTATATGTCTGTAAAATGAATAAAAATTATAACACACACACACACACACACAAACACACAGGCACACACAGAGAGGCACACACACAGAGGCACACACACATACACATACACCACACACACACACACACACACACACACACACACACACACACACACACACACACACACACACCACACACACAGGCACACACACACACACACACACACAAAGACACACACAGACACACACACACACACACACACACACACACACACCACACACACACAGGCACACACACGCGCGCGTACGCGCGTGGTGATTTCCCCACGTGTAGGCATCTCTGTCTTCCTGTTTTTACTCCATAGAAATAAAGTTGTATCGCCTCGTATCGTTCGTGTTCTATGTTATCATATCATGTCGATTTGGATCGGATTCGATCGTTTTGCATAGTATTAGTCGTCAATCTCTTGTCTGTTTGTCTGTCTGTCTGTCTGTCTGTCTGTCTGTCTGTCTGCCTGTCTGTCTGTCTGTCTGTGTCAGTGTTTGTCTCTGAGGTACAGAGAGTTCTTTTAAGTTTCATATTGGATTAGAATGCCAGTTAAAAAATCACAA
Source organism: Monoplex corrugatus (assembly GCA_030674185.1). NCBI lineage: Eukaryota > Metazoa > Mollusca > Gastropoda > Littorinimorpha > Ranellidae > Monoplex > Monoplex corrugatus. The sequence goes on along the minus strand of JAPXFY010000021.1, from coordinate 42,740,906 downwards.
CCCATTTTCAGTGATTTTTAGTGAACTGCAATGATACACCCTACTAGCAAAGTATAATGAACTGCATAAACGACTTCAGACTCAACATAGTTCTACACAGCCACATCTTCATAAAACAATCTATGTTATGTGCATGATACGTCATCAATAATAAACACGTAAAGCAGAGGATGAAGTATATCTCGATAAAGGATTGACAAAACATTTATATTATTCAGAGTAAATTAAAAAAAAGTGATTAAGGAAATGGTTACTAAAAGTGAGCTGCTTTTGTATCATGTAGTAGAAAAGCAGTCATTTTTCTCTAAAAGTGTGAAACGTCAACGTCACTTTTCACTGTATTCTTCTGCGTGATGTTTCATGGTAAGTTATCTCGTGAAAGAAATGATATCGGAATTGCTTTATCGAGTTTGTATGTACAAATGTATACTTTTCCTGGAAAGATTATTAAATCAAATATTCAGACTGTAGAATACCTTATCACTCAAGAATGAAACCAATTAACATTTGATTTTTTGCATTTTTATAATTTTCATAAACCCCTTTTCGTGAAACGTTTATTACCACTTTATCAACCATTTTGAACATGAATTTGGAATTACGTCAGCTGTTGTTAAAACATTATAGTGTACTTAATTTCTTTCAGTGCCGTAGGAACATCCATCTACTCATTAATTTGGTGTGTTAATTATTATTTCCTGTGTGTACAATGTATTTCTTAGCCGTCATTTTGTATCTAGCATAAACAAGAAAATAACATTCATATCACATTTCGTATTTAATTTGTTAAGCGTCACAAACGAATCGTTATATTTAAAAACTGAACCATACCATAGACTCTTTTTTCAATTAAAGTTTTGAATTTATCATATTATTTCCAATTATTATTCATTCATTATAGAGAATCAATTCTGGGGGGAAATTTGTCAGAGTTGTTGGTTTTACATTTCTGCAGAAACTACAATATGCCTTAAAAGTGTAAAATGCCAAGTTTGGACGAGCTGAGTGGGATGTCGTAATTATTGATTAGACAACTCATTTTTAATTAGGATCATCCCACTTGATTTTTGCAAACACACACAGACACCTTTTTTTTTCTCGGCTGTCCCATTTTCTGCGCCACTTTAAAAGGCCACAGCATCTGGGAACACTTTTTCACAATACTATATTGATGACGATGTTGGAAATGATAATTATGATGTCATGGAGTTTCATTATGGATTGACACTGTGTGACAGGGCTGTGTCCAGACGTCAACCAGGTCCAAGAGGTACATACACTTGCGGTGTCGGTCAGGACTATTGAACAACCTCACCCTATCTACGTATCCGTAAAATGGGCTAGACTCGACTGTGCAATTCTAGTTTTCCCAATAAGCCAATAGCAAAACTCAGCCATGAGTAGGGCCAGGAGCCGGTTGTGGCCAGAAAATCCCACAATGATGCTGATAGAACTTAATGAGGGTTCGAACCCACAACCATCCAGTTGACAATCCGTTACGCTTAACGCTGCACCAAGGCGGCAGGTCATTATATCATGATGGTCAGAAGAATTCAAATGCATGCTTGTATGCTCGCTCGTGCACGACCACGTAAGCACGCACACATTCATACACACACACACACACACACACACACACACACACACACACACACACACACACACACACACACACACACACACACACACACACACACACACACACACACACACACACACCATGATTTTGTAGGTCATTTTCATTTTCTGCCATTAGAACGGTGTCATCTGCGTAACGAAGATTGTTTTATCTTTTTTTTTTCTCCAACCGTCATCCCAGGGCATTCTTCTAGGTTTCTCATGATGGTTTCGTTTAAGTGAAAACAAATCTGATGACAGAACACAACCCTGCCGAACCCCTCTTTTGATATTTTGGAAAGAGCTTATATCGTTTTCTATTCTCAGTACTGTTGTTTGTTCCCAATACATATTCCTTATCGTTCTTAATTCTTTTACATCAGCATTGAGCTTATCTAGTTGGTTAATCAATTCTTCGTGTCTTACCCGATCGAAAACTTTGGTATAATCAACAAAGCATAGATATAATTCCTTATTCAACTCTACTGACCTCTCTATCATAGTTCTCAGGATGTATATGGCATTAATAGTTCCTTTCCCTTCCGTTTCGACAGATCCACACTGTTCTTCTGCTGTTTCTCTTTTGATTCTGTTCCTTGTCCTCATCATGTTTATTCATAATAGAATATTTGCTACATGGTTCATCAGGCTGATTATAAGATGGAGTTGGCATCCTATAGCTGCTCACTTTGGAAGTGCAATAAAAATTGATTTTGATATATCTTTAGGGGGTTTTCTTACAAAGAGAAACATATACCGATATTTGAAGATATCAGTCGAGCGTTATCATTCACAAAGGCATCATCATCATCATCATCACCACCACCACCACCAACACCACCACCACCACACCACCACTACAACCATCACCATCATCATCATCAATGTGATTATTCTGTCTCTTTTCCCTTTTTTCTTTCTTTTTCTTTTTTTTTTCTTTTTTCAGGCGCATGCTGCAGAAGGGATCCTGTACAGAGCAGACTGGTCCACTTTCTCCGCTTCTCTCTTTCAAAAGGTCAGGGTCATTGACAGGACTTCCTGTCAGCCAAAGTGCACAAACGGACGTTCAGAAGTGGTTCAAGGCACTCGGACTACATACGTGCTCCACCCAAATCCGTCAACAGTTACCGTACCTGGAAGACTCTTTGATATTGCACAATAAAGAAATGAGTAAATAAAGGAATAAACATATAGATAAATGAATGAATAAGTAAATGAATGAATAAATAAATAAATAAATAAATAAATAAATGAATGAATGAATGAATATTAAATAAACACATATTAAATAAACAAATGAATGAAATCAATGAATAAATGAACTAAACGAATAAACAATACAATTGATAAGTAGGATAATATAAAATAAAATCATCATCATCATCAGGTGCCTTGCCACATGGCGTTGGCGATTATGGACTTCCATCTGTGTCTATCTCTTGTTGCCTCAAGCATCTCTTCCACCCTCCCTGTCT
>JAPXFY010000021.1:42730314-42732814 GCA_030674185.1 Monoplex corrugatus | reverse complement strand
AATGACTCTCTCTTTGTCTGTGACATTTCAATGCTTTCTCTACGACCTACCAGTATATATTTATACATCTATCTTGTGTGTTGTTAACCCTTACTGTATATCATGCACATGGACCCTTTGTTGTAAATGTGGAAGTTGTGTACATGTTTTTGTAGTTTATCTCTTTGATACGAATTATTCTGCTTTGGTAATAATGTTTATATCTTCTTAAAATGAGTGAAATTTCTAGATTTGGCATCAGTGATATTACCGCACACGCAAAGTCAGAACAAGACTGAGGCAGCTGAAATGTGGTTTCTAAGAAGAATGTTAAGAGTTCCATGGACAGAAAAAAGACAGTCTTGAAGGAGGCAGACACAAAAATAACATTAATGAAGAAGGTTATTAAAAGACAAGCAACATTTACAGGACATTTTATGAGGCAAGAGAAATTAGTGCACCTAGTCACAGCAGGAAAGCTGGAGGGAAAGAGAGCACCAGGTAGACCCAGGGAGAAAATGTTGGACAGACTTGCAGAGTAATTGAGGACAGAGAGGAAGGGAGATGTACCTGCAGCGACAAGGGATAGATTCGTCTAGAGTGCCGTGAGCGCAAACGTCATATGGCAGGGCACATGATGATGATGATGATGATGTTACTGCTCATTCGCGAGATACAAGATAATACTTGTCATGGGTACTTTATGTCTTCTATGTCGATGTTCTGAGAAAAATCAGGTATTCTTTATGTTAGTTTGTCCAGCCCTGAATGATTCACGTCAAAACCTAATACCTGCTGAATTCCAAAGACCGAATGCCTTCAAGGTGGACATGCTGATCGCAGCAAAGAAAGAAGGACAAACCAACAGTTTTGCTACTTTTCTTTATTTGGGATTCGAACTTAGGAAGACCACTTTTAGCTACCACCTTGGGGATGCTGGGGACTCTTTTGATGTAAATAGTATCCTCACCTTCTGGAAATGATGTGCTAGAAATTTCCTCTTTCTTGCCACTCTCTTTGGGTTATTTTTTCTTCCTCTTTCGCTTTCTGTCATTTTTTTCCTTATCATTTTCTGCCTTACTGGTCCATTTACCTGTATGTGTTCGATACAAGTACATGTATTAAGTGCACTTTTGGCGCTAGGGAAATGAGATGTTTGGAAGCAATTTTAGGTAACTTAGGCCCGTTTTTGTATATGTTTAAGTGCTCTTAGTTATGTTTAAATTTATATTCATGTATATTTTTAAACCCCACTGTGCGATGAATTGGATGGAGTTGTCACGTCAGGGGCATCTTCTTATATTATTTGGTCGAATGCATTGATATGTGTACTTAAATGTTTTTTTCTTTTTTTTCCTGTTGAAGTATTGCGTGTTTTGAAACGGTTATAACACTGATATCGCTCTACGCAGACGTCTGGGCTGTAAACAAAAATAACAACAATAACCACTTGTAGCTAAACAGACTGACCACAAAACTTCCGGAGGTAGTGATGAGGAAGGAGGAGGTGAAGGGGAATTGCTGTCATTATCTGTCGTACTGTTGTCAGTCGGATGAGCTGTCATTAGTGTTAAGAGGAAAGCGGATGTGTGTATGTCCTTGTCAATAAGTACTTCTCTTCATGTTTATGTTCAACTGCATTGTAAAGACTACTGACATGGTGCGAATAAACCATGTTGTATATTATATTATGTGTCTCTCTCCGCCTGTCTCACTGTCTTCCTTTCTGTCCTTCTCTCTCTCTCTCTCTCTCTCTCTCTCTCTCTCTCTCTCTCTCTCTCTCTCTTCTTTCTGTCTGTTCTGTCTGTTTTGTCTGTCTGTTGTCTCTTCTCTCTCTCTCCTCTCTCTCTCTCTTATTCTTTTTCTGTCACTGTCTCTCTTCTCTGCCTTTCTCTATCTTTCCCTGTCTCTGTCTGTCTGTCTGTCTCTTGTTCTCTCCTCTCTCTCTTTCTCTGTTGCTGTCTCTCTCTCTTTCTCTGTCTCTCTGTCTCTTGTCTCTCTGTCTCTGTCTCTGTCTCTCATTCTTTCTCTGTTGCTGTCTCTCTGCTCTGCCTTTCTCTCTCTCTCTGTCTCTGTCTGTCTGTCTCTCTCTCGTTCTCTCTCTTTCTCTTTCTCTGTCGCTGTCTCTCTCTCTCTTTTTTTTCTGTCTCTATGTCTCTGCCTCTCTTTCTCTGTCTCTGCTCTCTGTCTCTCTCTCTTCTCTCTCTCTCTCTCTTTCTCTGTTGCTGTCCTCTCTTCTCTGTCTTTATCTCTCTCTGTCTCTGTCTGTCTCTCTGTCTCTTGCTCTCTCTTTCTCTGTCACTGTCTCTCTCTCTCTCTATCTCTTTCTGTCTCTCTGTCTCTTTCTTCTCTCTCTCTCTCTCTCTCTCTCTATTACCTCCCTTACCTTATTCACCCTCTTCGTTTTCATACAGGAAGTTAAATTTGAAGGTCACAAAGCACATACTTTATGGAAACATTGTGTTGCTCAAGAATAATACAACAGAGATCTACTGGATTTGACAGCTGCAACTGAAAACAG
>JAPXFY010000021.1:42710314-42725314 GCA_030674185.1 Monoplex corrugatus | reverse complement strand
ATCAGGTTTATATACAAGGCCAATTGACACTATTACGGTGTGTGACACATTCCAGTACGACAGACCTACCCCTTTCTGTGTACCTGAATCAGCACGAGAAACACGGCCTGTTGAACAGGATTGTTTGTATCTGGACATAAGTCACAAGACTGCACAACTACACACAGAATACCATGACCAAAATGGGTCAGGCGATGAAAAGAATGCTGATGTTGTTGACACAGTAAATGTCTACAGTGTGTGTCGTAAAGAGAAACAGTCAGTAATGAAACACAGTATTGTGGTTGGTGTTGTTCTGTCAGACAATCAAACTGATTCACACAGAGTGAGGACAGTGTCAGCAGTGTAACTGGTATCAGCGATACACACCAGCAACACAGGCCTATTGACAACTCCGATGTCACAATCAGCGATGTCACGGCAGTTACCAATGAAATGAAAAAGAAAATGAGGATATCCATCTTTAGTTCCAGCCAAGAAAAAAAAGAGAATTCCAATGCTGGGGGTCGTGAAGCAAATTTATGGCCCACTTAACTGACAAATTGAATTCAAGTATTTATCTATTAGTGACTGTATGCATACATACATACATACATACATACATACATGTGCGTATATATATATGTATGTATGTATATATATGTGTGTGTGTGTATGTGTGTGTGTATGTGACTGTGTGTGTAATGTGATGAGTGATATATGACTAACATAACCGTGACATGGTTACCAGGTCACGATGTATGATCATGTTGAAAGCCAATCATGTTTGTCAGTGTCAGCAGTTAATTGGACCACCGTTCCCCGTCCCCTGTGTTCTCTGACTCAATGGGCTGACCCAAAAAAACAAAACTAAACTTCGTATTCGTATTCGTATTCGTATTCTGTCTGTCTGTCTCTCTGTCTGTTTCGTTCTTTCTACAGCCAACTCGGAAAACAGGGCAATGCTTCTTCGTCTTTACTCGTCGCTGTCTGATTCTCAACTGACTATATATACATTTCACAGTGAACAGCAATCAGTTATCTTTTAAACGAACATCATGCCGTGCTGTTATCCGCACGCTGTTTACTGTCAACACACGTCACATCTCCCTTTCTTTAAGGAAACAAAATCAATTCATCATTTTTCCTATCTTTCAGTCCATACGAAATAAATGTGTTTCCTACCTTTATCACAACATTAACTTAACAAACACTCATTCTTTCTCTCACGCACAGGGCCCAATCATTCATTCACCTCATTTTATCTCTGATCATTATCATGTCCATATTTCACAATGTTTTCAGTTTATCTGATTGTGGTAGAGTCTTCAGTTTCATTCATATTTCAGGAAATCTGGCCTTTTGCTTTGTCTTCCAGATCTTGTTCTGTAAGGAGAACTAACTGGTTCGGGTTGTCCTGTCCTTGTTTGTTTGATAACTTCATCTGGCTCCTTGATGCTAGTTGTCTCAGACATTTTGATGACTGGTGACTGTTCAGATGAGTTCTCACGGACAGACGATGCTGGCGTCCTGACATCTGTTCCAGTTCCAGTTTTCTTGTTATCTTCCAGCATCTGTTTTGATGGAATGATGATTTGCTGTTGCTTGCCTGATGTGTCGCTTTCCTGATGTCTTCCAGAAATCATCCTTCTCTGGACAAGTCGTTGAGGGTTGATTGTCTGCTGAAGCTCCGTTTGTGTTGTGTCTCGTAGCTGACGACTATTCCTTCTGAACTGACGTCCGTCCTCTGTGCGAATGTTGTATGACCGGATGTTCACCTGTTGGTCTACTTTGGTGCTGATTCCTTTTTGGATCCTGGAGGTTGGAATTTCACAATCTGTCCCGGACTCAGTTCTGTCAGCTCTACTGCGCTTCTGTTGTAATAGTGCACTTGCTTCAGTTTCCTTTTCACAAGTTCTTTCTTGATTGGTACAACTGTAGGATGGAGTAATGTCTTTGACGTCGGCACTTGTGTTCGTGTTCTTCTGCCGAACAGTCTCTGAACAGGCGAACTTTTACAGTCTCTCAGGATGTTTCTCAGCTCAAGTAAAGCGAGGAAGGGATCTTGATTGTTGTGTTCTGCTTTCTTCATGCACGTCTTTGCAGCCTTCACCGCGCTCTCTGCTTTTCCATTGGACTGAGGGTAGTGTGGTGAGCTTGTTACGTGTTCAAACCCATATGATTTTCTGAACTTTCCAAACTGGTTCGATGTGAATTGAGTTCCACAGTCGTTGTCAGGCGTTCTGGTATTCCGTGTCTTGCCAAGGTCTCTTCAGACAGATGATGACTTCTTTGGATTCTCTTGTTTGTAACCGATCAATCTCAAAGAAATCAGAGTAGTGATCGACCGTGACCAGGTATTCATTGCCATTATGTTCAAAGATGTCACAAGTGATGAGTTGCCAGGGCAGATCAGGGATCTCTGTACTGATAAGTGGTTCCTTCTGCTGACCACGTTGGTATGTGTTACAGGGCTGCATGTTTTGACAAAATCTTCAATGTCCATGTTCATCCTGGCCAATAGACTACCTTACGTGCTCTTCTTATGCAGCTCTGAATTCCTGAGTGGCTTGCATGAAGTTTCTCAAGGATGTCTGCTCTTTCGCTTTCAGGTACAATTACTCTGTGGCTTATGAAGACAAGTCCGTTGTGGACTGACAGTTCCTTCCCTGAAAGGAAAGTATTGTTGTAACTGTAATGAAAGTTGTTGTTTCTCCTCTGGCCAGCCTTGTAGAATGACAGCTTTCATGGTTTTCATGGTTGCATCTTCCTGAGTTGCTTGCTGCAGACTGTTCAGTCTCTCTTGGCTGATGGCCAGTTCTTGTAATGAGTCTGTTTTCTCCAGTGTCGGTGGGTGACTTGCTGTTCCACTTTTCCACAGACTGCTCTGCTGAGGGTGTCAGCCAGGTGCATCTCAGATCCACGCTTGTACATTACTGTGTACCTGAACTTCTGAGTTCTGAGTAGCATCCTCTGAATCCTCTTAGGTGCTGAGAGCAGGCTCTTCTTGTGAATGGTCTCTAGTGGTTTGTGGTCGGTCTCCACCAGGATGTCTCTTCCATAGACATATCTCTCAAACCTTTCCAGACCGAAGAGTATTTCCAACATCTCCTTTTCTATTTGAGCATAGCTTTTTTCTGTCTCAGTCAAGGCTCATGATGCGTACTGAATCGGTTGACCATCCTGCATGAGACAAGCTCCAAGTCCAAACTGTGAAGTATCACACTGAAGGGTGGTTGTACGCTTTCCTGAAAAGTCAAAGTAGCGAAGTACCGGTGGCTCAGAGAGTATCTTCTTCACTTTCTTCAGGGCTTCTCCGTGGACGTCTTCATCCCATCTGAAGTGGACGTTCTTCTGACCAGTTCTCTCAGTGGTGCTGCTGCCTCAGACAGGTTTGGTGCAAATTTCTGAAGGTATCCGACTACACCGAGTAGTCTCTGCACAGCTGCTTTGTCTTCTGGCACTGGAGTTGTTGGACAGCGTCCAATTTCTTTGGGTCGGCTTTCAAGCCTTCTCTTGAGAAGATGTGTCCCAAATATGATATCTCTGTTCGTTTCATCTCAACCTTCTCCTTGTTGAGTTTGATTCCAGTCTCTCGGCATCGTTGTAGCAAACGATTCAGGTTGGTATCATGAACTTGTGCTCCTGCTTCGTCGGTTGGTCCTCTACCAAAAACAAAGATGTCATCATGAACCGCCACCACGCCTGGCAGTCCTGCCAGAGCGGTGTCAATCCTCCTCTGGAATTCTTCTGGGGCTGGTGAAATACCAAAGGGCATTCGTTTCCATCGGTATTTGCCAAAAGGCGTCTCAAATGTTGTCAGGTAGCTGCTGTCTTCGTCCAGTTCAACGTGCCAAAACCCGTTTTTCTCGTCCAGGTGTGTGAAGTATTTTGCATCTTTGAGGAGAGGCAGTACGTCATCAATGGTTGGCATGGGGCACTCGTTTCTCCTGAGGGCTTTGTTCAGTGGTTTAGGGTCGATGCACAGTCGACTTTCCCATTGCTCTTTGTTGTTACGACCAAACTGCTTATCCATTCCGTTGGCGTGTCTACTTTAGTGACCACGTCCAGTTTTTTCAACCTCTTCAGCTCGTCCTTCACTTTCTCTTGCACTGCTATCGGCCACTTTCTGCAAGGCATCTTCACTGGAGCAATACTGGGGTCTGTTTCTAGGTGTAATTTCCCTTCTAGTTTTCCTTCTCCTTCAAAGGCATCGTTGTACTTTGTGAGCATATCTTTTGCATTTTCCCCTCTTTCTGATTCGCCGCTATCGTTGCAATGTTCTCCTCATTGATCGTCAACAATTGCATGTGCTGTACAGCTTTCAGTCCCAGTACTGGCTTACAGTCCGTTTTGGTGATCGCAAAGTTGACTTTGTATTTCCTTCTGTTCTTGGGGTTTTTCACTCGCAGCACTATCTCCCCCACAGGCTTCATTTCTGTTCCGTTGAACATCACCAGCTTCTTCTTCGTCTCTTGCAGGTCAGACTTTCTTTCATTCCTGTGACTTCTCTGTACAGGCTCTCAGACATCACGTTTGTTGTTGCACCTGTGTCAAGAAGAAATCTTACCGGCTTCTCATTTATCAGCATTTTTGCTCGTATGTTTCTTCCTTTTTTCTGGTTTTGTCTCCGATCCCGAGGATTTCAGTATCGCTTTCAGTGTCGGTCTCTTCTTTTCGAAGTGCCGAACTCTTGTTTTCTTTTGATTTTTCTTGGGTGTTCTGCAGCATGAAGCAAAGTGATTATTTCCTCCACAAGCTTTGCATTTTCTTCCAAATGCTGGACATTTCTCTTTTGCTCTTGGGTGCTTTCCACCACAATATCCGCATTTCTCTCTGTACTCTGGTTTGTTTCCTTTGATATACTGTTTTGCTGTCTTCTTTTCTTTGAAAGCTTGGACTCCTGCGTGTCCTGCGTTTTTCTCATTATTTGGACGGTTTGACGTTGACTTGATTCATGCGCTCTGCACATATCAATACATGCAGTCAATGTCAGCTGTCGCACTTCCAGTAATTTTGATCGCAGAGTCTCGTCATGTACACCAGTACGATTTGATCTCTCAACAGTCTGTCTTCCAGTGTACCATAGTTACAGGTCTTGATCAGTCTCCGCAGTTCTGCTACAAACTGTTCGATAGATTCTCCTGCTGCTTGATGTCTGCAGTTGAATCTGAATGCTTCGTAAGTTTCATTGGTTGAACCCACACAGTATTCTTCGAATCTCTGCAGAACAGTGTCAATGTCATTTCTTTCAGCTTCATTAGCAAATGCCAATCCTACATAGATATCCATAGCATCCAGCCCGATGCAAGAAAGAAAAACTGTGTTTGTATGTTGAGTCTTCTTCTGTCTGCGTTGTCACAATTTCATAGCTGTCCCAAAGCCTCTTGAATTTCCTCCAGCTGCTCTGCAGGTTTCCTCCATTCACATCAAGTTTAGGAGGCAAGGGAATCTTGGCATGTCGTCGACTGGCTCTTCTCTCTTCTTGTTCATCTTCCATGGTTGAACTTTAGTCTTCAATATTCTGGATTTTTGTTGGAGTTTGTAATCACGATTCTGACACCATGTTTCGTTCTTTCTACAGCCAACTCGGAAGACAGGGCAATGCTTCTTCGTCTTTACTCGTCGCTGTCTGATTCTCAACTGACTATATATACATTTCACAGTGAACAGCAATCAGTTATCATTTAAACGAACATCATGCCGTGCTGTTATCCGCACGCTGTTTACTGTCAACACACGTCACACCTGTCTGTCTTGTCTGTCTGTCTGTCTGTCTGTCCTTCTGTTGTTGTGTGTGTGTGTGTGTTTGTGTGTCTGTGTCTGTGTCTCTTTCTTCTTGAACAAAGCATTTCGTTTTTAATGTCGTTTGCCTGTTTATGTGTAGAATAGCAAAGAATAGCTTCGTATAAGACAGTGAAGAGATTTTTCAGGACCTAACGTTTGTTATCTTCAGTAGTAGGCCTCCTTCGGTCATGACTGACCATGGACAAAGTACATCCGTTCTAATGTCTAGATGGGCTGTCTGCTTGGTCCAAGCAGCGTCGCCTGTGACTGTACAGACCAATGCGAGAGAGGCAGTCTCTGTCCCAGCGATCGCATGTGTATGCTGATGCTGATCTGTTGGCTGTCATCCCTTTTCTGCGAACTCGCTTTTCTGCTGCAGCAGCTGACAGTTTGTCCTCACCAATCCGCAGCTGTTTCTTGAGAGTAGTTCTCCAGCTGTTGCGGTCGTCTGCGAGGTCCTCCCAGGACTCAGTGTTGATCTCAAGTGCCTTCATGTCACGCTTGCAAATGTCTTTGTATCTCAGCTGTGGGCGGCCAATGTTTCTCTGCCCTGTGGCAAGCTCACCATAAAGGATGTCTTTTGGGATGCGATCATCTTCCATGCGGCGAACGTGGCCCAACCAGTCAGCCGACGCTGTCTCAGCATGGTATGCATGGTTGGGAGGCCAGCGCAGGTTAGGACTTCGGTGTTGGTCACCTTGTCTTGCCAGGAAATGCCAAGTATGCGCCGTAGGCTTCTCAGGTGGAAGGTATTGAGCCTTTTCTCCTGATGAGCATGCGTGGTCCACGCCTCGCTGCCATACAGCAAGGTGCTGAGGACACAGGCGTTGTATACAGCCATCTTTGTCTTTGTGGTCAGCTTGGGATTTGTCCACACCCTTTGTGTGAGGCGGGCTAGTGTTGTGGCTGCCTTCCCGATCCTCTTGTCGACCTCTGTGTCAAGGGAGAGGTTATCGGTGATGGTGGACCCAAGATATGTGAATTGATGGATGGCTTCAAGCTCATAGTCATCAATGGTGATGGCTGGTGGAGATGGCGTGTCTTGGCCCAGGACGTTTGTCTTCTTAAGACTGATGGTCAGACCAAAATCTTTGCAGGCCTGGGAGAAGCGGTCCATTAGTGACTGCAAGTCCCGCTGAGTATGGGTCACAACTGCTGCATCGTCGGCAAATAGCATGTCTCTGATGAGGGTTTCACGGACCTTTGTCCTTGCTCTGAGGCGGGCGAGGTTGAAGAGCCTGCCATCTGATCTGGTCCGCAGGTGGATCCCTTCTTGTGCTGTGCTGAACGCATGCCTCAGGAGGAGAGCGAAGAAGATTCCAAAGAGGGTTAGGGCCAGGACGCAGCCTTGTTTCACACTGCTGCGTACTTTCGAAGGGCTTGGAGAGGTTTACGTTGAACTGCACCATCCCTTTCATGTTTGAGTGGAAGGACTCAATTAAGCTGTGCAGTTTGGGGGGGCAGCCGATTTTTCGGAGAGCCCTGAAAAGGCCATCTCTGCTGACTAGGTCAAAGGCCTTGGTGAGGTCAATGAATGCCACATACAGGGGCATCTGCTGCTCTCTGGACTTCTCCTGGATTTGGCGAAGGGAGAAGACCATGTCTACCGTGGATCTCTCTGCTCGAAAACCACACTGTGATTCCGGGTAGACGCGTTCAGCCAGTTTCTGCAGGCGGATTAGGAGGACCCGAGCATAGACTTTGCCAACAATGCTGAGGAACGAGATACCTCTGTAGTTGTTGCAGTCGCTCCTTTCACCCTTGTTTTTGTACAGGGTGACGATCTTGACGTCCCTCATGTCCTGTGGTACAGCTCCCTCATTCCAACACTGACAGAGAACTGCGTGCAAAGGGTGCAGAAGAGAAGTCTTGCAGTGCTTGATGAGGTCTGGGGGAATTCCGTCGTTGCCAGGTGCCTTCCCTGCCAGGCTATCAATGGCCTTGCTGAGTTCGTCCACAGTTGGCTCTGTGTCAAGTTTTTCCATTACCGGCATGCACTTGATGGCATCGAGGGCTAAGGGGGACACCATGTTCTGTGTGGAGTAGAGGTCGGAGTAGTGTTCCACCCATCTTTCCATCTGTTGGCTAGGATTGCTGATTACTTCCCAGTGGAGGATTTGAGGGGGGTGATCTTGCTCTGTGTTGGTCCCAGTGCCTTCTTGATGCCATCATACATTCCTCGGATGTTGCCTCTTTCAGCAGCACTCTGTATCTCTTCGCTGAGCTCTGTCCAGTACTCGTTTGCGCAGCACCTGGCGTTAAGCTGAACCTTACTTCTGGCAGCCCTGAGGATTTGCAGGTTCTTCTCACTGGGTGACCGCTTATACTTGGTGAGTGCGGTACGCTTGGCCTCAACAGTGGGAGTCATCTCTGATGATTTGGCCTCAAACCAGTCGTGGGACTTCACAGTTTTCTTCCCAAAGATGGCCATAGCAATGCGGTGCATGGTGTCTCGTAGCGTTTCCCATCTCTCAGTGGCAGAGTCTGTGGGCTGCAATGCATCGTATTCTCTCTCAAAGGCATCTGCAAACTGTTCTACAAGATTTGGCTGAGACATCTTGCTGACGTCAATGCGAGGGTTCCCTTGTTCTTTGAGCAGTGGAACTTCTTTGGTTGTAGCCTGATCTTGCAACATACCAGAGAGTGGTCTGTGTCGCAGTCTGCGCTGTGATAAGAGCGAGTGTGGAGAACATTTTTGATAGCGGCACGTCTTACTAGGATCAAATCCAGTTGGTGCCAATGTTTTGAGCGGGGATGCCTCCAGGAGACTTTGTGCTGAGGCTTCGTCTTGAAGAAGGAGTTGGCGATGCACAGTTCATGGCAGGCACAAAACTCAAGCAGTCGCTGTCCATTCTCATTCATTTTCCCCACTCCAAAGGAACGGAGGCAGAAGGGCCATGAGTCATTGTCTGCACCCACTCTGGCGTTGAAGTCGCCCAGGAGAACAAGTTGTTCTGTCCTGGGGATGTTCCTTATGGTTGATGCAAGATTTTCGTAGAACTCATCCTTGGTGTCTGGAGAGGCGGACAGAGTTGGGGCATAAACGCTGATGAGAGTGACATAGCCTTCGGTGGTGTTGAGGCGGAGAGTCAAGAGTCGTTCTGAACCGCCGCTGCTGGTTCAATCATGTTCAGCAGGCTGTTCCTTACTGCAAAGCCTACTCCGTGCTCTCTTGGGGCATCAGAACTCTTTCCTTGCCAGAAGAAGGTGTAGTCCCTTTCCTTCAGTGTTCCTGAGTCAGCCAGCCGTGTTTCCTGCAGAGTGGCAATGTCCACATTGAGCCTCTTTAGTTCGCTGTTTATGACGGCGGTTTTTCTGGCGTCGCTGATGTCTTGCAGATCTTGGGAGAGCCCAGGCATCATTGTTCGGACATTCCAACAGCCCAGTTTCACTGCTGATCCTTTTCCTGATCCGTTTCTTGAATTTGAATTTTTCTTTTTGTTTGGTGCGGTAATTAACGACCTGCTTGTCAGATTTTCTCCTAATCTTCATGCACCCAATGAAGAAGGCAGGTCGTGGCGGGACAGCGCCTAACTGGCTGGGGGCTGCCCAGCTTAGGTGGGTGGTAGCTGTCCAGTAAGACACGAAGGTCTCTCCCACCGTCAAAAGCAACCCCTGGCGTCAGCTCTACGCCAGTTGAGCAATGACTTATCACCGGTATCTGTTGCTTTCCGTGTTGTGCCGACACTAGTGTTAGTAGCGAGGCTGGAGTGTCCTCTCCAGGTCGTAGGTGCAGAGTGTTTGTGGATGAATGGACGGATGTAAGCCTGGGCAGTGTAATATGGAAGACAGGCTGTTGCCCATGCAACTTGTCCCCCCCTCTCCACTTCGCTGACAGATCCAAAGGAACAGCTGGGCTGTTACGTTTTGGTGCCAACGCGGCCGCAGGAGCTGCCGGAAAATGACAAAGTTTGCCATCCAACCGCCTTAGGGGCCCCACACCGGATTTACTGTCAAGGTTTACTCCCTTAGCTAGATGGCCGCGGGTAGCTCTCCAGAGCTGGCGCCCTTTGATGGATCTAATTTATTTCCACCAGGGTTTCTAGCCACCCTCCTCACCATCCTCCTGAGAGGACTGGTGGGGTTGCTGGTTTAGTCGCCAGCAATTCGACCCTGTGACAGGTAGTACTGGGTTTCAGGTTACCAGTAGTGGATACATCTATCCGACCTGACAGACCTTCAGTAATCAACAATAAACATGATGGAAATTGGACAGAGTGGTCAACGCCAGGAGCATTTCCTTAGATTATGCACACGAATGCATTGATATGTGTACTTTTTTTTCTTTTTCTTTTGGTTGATGAATTGTGTATGTTTTGAAACAGGTTATAACCCTGATGTCGATCTACGCAGTCGGCTGGTCTTTAAACAAAAATAACAATAAGAGGTCGATTTGGCCATTTTCTTAATTGAAAAGAACAACAAACAAATAAACAAAAAAGGCTCACACAGAATTCTTGACATAAAAATTGTATAACATTTAAAAAGTTTATTATGTCTATTTTTGAGATTTCTAAACAATTTTCATATCTATGTTTGTGACTATTTTTTGAAAAAATTTTAAGTCTATCATTAATACTCTCCCCCCTCCCCTCCCTGCTTACTTTACAATATATGTACCATTATCAAAATATACATTTGTTTAAGTCTTGTGAATCATTTTGACGTGATCTTAACATAACACACTGTCAAAACATACGACATATGGTGATGTAAATTTTTTTTTTTTAATTTTGAATATTTTACCAGATAATCTGATTTTAAAGTTTTTATACCTACTTTTCATCATTTTAATTCAGCCGCTCAGGTCGGACATTTATCTGTGAACTGTGTTTACATTTTAGCCTACTGTGTTTGCCCAACGCTACAGCTCCCAAACCTTTGTGTTCTCTGGTTTTAAGTGTTGTGAACTGACCAACCCACACACCAACCTGCAAACATCATCCTCTCCTGACTGGCCCACAATTATGGACCCGTCCTTTATAAAACAAATTGGACTGACACTTTTTAAACACAGCAAGTGCTACCTCGGTGGAGACGTCTACCAGCGCATACGAACACTGGGGCTATGTCGTAAGCCCCGCACTGCGCGATCCTGCCGTGCTGGACGTCTCCACCGTCCTTGGCACAACCTGCCTCCTGCTGTACCAGTCCGCCACCACTTTTCGTCTTCTGCTTCTTCGTCTCCTCCACTGCCCCTGCCCTCGACCTTGCTGCTGCAGACTTCGTCTCCTCCTCTGCCATCTTCGCCTTCACCTTCTGTCCCGCCGGTGCCGCCTTCATCTTCTGTCCCGCCGGTGCCGCCTTCATCTTCTGTCCCACCGGTGCTGCCCTCATCTTCTGTCCTACTGGTGCCGCCTTTGTCTCTGTCCCACTGGTGCCCTCATCTTCTGTGCTGGGTGCCGCCTTCGTCTTCTGTCCCGTCGTTGTCTGCCTTCATCTTCTGCCCCACTGGTGTCGCCTTCATCTTCTGTCCCGTCGGTGCTGCCTTCGTCTCCACCTCGGCCACCGTCATGTGACTCTGATAAACTAAAACTATGCCTTTTTAACGCTCAGTCAACATGCACAGATGGCAAAGCCGATGTCATTGCTGACTTTATCGCAGATGAGCATGTTGACATTGCTTTTATCACCGAAACATGGCTTAACCCCCTTGGTCATGAACCTATACATGCGAGTCTCGCTCCAAGTGGTTACAGGCTTGCTTCTTTCCATCGCTCATCCTGAAGTGGTGGTATCGCCATCCTCTACAACGACTCACTCCATTCCCGCCTATCTTTCTCGCAGTCTCTGCCTTTCTCCCATCCTTCTTTCGAGCACGTTGAAGTATTCTTCCAATCCACCCCTCACCCCATCACCTTCTCCTGTGTCTATCGACCTCCACCTAGCTCTGCCAACAAGCTCACCACATCCATGTTTCTCTCTGACTTTGACCAACTACTTGACTACTACTGCCTCTTACCTGGAAATCTCATCATTCTAGGTGACATCAATGTCCACTATGACAACACTCACCGTTATGACACAAGACATATCATCAACTCTCTGTCCAATCACAATATGACTCAACACATTTCTGAACCAACCCATCAAAAAGGTCGCATTCTTGACTGGATCATTTCTCGTGATCACTACAATTCAGCTACTGACAACTGCTTAGTTCTTTCTACCCGTCTAACTTCAGCCCTTCCATATGACCACTCTGCAATTCTCTGTTCTCTTGACATTTCTCCTCCTTCCCGTACCACGCACACAGTGACTCGACGCAATCTCAAATCTATCGACCTCTCCACATTTTCATCTGATGCCTCCCGTCTCCTTTCTGAAAAGTCACATAACCTTGCCGATGAATTCTATACTACTCTCCACCATCTTCTGGACACTCATGCTCCAGCCACAACCCGTCTTTTACCTGACCGCCCCCCTACCCCTGGCTCACTCATGAGATTGCCTGTGCAAAACGTGCCCGCCGCAGAGCAGAGCGCCGCTGGCGCAAATCCTCTAAAACAAAAGTAATCCACCCTCATTGCATCTGCGAAAACAAGCTATTTCCAAACCAAAATCCTGAATGCCTCTTCTTCAAAAGAATTCTTTACAACCATGAATCATCTCCTTGGCATACGAAAAGATTTACCTCTTCCAACAAAACACACAAATGAAGAACTCCCATCTGTATTCTCCAAGTATTTCATCACCAAAATACAAACTCTTCGTGACAGGCTTGACAGGACACCCTGTCAACCATGCCCACCTGACCCTTCCTTCTCTGGCACACCTCTTACTACTTTTACCCCAGTCTCACAAGAAGAAATTCTCAACACAATCAGATCCATGCCGTTCAAAACCTGCGAACTGGATCCTCTTCCAGGTTCTCTCTGCTCTGACTGTCTCCCTACTTCTCTTCCCATTCATCCCTGACATCATCAACACTTCTCTTCAAACTGGAACTGTCCCAGATTCTTTCAAGTCTGCTATTGTTCACCCTCTCCTCAAGAAATACAATTTAGATCCAAATGAACTGAAAAATTACCGGCCTATCTCTAATCTCTCTTTCTTGTCAAAACTCCTTGAAAAAGTTGTTCTCAACCAGCTGAACTCTCACCTGTCTGCCAACAATCTCCTCAATCCTTTCCAGTCAGCCTACCACCAGTGCCATAGCACTGAAACTGCCCTGCTACACATTTTCAACAATCTCCTCCTTGCAACTGATACTGGCAAAGTCTCTTTCCTCACACTCCTTGATCTGTCTGCAGCCTTTGATACCATTGATCATAGTATTCTCCTTTCTAGACTTCATCATACTTTTGGCATCTCTGACATTGCTCTCTCCTGGTTCACTTCATATCTATCAAACAGAAAACAAACTGTTCTCATCAATGGCACTTACTCTCAACCTGCATACCTGACCTGTGGTGTTCCACAAGGATCTGTCCTTGGCCCTGTTCTTTTCACTCTTTACACTTCCCCCCCTGTCCACCATCATCAACTCCCACTCTATAAAACACCACTTCTATGCTGATGACACCCAACTTCAAGACAGTGACTCACCTGACAATATACAGCACCTCTTGACTCGCACCACTGAGTGTTATTCGGCCATTAAGAACTGAATGACATACAATAAACTTCAGCTTAACGACAAGACAGAAGCTATCCTGATTGGCACCCATCAGAAACTTTCTCAGCTGCCTGCTCTTTCTCTCCCATTATGTAACACATCAGTCCCAATTTTTGATTCACCTAAAAATCTTGGTGTCTGCATTGACTCTACCCTCTCCATGAACAACTTTGTTTCTCAAACTGCCAGATCTTGCTACTATCAACTCCATCGTATAAGCCTGATCAGGAAGTATCTCTCTGTCGAAACAACTGCAAAACTCGTTCTCTCCTTCATAATGTCTCGCATTGACTATTGCAATTCACTCCTGTCTGGTCTTCCTGCCTCCACCATTCACATCCTACAGCGCATTCAAAACAATGCTGCACGCCTTGTACTCAAAAATAAAAAAGCTGACCACATATCTCCTCTCCTGGCACAGCTTCACTGGCTCCCTGTATCAAAGCGCATACAGTACAAACTAGACACCATGTGCTACAAAAGCCTCAATAACGCAGCCCCCGATTACCTGTCAAGCCTACTCGAGATCTATGTTCCCTCATCCCTCCGATCTCTCCTGACTTTCTGCTTTCGCTTCCACGCACTAAGCTCAATACCTATGGTCCACGAGCCTTCTCTGTTTCTGGTCCACTCTCCTGGAACAAACTTCCTCTCTCAGTCCGTCAGCAACCTACTTTTGTCTCCTTCAAGTCCGCTCTCAAAACTCACCTTTTCTCCTCTGCATAAAATCCTGACCTCACTCAATCCCCTCTGCAGCCTGTCTCGACTCGGAGGGGAATCACATTGTAATATATAATTGTATATAATATGCTCTATATATTTTTCCATTGCTTTTATTCTTTCTCCCCATTTATAGCCGTGTGCGTGTGTGTGTGTGTGTGTGTGTGTGTGTGTGTGTGTGTGTGTGTGTGTGTGTGTGTGTGTGTATGTGTGCGTGCGTGCGTGCGTGTGTGTGCGTGCGTGTGTGTGTGTGTGTGTGTGTGTGTGTGTGCGTGCGTGCGTGTGTGTGCGTGCGTGCGTGTGTGTGTGTTTCAGCGCTTAGGTTTGATTTCATCAAGATTTTGCGCTATATAAATATTGTAATTATTATTAAAACGCCTTTCACCAAGAATAATAACCTCTGCACAATTACTCTTGTTTGGAAAAGTCGACTTTTAGGACACAGAAACGGTGTCGTTTTGGAACGCTGTACATCCATCCACATTCTACAGGAAACAACTGCGTAAATAAAAATATGCTGTGTACGGCTGCAGTAGTTTCCCTTGGATTGTACACTTTCTGCCTTAGTGAATGTTGTGACAAGGGCTCGATTAAAATAAATAAATAAAAAGATACAACAACAATGCCAAAAAAAAACATTAATGGACATGAGCCATAACCTTCAAAAATAAAATTGCGTTCTGTTTTGATTTTTCTTCTGGAAGTCTTGTCTCTCTCTGTCTGTGTCTCTCTCTGTCTCTCCCCGTCTGTCCGTCCGTCTGTCTGTCTGTCTGTCTATCTATCTGGTGGATAAGGGTGAGAGAATGAAAGGGTTAAACTTTCTGACTTCTGTTCTTTTTTTCTGTCCTTCCCCCCCCCCCCCCCCCTCTTTTTTTTGTTTTTTGTTTTTTTTTTTC
>JAPXFY010000021.1:42682814-42705314 GCA_030674185.1 Monoplex corrugatus | reverse complement strand
GTGGGTTTGGTGCTTAGCTTCGTTCACACACACACACACACACACACACACACACACACACACACACACACACACACACACACCACGCACGCACCACACACACACACACACACACACATAATAACAGGACAATGATAATAAAGTGCATAGTGGCAATATGTAATATACATCATTTTGAAAGAAAAAATTTCGACAAAAATCCAAGTATCGACATTATTAATTCACAAACACATATCAGTCACAATTTACATGTAAAGATCAGTAGTAAAATATTCCAGCACAGGCAAACACTAATGTTTCCAGCAAACTTTCTCATGCAACTTAAACAGAAAAGGGAGAAGGAGGCAGAACATGTGCTTTCATGTGTTTTTGCACCACCACCACCACCACCCTTTCTCCTCTCTTGTCCAGAAAAAAAAACTCAATAATTAGGCCACAAACTTTCACCCCCTCCCCCCATCCTCCACCCCCAAATCCATCCCAACAACCAACTAAGCACCAAACCCACGTTCACACACACACACACCATGCACACAACACACACACACACACACACACACACACACACACACACACACACACACAACACACACACTCACCCCTCAAATTAACCAACAACTCATCGCCCACCCCACTAACCTATTTCAAACGTTTTCCTATCAATTTTAATTTATCACATGAACCTGTTGTCACTGCAGTCAGATAAACAGGCTCACAGGTCAACTTGTTGATGGACAGATGGATAGTGTGCATTATGAACAAGTGATGAAAAAGCAACCCATTAGCTGATGAACACGATTGCAAGCGCGCTGTCTCCATGGTTATGCTGTCTGAGCGAAATTTTGCCGTAGGCCTTCCTTTGTTTACTTATACGGTGTCATGGCATAATAACCCTTCCTTTCGTTTTGATCCCCAGACATAAAAGAAAATGTTTTAAGTGTTGAATTGTTTTCTTGGATGTGGTGTCATGGCATAATAACTCTTCCTTTCGTTTTGATCCCTGGACATAAAGAAAATGTTTTAAGTGTTCACTTTTTTCTTGGACGTGCGTATGGACGTTGTCTTGTTCGCACGGTGCAGGCACTGTGTTGCTGCACACTCTACATATTTCATACTTCGATGGGTGTACTACCGAGTGTTTTCATGTTTTCTTGAGTCATTGGACTTTGTCCCGATTTCCAAGATCTTTAACACGCATACTTGAAGTCCGTTCTGCGTGTGTATACACATGAAAGAGGTTAGGTACAAATAGGTTTGCACAGGGTTGGTCTGAGAAATTGGAAAAAATTCCACCCTTTACCTGCCAGGTGGGATATACCCAAATGGGGCTGAACTCAGACCTTTCAATTGGAATTCTGACTCTTGAACTCAGACTTTTCAACTGGACGTCTGATTTCTTATTCATGTGATTACCGCACTCATCGATCCACACAATGTTTTTGAAAATTTTCAAAACCAGCATGGGGAATCTAAATCAAGTAAGCCCACCCTTTTTCCCCCTCCTTCCTCCTCCCCCTGTCTTTTTTTTTTTTACTTCAGATCGAGCCCTTTTTTACGAAAGATTTGTCTCTATTTTCTCAGAAATACCAACAAAATTAAGAGGACATGTATGAACAGAAAACGCCAAAAGTCAGATGGCGATTATACGCATGCAGAAAATCAAAATTGGTGTAGTGGTTAACGCAATGGACTACCGACTGGAAGGTTGTGGTTTCGAATCCCCATCAGTCCCTTCAAAAATCCTTGTGGGATTTTTCGACTCCAACTGGCTCCTACCCAGAGGTGGGCGTGATATGGGCTCACTAGGAAGACTGGAACCACACAGTCGAGTCTCATTCACTTCACGGATGCGTCAGTGATGGTAGTGCTCAAATCTTCTGACCAGCACCACAGTTGTCTGTATCTCTCGGGCCTGGTTGATGACAGGATATATTGTGACAGTAAGCATAGAGTACAGTCTCAATCTCACGCAGTCTCAATCCTACATGGAACTCCATAGCATCATGATTATCATCCTCATTGACATCATCATCATCGCATTGTAAAAAAAAGCTGTTCCAGCTTCTGTGGCCATTAAAGTAGCGTAGAAAATGGGACCAAACAAAAAAAGATGAGTGCAAAGGTAACCTCCCTGAGTGCAATGATCCTTAAAAAAAAAGACAAAAAAATGTCATCAGCTGGCTTGTGGAGAAATGAAAACGCCCAGCACGCATGCCCACCGAAGATGTGGTCAGCTCATCTGATGGCTGGTGTTCTCCACGCTTCACTGTAAAAATCTGGTTGTATTTAACCCTTTGAATCCCGCACGCTGTCCACCAGCATCCTGCATTGTCAACCATGCTAGCAAAGCAAAAACTTAACCCTTTCAAAGGGTTAATTTTTTGCAGTTGGTGGATAGGATGCGGAAATCAAAAGGTTAATATGCAGTGATAGGATTCTGTCTGAAACAAGCTCGGGTGAATGTGGTGGGGGATGATATATTTTGCTACACCGGTGGTTTGGGAATACGATCAGCCGATCCTTCTCAGTGGTATAATTGCCGAGTAGTTTGTACTGGTGATTGTATGTGGTGTCTGTTCTCACTCTGTACGATCACGGCCTGCAATTCCACAGCTCCAGTTTGTCAAACAGTGCTTGTGCTGCTTCGTTGCCGAGCGTCAGCTGTGATCTTCCATAGATTTGAAGTGCAGTGAATTCGAATTTGAATTTGTTCAAGAGTGGTTTTATCACACAATGAAAGTTCTCTGTGTTCTCCACCCAAATCTGTCAGCATTTTCACTGCTTGGAAAATTCCGTATGCGGTCTGTCCATCTCTGCCAGTAATTACCTGGCAGAACTCTTGAGCCCTACGTAAAATCCTATACGTTGGCAAGGTCTTGACTTGGGGGGTGGGGAGTGGGGGGTGGGGAACGGGGTTTACGAAACTCTAAGTTAAAGCCGCCAGAAAAGTTGGAGCATTAAGATGGGCAGTAAACTGGCCACTCCTTTTTTTAGTGTTGAGTGCTGGGATTGAACTCGAGGTATGAAATCCCGAGCCCACAATAGAGAAGAGTGGCAGAATGGTTCAGATGTTCGCCTGCCAATAACTAAACTTGAGGTTCCTGGGCTCGATCCCCATAGAGGCCTCGACTTTTCTCCTCAGTTTGACAGAAAATCGAACTGAGCATCTAGTCCTTCAGAAGGGGATGAAAAACTAGTCAGACCCGTGTGCCTTCTGGCTGCTCACGCTAAAGATCTTACGGTAGTTGAAAAACGTGAAGAGTAGGGCATTGCCCAGCTGCCTTGGTAAAAATCATTGGCGAGATAGGTTGATTTCCCAGGTCACCCCTTGAAAACCAATTAGCCTTCTTGCCTTTCTGAAATCTTAGTTTAAAAATGTGAATATGAATATGCGCTCCACCCAAATCTGCCAGCAAATTTCTGAGAGATTTCCTGAGCCTGCACAAAACTCTGTGTGCTGGCAAAGTCTTGAAACGGAGAAAGGGGAGAAGAGACCTATCAAACACTAAGCTGAGACCACCAGAACGATGGAAACATTTAAGATGGGTAGCAAACAGGCCAGTTTTCAACGTTGCAGGCTGGGAATGAACTCAACACATTAGATCTTGAGTCCATGGTTTTGCCAACTAACCAACGTAGCTCCTAAATGGGCTTCTTAAAACTGGGACGTCGACTGTATAAACTTGAGTTGGAGATGTGTTGTGGAGTTGGAATACGTGGTTTGGGATCAATGCCATTGAAGAAGCATTATGAAGCTGGAACAGAAAATGAAATTGTGTCATGACATCAGGATCCGGCTACTAATTGGACTGATCTTTCGCTTTAAACGTTCTCTTTTCAGACATCTGAACTGGCAGTGTTGAAGATTTTCTCTACACCTCATCATTGGCAGATTTTATGTGGTGTGCATTTCGAACTGTTCAAATGCTGTAAATCTCTCTTGAAAAAATTCCATTAATTCTTTTCCAACCGCCAACGTTCCTTTTCTCTTTCTGTTGACAGATCAGCGTAAACAACATGTTCGTTTGATGATCACTGCGAATAGTATGGACAGATTCACTGTTCAGATTTTCTTCAGAAACAAGATTGTCGTCCTTCTGTTGCAAAACTGTCACAGAATTTGTTGTGAAGCAAGTTGAAAGTGAACGTGTGTTCATGAACTGTCTAGTACCGTAAATGATTTAGAATAAATACAAAAACTAAGAAAATGGAAGTGAAATCCCCACCAGGGAGAGGACGTAACAAGGCAGGAACAAACACAGGACTTGGTGATGAAAGCAATGAGGAAGGATTAGTGTCACTGGTGCTCCAGCCATTACTGACGTGTCTCTGGTTCTTCGGCTTTCCCATTCAATTTGAGTGTGAGCATTTGATTCCAACACCACAGGCCGACCAAACAGCCCGTCGTCCAAGTAGTAGCCCTCGTGAACAAGACGGACGCCCGAAAAGTCAAACAAGTAAAAATTTCTGCTGTTTTTCTACCTGCTCAAAGAGAAACAAGGGAACTCCGGAGGGTGAATTAGCAGTGTTTCGGAACAGCAAGCAATCGGCAACAGATCAGAGAACACACGTTGTGAATGAAGACAATGACGTGACACAAAATGCTGAAGCGTCCGTCCAAGACCATTATGCTTACAAAAATGACAGCATCACTGGTGCCAGGGTCCCACGGTTCAGTGACCCAATCACTGAAGACAGCATCACAGGTTCCAAAATTCCAACATTCAGTGACCAAATCCCCAAAGTGCTTCAGTCCAGTGATAGCATTACTACAATTCCGCAGTGTCAAAACAAGATCACTGACTTAGACTCAGATGACGTTGTCAATCCCCATACTTACGGCAGTCAGGGGACAGTACATCCAATGGCAGAAAATCCAGCAGAGCTGAACGAAAGCAGCATTTCTACACTGCAAGAAAACTTGAACACAGCCAAGCCACGAGCTGCAAGAAGGGACAGAAAGAACAGAAACACGAAACAAAAACGTGATGTCCTAAAAGCAACTTGCAGACGCTGTCGGGTTAAACGTGTAATTGGAAGACTGATATTTGGATTCAACACCTCCATGTTTGTTATGAATTTAGTTCGATCCATAAGTGTCTCCTTTAACTCTGTCAACGTCCATGTGTTGGCCTCTGTTGTTTTTATTCTGTTCTTTTTGTCAGCCTTCTATGTGTACGTGGCTTCATTCATTTCTATGTTGAAGCACTTGCCTGGGCTGATGGAGCTGCTGAAAACCTATGACACGGTCTACATTGTTAATTTTGACTGCCGATATTTACGCAGAAAGGTGAAATATATGGCAGTGGTGATAATCATCGCTCAGATTGCTGCATGCATGACCATAGTAATCGGTATTCACAGTTTTCTGCCTTCATTCAGAAGTTATTTGCTGTCTTTCGTGGATTTAGAAGGGGTTGCTTTGTACCTTGCGGCTGTTTTGTATGGTATTCTTATGTCTCTGGTCAACAGTACCTTGAGCTGTCTGTCTCTTTTGCTTTATTTGCAATCGCATGTCATCATCAAGGAGTTCTGTGCAGTAAATGAACAGTTGGAGAGTCTTTTCACATCGTGGGAAGATTCCTTTGTGGACATAAAGACTTCAAAAAATCTTCATCGATTCGAGTTGAGAATCAAAACTGCACGTAAACTCCATCAAAATTCTGAATTACTGGACAGTCACAAATATAATGATGATTCCAAGAACCGGAGTATGGACTGTAATCGTGACAGGTCACAAAATGTGACTCCACATGGTGTTGATGGATTGCTTGAACTTGGCGCACTTGCTCCTGAACATGAAATACAAACGCAAAGTGTTGGAAAAGAAGTTTGTCGCCAGCTTCAACAGAATGACCACGGCACAATTCTGACCCTCCCCCAAGCACGTGAAGAAAACTCCTACAGCCACCAACGCAAGATCACGTTAACAAACAACAACAGTGACAACACTAGAAATCGAGATTCTGGTGCAGGACAAACGTCAGCTAAACACAAACTGCCCCGAACAGAAAATTCTGGTAATGTTAGTATTTTCCATACTGCATGTACACCTGGTGAAACTGTCGCTGAACACAATATCAATGTCCTGACAGAGGGATTCACAAACGTTAATGCCCTCAATCCTACTGCTAAAGATGATGTTAAGAAGCACCAGGAGCCACTAAACGTCCATGAAGACAATGTCAAACTTGACTATCTGAGCCTAAAGCGCAGGATTTTTCATTCTAATGGTAAAATTGATGTCAAGAGGAAAGCAGAGCAGACACTGCAAGACACCCACCAGGACTATGTTGAAGACGAACTGTGTCACAGCAACTTCAAAGACTGGACCCCCGACCCTACTACTGACGCTGATGGAGAAGATTGCCCAGATCAGACACCAGGTGAAGTCTGTAATGGATACGTTGATGAAGCTGTCTTTGACCATCTGCAGGCGAAGCACCAGATCTTATGCAGCATCGTGGAGCGTGCTGAGAGATGTCTTGTTCATTTTCTCTCTGTTGCCTTCGTCAGGTATGCATCTGTATATCTTTGGAATGTGTATGTGTGTGTGTGTGTGTGTGTGCGTGCGTGCGTGCGTGCGTGTATGTGTGTGTGTATGCGTGTGTGTGTGTGTGTGTGTGTGTGTGTGTGTGTGTGTGTGTGTGTGTGTGTGTGTGTGTGTGTGTGTGGGGTTGTGTTATTGTTGTCCAATTTCCTACACAACATTAATGGTCAAGTCATACAGGAATTTTTCAAAATGATAATGTTGAAAATGTTAAAGATGATGCTTATGATACTGTTGTTCTATTCTCGATTGGGACTGTGCGACAAGGCTGTACACCACGCTTACTAGAATACTACATCCTGTGTTGTGAACCAAGCCCCGAGAAATACAGATACCTCCTGTGTTGGTCAGGAGATTTGAGCATTATCGTCGATGACACATCTGTGAAGTGGATGAAACTCGACCGTGTGCGCCCAGTCTACCTAGTAAGCCCATAGCACACTTAACCCTGGGTAGGAGCTGGTTGTGATTGAAAAATCACACATTGATTTTGACAGGACTAACGGGATTCGAACCCTCGACACTCCAGTCAGTAATCAATTACACTTACTACTGCACTTTGAAGACTGGTCATGTATGCTGGTTTCAATCTGCGTTATTCAGGAAAAAAAGGAGATTATTTTATATCGATTAGAGAGAGGTATTTGTGTGTCTGTCTGACTGTAAACGAAACGTTTGAGAAAAATGGAGATTGTTTTCTATCGATCAAAAAAGGTATTTGTGTGTCTGTAAACAAAAGGTTTGAGTAAGATTTTTAGCAGCTCTTCATGGGTGGACATTTATCAAATTCTACTTAAAGCTGTGAATTGCTGAAGACTTGCAAAGGAGTTCGTTTAGAACAAAAAGATCCCAGGTCTAAATCAAGGGACCTTACAAAGCCTACAATTAGCAATTTTCAAGAAAGTTGTGCGGAGAGGTCTTTTTCAGAAACTTCTGAAAATATTTAAAATGTCTTTTCCATGTTTTGACAGTCTACTATTGTCCTTGATGCACGTCAGTTTTCTGTTCAGCCGAAACTTCTTCAGAATCAAAGTGACCAAAAGAAATGCAAATCTCAATTTTCTATGATAATTTTTGTACAAAATGGAGATTTTTTGAATGGCTTAATATTTTTTTTCACTCCCCCTCTTGACGTGAATGGTAGAAAGAAACTCTAGGGAGAGCTAGACAACAGAAGGTCTTCAGAGAAGTAACCCCCTTTAGACAAGTGTTTCGGCCCTGAATTCCTTACACTCTCGGGGGGCGGGCCACATCCAGGTCATGACTCCTGGATGCCCTTCTGCTGTTGTCTATTTTTTTTTTCCCACGCCGGGGAGCGAACCTAGGCGATTCTGCGCTTCAGAACTGCGGTACGCGGTTTTACCAATGTGCTAACGGGGCACACATCATCTGTAGGGAATTTAATCCTTATCAAGTTCACTTTTGGTTCCTCCTTGCCCAGATCCAGCTTGAGCTTCTTTCCGCTGCCTCTGCCATCGCTTTAAGGGCTCTAGTCCTCTTCTTCCCAGAAATGGCGAGTTGTTTCATGAGATCATAAGCGGAGGTGCCCACAAACCCTCTTGCCCCGACCTCTATGGCGAAGATTTTGACCCGCAGACCTGCTTTCTTCAGGGTGCTGGCAAGACCGGCGTATTTTTCGGTCTTGTAGATATGTGCTTCTTCCATTCTGCTTTCGTATGGCACAGTGAGTTCTATCAGAATCACTTGTTTCGAGGAGTCAGAGTGGAGAGCGATGTCTGGTCTCATGCCTGTCTTGCTGATGACATCTGGGTAATTTCTCCACTCTGGGAGGTCTGCTGTACACTCCCAGTCGACTGCTCCATCCAGAAGACCCTTTGGCAATGTGCTGGTTGTCATAGCACTTTCGGGCCAGACCTGTTTCCCTCCTGCTTTGTAGAACGTTGTCATAGCAATTGGTGCGTTTGGGGTCATGGTTTTTTCGCTAACCACATCTGTGATCACTTTCAGAACTTGGTTGTGCCTCCATGTATACCTTCCTTGGGCTAGCGCTACTTTGCAAGAGCTTAGGACATGTTCCACTGTTTGTTTCTTCTGACAGAGCGGACATGCTGGGTCGTCTGATTTCCCCAATTTCACTAAGTTTGCATTCGAGGGGAGCAGGTCATATACAGATCTGAGGAGGAAGCTTATCCTTAGAGGAGCCATGTGCCACATATCGTTCCAGCTGAGACTTCTTTGGAGTGCACTGTCCCATGTTGTCCATTGCCCCTGTTGACCTTGCTGGACTGCCTTCTGCACTCTTTTGACATCTTCTTCTTCCTTCAACTCCTGTATGATCATGTCTCTTTTTTCCTTCCCTTTGGCTTTGGACCACCACTGCATTTTTGTTGCTCCCAGTCCCTGTCTGTTGGTTTGCGTGTGTCCAATTATTTCTTTGATGCTGAGGTTTCTCTTGGCATTGTTTACAGCCTCTTGGACTTTCCACTTTCTGCCAGTTCTCAGCTTTGGATGAACTGATCTCACGATATTGTCTTCCGATTCCTCCAGCATGCTCAACAGTCTTGCTTTTCCAACTTTGTATTCCTCCACTATGGATTTGAGAGGTAGCTTCAGCATTGCTTGACGACAGTAGAATGCAACATCAGTGAGACCAGGTGGGACACCGAGCCATTTTCTTGTGTATTTGTTGATTTTGGCTTCCATTGCTTCGACTGTGCTGGTGCAAATGTCATAGATTAGCAGTGGCCACAGCAGCTTTGGTATCAGCATGAACTGTAGACACCAGACTTTGCATTTGCCTGGCAGTCCGCAGTTATCTATTTTCTTCAGGCCTTCTTCTGCTGTTTGCTTGGTTCACATCCCCTTTGTGTGTCTTTCAGGGAGTCATCATACCATCTTCCGAGACTTTTTACTGGCTCTTCTGTGACAGTGGGGATGGCTTGGTTGGCTACCATGAATTTGACTGAATCTGCCACTTTTCCTTTTCGCAGTGAGAGACTTCGGGATTTCTTAGGTTTGAACCTCATTCTTGAAGAGGCCACCAGCTCATCCAGCTGCTTTAAGATTTGGTGTCTCTTCCTCATCCGTGGACAAGACTGTTGTGTCATCCATGAAAGCTTTCAGAGGAGGCATCTGGCATCCATCTCCCAGATTCACTGGACCTGAACTCTTCATTGCAGCTTTCAAGATGACTTCCATTGCCAACACGAACAGTATGGGAGAGATTGCACAGCCCATTGCAATGCCACCTCTAGGTCTATCCAGTCCGTGGTGTATTCTTTGGTAGAGAACCGCATTGAGAACCCTTGGAAATACTTCCTCAGCATTGTTCGGATGTTTTCTGGGATGTGATACATTTCAAGAGCCAGCTGGATCATATCGTGTGGAACTGATCCATATGCATTCGCCAGATCAAGCCAAACTACGTCAATGTCTCTCTTCTCTGTTCTTGCTTTTTGGATGGCATCCCAAATCAACGTGGCAAGTTCCAAGCATCCAGGCATTCCTGGTATGCCTCCCTTTTGGACTGACATATCCAGATACTTGTTTTCAGTCAGGTATTTTGTCAATCTTGCTGCCATAACAGAGAAGAAGATTTTCCCCTCGACGTTCAGAAGTGATATTGGCCTGAACTGATTGATGCTGCTGGAGTTCTGCTCCTTCGGAATGTACACTCCTTCAGCTCTCATCCATTGGTCGCTGATCTTCTGGTTCCTCCATGCTGATCGAATCATCTTGTGGAGCCACTCGAGCACTTTTGGGCATTTCTTGTAGAGCAGGTATGGTATTCCGTTTGGTCCAGGTGCTGACTTGGCTCTGGCTTTCTTTACTACGTTCTTCACTTCATCCAGTGTTGGTGGTTTGTTATTGAATTTTCCTTCTGGCGCTGCAGGCCAAACCAGATTCTGGATTTCAAGTAGTACCTCGCGCTGAGAATCGGAATATGTTTCCCTGAGATGCTGCTCTAGGGTTTCCTTGCCCACTGTGAGAGTCCCTGATTTGGGTTGTTCAAACAGCTTTCTTGCAAAGTCAAAGGGATCTTTGAAGAAACGATCTTGAGTCTTCTTCTTTTTGCTCTTTCTTCGCCTTGCTGATTCCACTTTGCTGAGAGCATTGTGTTTGGCCTTCAGATCTTTCCAGAGTTCCAGGAGCCCTTGCTTCTCGAATTCTGAGGCAGTTTTCATTGCTTTTTAAGCTTCCTTTTCTCCCTCCGGATGCTCTCCATCTGTTGCTGTCTTCTGGATTTCTGGGGAGGCGTTTTTGTCTTTGGCTGCTTCACTCCATAAGTGTCCCTGCAGATAGAGTATATGATGTCTCCGTATGTGTCAAGTTTGTGTTCCAGCGTACTGTTCCCTATTAGCGCATTCAGCTTAAGGACAAGTTCCTCATTTAATTTCTCCCATTGTTCTTTTGCACCGGCAGGCGGCAAATTGAGTTTTCCACGTTTGGCGTTAAGAGCTTGTGCAAAATCCGCATCAGAACCGTCAGCGTGGATGTCCTTGGCACTATGGTTTAAATCCTGGCCTTGGTCATCCAACGTCTCACCTGCTATCGCAGTGCGCTGCTGCTGGTTCGTATGTGTCTTCAAACAGCCCATTTTTGTCCTGTGGATCTTCATGCCGCGTTGGTGGTGAATTTCCTTCCACACGCACACGGAAATTCCATCTGGTCATTAATCATGATCCGTTGTGCGTTTCCAGTCGTGATGGAGTCAGTGCCGATGGATTCATCATTCTCTCCCCCTTTCGGTGAATCCTGGGAGCATCTTTCATTTAAAGAACTCGTGGCATGTTATCAAAGGCAAGGTGGGAAGCCAACCCACAAAGCCCGCAGATCTAGTCTTTCCCAGTGTCCTTCGGTCTTTCCCGAATGTCCTCCGAACTATTCCCGGAAGTCAATGGATTGACCATGTGCAGGTAGAAAGAAACTCTAGGGAGAGCTAGACAACAGAAGGTCTTCAGAGAAGTAACCCCCTTTAGACAAGTGTTTCGGCCCTGAATTCCTTACACTCTCGGGGGGCCGGGCCACATCCAGGTCATGACTCCTGGATGCCCTTCTGCTGTTGTCTATTTTTTTTTTCCCACGCCGGGGAGCGAACCTGGGCGATTCTGCGCTTCAGAATGTATATAAGTATATGAAAGGATGGATGGATGCATAGTTAGAAAGATGGATATGAATGGAAGGACGGATGGACAGATGGATGGATGAATGAATGGACGAGTAGGCTGATGGACGGATGGATGGATGAATGTATGCATGGATGGACAGATGGATGGATGGATGAATGGACGGACGGAAGGACGGATGGATGGATGGACTAATGGGCAGTTGGATGGATGAATGGATATGGGCAAATGGATCGGGATGGATGGATAGATGGGCAGATAAACAGATGGATGAGCAGACAAATGGGCGGATGGACGGATGGATGAATGGATGGTTGGACAAATGATGGACGAAAGGGTGGATGGACATATGGATGATGGATGGATAACAGACAGATGAATGGACGAATGGATTGATATACAGACGGAAGGACAAATAGACGGATAGAGAGACAGATGGACCAATGGATGGATAGACAACGGACGGATGGATAGATGAACGGATGGACCGATAGACGGATGGATGAATGAACAGATGGACGAAAGGATAGACGGATGGAGAGAAGGGACAAATTGATGGATGAAGAGATGGATGGGCAGTCCAAGTGTGAAAATGTTTATCTGAAAGCATCATTTTCGTTGATTGACAGTACTTCTGATATTTAATTGTTGTTCTCACGCAGTGGCATCCCACTGTTCTGTATGGTGACCTATGGGGTGAAGACTTCTTCCTTCAACACAGACGAAGGAATCTTCTTGGCCTTCGTTATTCTGCAACAGTTTGGAGCCATTGTTATATCTACTTTCGTCGGCATTTGTGTCAAAGACAGTGTGAGTTAATCTTTTCTCCTCCTTCTTCTTTTTTCTGTTTATATATATATATATATATATATAAATATATATATATATATATATATATATAATATTATATATATATATATAACCATTTGTTGCTAGGTTTCCTTTTTTGTTTGTTTTCATCAAATTATTTTCGCACTTAGGCATTTTCATTTCTGCTAATCATTTTGATTTTCTTCTGTTACATTTTCTACGCCAATTTAATGGCCTGCGAAGTTGGGACAAGTTTCCGCACGACGATGGGGATAATCATATGCTTTGGAAGTTCTATCTAGGACTGAGATTCTGTGACAGGGCTGCACGCTACTCTTGCTTTCATAATATATCATAGGATCAACCAGGCCCGAGAGATACATACAACTGCGGTGTTGGTCAGAAAATTTCAGCAACACAATATTTATGACGCACACGTGAAGTAGATGAGACCCGACCAGGTGGTCACAGTGTTCCCAATGAGCCCATATCACACTCAACTCTTCGTAGGAGACAGTATCAAAAATCCACAATGATTCTGACAGGAATGACGGGATTTAAACCCCACAACTTTCCAGTAGGTGGTCCGTGGCACTAGTCATTCCACCATAATGAATGGTTGTAGCTTGGTCAGTTTGTAGTGGTTCCAATTCCTATTCTTTCGTTGGTATGGCTTAGTCATTTTGTAATGGTTCGAATTCCTATTCTTTCGTCGCGTGGCTTAGTCAGTTTGTAGTGATTAGAATTCCCATTCTTTCGTTCGTGTGACTTGGTCAGTTTCTAGTGGTTCGAATTCCTATTCTTTCATTCGGCGTCTACATGGTCAAGCCATATCATGGCGATGGACGTGGCCGATTTTTCCAGTAGCTGCTGACCACCACGAAGCTTGATGGTCAGACGAGATGTAGTCGGCCATGTCTCCTGTCGCTTCCCTATGATAGAGGCGACTTCGCTGCTACGTGTGTTGATGGTGATGATGGTGTTGTTTTCTTGTTCTCAGTTTTCACTTTAAATACAAGGCTCTTTTCTTTAAAAAAAAAAAAAAAAAGGCAGTTGTACATGCACAAGATGTATCAACAAATGTTGTGTGTATATATATGACGGGTATAAGACTGCGACGAGATTCAAAGGAGTCTATACCGTATGTATGGAAGACGAGTGGGTAATAAAAAGGCGACAGCAGTCACATCCTAGAATGATACTATGTACTCCTGTCATCTTGTCGCCGATTTCGTGCACTTAAAGTAACAGTGAACAGAACAAAAGTAACATTGTGCCGAAGTCAGTCGCCAATGGAAGTACTGCAGGTGAATATGATGAGTGTGTGTGTGTGTGTGTGTGTGTATGTGTGTGTGTGTGTGTGTGAGTATGTGTGTGTGCGTGCGTGCATATGGGTGTGTGTGTGTGTGCGTGTGTATGTATATGTATACACGCATGTGTATATATGCATGTTTATACACAAACACAGGCAATATATATATATATATATATTATATATATATATTGTGTGTGTGTGTGTGTGTGTGTGTGGTATATAAATATATGTATATATGTTTGTGTGTGCGTGTGTATGTGTATGTGCGTGTGTTTGTGAGTGTACATATATATACACATACACACACGCACACACACACGCACACACACGCACCACGCACGCACACACACACACACAACACACACACACACACACACACACACACACACACACACACACACACACACACATACACGTATACGCATCGTCTAATATCACATTATGTGGATAGACATTAAATGAAATTGAAAACATGTACACACGCAGGCAAAGACGCGCCTGCGCGCGCGCACTCACACACACACCACACACACACACACACACACACACACACACACACACACACCACACACACACAACACACACAGATTGATCGAGTGAGTGAGAGAAGAGAGAGAGAGAGAGAGAGAGAGAGTCACACACACGTCAGACTGACTGATTACATTAAAAGTCACAATTATTTTGCAGACATAGTAATATTTATTTCGAAAGGAAAATGGCGTAGAGAAGTTGATACAAACTTACACATAGAATACCAATTAACTATCTATATCACACACACACACACACACACACACACACACACACACACACACACACACACACACACACACACACACACACACACACACACACACACCACACACACACACACACACACACACAGACACACACAAACAAACAAACACATACTACACATACACACCCACACACACACCAGAATAATCACAGAATAAACAGACTGAGTTCCATTCAATACACACACACTGAAAACAAATAACAAGATGGTTAAGCCATTCTTACAAATTTCCATGTTGTTTATGCAAATAACATTAGAAAAAATCCAGAAGCCTGGGTTGAATTTGAACTTAGCCTACATCGAGGTCAGCAATAGAATGCCAGAGGAGTGAAAACAGATGTCAAATGGTTAAGAAAACAGATGTCAAATGGTTAAGAAAATAGAAGTCAAATGGTAAAGTTCATGAGAAAAGTCTGCTTACCTTCCAAAGTAATACTTTCACGATTCCTAGACAGTTTTTAGCTTTGACCAAAATTTGGTACTGACGAATTTATGAAGAGCTGACAAAATTTTTGTTGATATGATTTTTTTTGACGGACAGACTGACACACAGACACACAGACACACAGAGACACACACAGACACACACAGACACACACACGCACTCACGCACACATATCAAACATACGCTCATGCACACACATAAACACGAATATACACACTCATACACTCATATACTTTAAAACACACACACACACACACACACACACACACACACACACACACACACACACACACACACACACACACACACACACACACACGGGCAGGCAAGCAAGCACGCTCGCACACATGCACGCACATACATATACACACGCACACAAACAGGCACACACACATACACACACAAAAACAGTCACAACCATACACACACACACACACATACACACACACACACACACACACACACACACACACACACACACACACACACACACACACACACACACACACACACACACATACAGATTACAGTTGAAACAGGATAAATCTTCAGGGCAGACTAAAAGAAAGTAAGGTAACTGGCGATGTAAATGTTTGTCAGATTCAATATACAAGAATGAATAGATAAGTTGATCAGAAAGAATGTAATTTCTCCAGCTCTTTCGTCATCATCATCAACACAGCGAGATGCCTGAATAGCAAATGACAACATAGCCACACACCTGAATAGCAAATGACAACATAGAGAGATGCCTGAATAGCAAATGACAACATAGCCACACACCTGAATAGCAAATGACAACATAGCCAGATGCCTGAATAGCAAATGACAACACAGCGAGATGCCTGAATAGCAAATGACAACATAGCCAGATGCCTGAATAGTAAATGACAACATAGCCAGATGCCTGAATAGCAAATGACAACATAGCCAGATGTCTGAATAGCAAATGACAACATAGAGCGATGTCTGAATAGCAAATGACAACATAGCCACACACCTGAATAGCAAATGACAACATAGAGAGATGCCTGAATAGTAAATGACAACATAGCCACACACCTGAATAGCAAATGACAACATAGCCAGATGTCTGAATAGCAAATGACAACATAGCCACACACCTGAATAGCAAATGACAACATAGAGAGATGCCTGAATAGTAAATGACAACATAGCCACACACCTGAATAGCAAATGACAACATAGCCAGATGCCTGAATAGCAAATGACAACACAGCGAGATGCCTGAATAGCAAATGACAACATAGCCAGATGCCTGAATAGTAAATGACAACATAGCCAGATGCCTGAATAGCAAATGACAACATAGCCACACACCTGAATAGCAAATGACAACATAGCCAGATGTCTGAATAGCAAATGACAACATAGCCAGATGCCTCAATAGCAAATGACAACATAGCCACACACCTGAATAGCAAATAACAACATAGCCAGATGTCTGAATAGCAAATGACAACATAGCCAGATGCCTGAATAGCAAATAACAACATAGCCAGATGTCTGAATAGCAAATGACAACATAGCCAGATGCCTGAATAGCTAATGACAACATAGCCACACACCTGAATAGCAAATAACAACATAGCCAGATGTCTGAATAGCAAATGACAACATAGCCAGATGCCTGAATAGCAAATGACAACATAGCCACACACCTGAATAGCAAATAACAACATAGCCAGATGCCTGAATAGCAAATGACAACATAGCCAGATGCCTGAATAGTAAATGACAACATAGCCAGATGTCTGAATAGCAAATGACAACACAGTGAGATGCCTGAATAGCAAATAACAACATAGCCAGATGCCTGAATAGCAAATGACAACATAGCCACACACCTCA
The DNA here is from genome assembly GCA_030674185.1 of Monoplex corrugatus. Classification (NCBI taxonomy): domain Eukaryota; kingdom Metazoa; phylum Mollusca; class Gastropoda; order Littorinimorpha; family Ranellidae; genus Monoplex; species Monoplex corrugatus. The sequence goes on along the minus strand of JAPXFY010000021.1, from coordinate 42,688,436 downwards.
ATAGTAAATGACAACATAGCCAGATGTCTGAATAGCTAATGACAACACAGTGAGATGCCTGAATAGTAAATGACAACATAGCCACACACCTGAATAGCAAATAACAACATAGCCAGATGCCTGAATAGTAAATGACAACATAGCCAGATGTCTGAATAGCTAATGACAACACAGTGAGATGCCTGAATAGCAAATGACAACATAGCCACACACCTGAATAGCAAATGACAACATAGCCACACACCTGAATAGTAAATGACAACATAGCCAGATGCCTGAATAGCAAATGACAACATAGCCAGATGCCTGAATAGTAAATGACAACATAGCCACACACCTGAATAGTAAATGACAACATATCGAGATGCCTGAATAGCAAATGACAACATAGCCATATGCCTGAATAGTAAATGACAACATAGCCAGATGCCTGAATAGCAAATGACAACATAGCCAGATGCCTGAATAGTAAATGACAACATATCGAGATGCCTGAATAGCAAATGACAACATAGCCACACACCTGAATAGCAAATGACAGCATAGCCACACACCTGAATAGTAAATGACAACATTGCCAGATGCCTGAATAGCAAATGACAACATAGCCACACACCTGAATAGTAAATGACAACATAGCCAGATGCCTGAATAGCAAATGACAACATAGCCACACACCTGAATATTAAATGACAACATAGAGAGATGCCTGAATAGCAAATGACAACATAGCCACATACCTGAATAGCAAATGACAACATAGCCAGATGCCTGAATAGCAAATGACAACATAGCCAGATGCCTGAATAGCAAATGACAACATAGCCAGATGCCTGAATAGCAAATGACAACATAGCCACACACCTGAATAGTAAATGACAACATAGCCAGATGCCTGAATAGCAAATGACAACATAGCCAGATGCCTGAATAGCAAATGACAACATAGCCAGATGCCTGAATAGCAAATAACAACATAGCCAGATGCCTGAATAGCAAATGACAACATAGCCACATGCCTGCATGGCAAATAACAACATAGCCAGATGCCTGAATAGCAAATGACAACATAGCTAGATGCCTGAATAGCAAATGACAACATAGCCAGATGCCTGAATAGTAAATGACAACATATCGAGATGTCTGAATAGCAAATAACAACATAGCGAGATGCCTGAATAGGAAATAACAACATAGCTAGATGTCTAAATAGCAAATGACAACATAGCTAGATGTCTGAATAGCAAATGACAACATAGCCACACACCTGAATAGTAAATGACAACATAGCTAGATGTCTGAATAGCAAATGACAACATAGCCAGATGCCTGAATAGCAAATAACAACATAGCCACACACCTGAATAGCAAATGACAACATAGCCACACACCTGAATAGTAAATGACAACATAGCTAGATGTCTGAATAGCAAATGACAACATAGCCACACACCTGAATAGCAAATAACAACATAGCCACATGCCTGAATAGCAAATAACAACATAGCCACACACCTGAATAGCAAATGACAACATAGCCAGATGTCTGAATAGCAAATGACAACATAGCCAGATGTCTGAATAGCAAATAACAACATAGCCAGATGCCTGAATAGCAAATGACAACATAGCCACATGCCTGAATAGCAAATGACAACATAGCCACACACCTGAATAGTAAATGACAACATAGCTAGATGTCTGAATAGCAAATGACAACATAGCCAGATGCCTGAATAGCAAATAACAACATAGCCACACACCTGAATAGCAAATGACAACATAGCCACACACCTGAATAGTAAATGACAACATAGCTAGATGTCTGAATAGCAAATGATGACATAGCCACACACCTGAATAGCAAATAACAACATAGCCACATGCCTGAATAGCAAATAACAACATAGCCACACACCTGAATAGCAAATGACAACATAGCCAGATGTCTGAATAGCAAATGACAACATAGCCAGATGTCTGAATAGCAAATGACAACATAGCCAGATGCCTGAATAGCAAATGACAACATAGCCACATGCCTGAATAGCAAATGACAACATAGCCACACACCTGAATAGCTAATGACAACATAGCCAGATGCCTGAATAGCAAATGACAACATAGCCACACACCTGAATAGCTAATGACAACATAGCCACACACCTGAATAGCTAATGACAACATAGCCAGATGCCTGAATAGCAAATGACAACATAGCCACACACCTGAATAGCAAATAACAACATAGCCACACACCTGAATAGCTAATGACAACATAGCCAGATGCCTGAATAGCAAATGACAACATAGCCAGATGCCTGAATAGCAAATGACAACATAGCTAGATGTCTGAATAGCAAATGACAACATAGCCAGATGCCTGAATAGCAAATGACAACATAGCTAGATGTCTGAATAGCAAATGACAACATAGCCACATGCCTGAATAGCAAATGACAACATAGCCACATGCCTGAATAGCAAATGACAACATAGCCAGATGCCTGAATAGCAAATGACAACATAGCTAGATGTCTGAATAGCAAATGACAACATAGCCAGATGCCCGAATAGCAAATGAAAAATTACAAACAGCAGTCATCATATGCTATAGTCACAGACAAACAGACACAGACATGCACACACACACACACACACACACACACACACGCACACACACACACACACGCACGCACGCACGCACGCACACACACACACACACACACACACGCACGCACGGACGCACACATACACACACACAACACACACCCCAAGACACACAGTCCATGACCATCTTTCTAGGTGACCTGGATGCAGGCCATCTCCGAGATCGACAGACAAATAGCAGACGGGTAAAAATGGACCATCCTCAATATGCCTGACTCAGTTTGCTGCCACATTACAGAGGCAGCCTTAATGGATCCCGTCTTCTTCTGCGTCCCAGAAGATCAAACCAACGACCACACACGTTATGGTTTTAATTTATGTTAATGAGTTGTTTAGATCTCACGATCTGATCAGCTGGTTGACTTACGTTGACAAACTGGTCGATTGGTTGACTTGACGTCACACAAACTGATCCACTGGTTGGATGAGGTCGTGCAGAGCCAGATGAAGACGTCCCCAGAATGACTGCACAGCGTCCTCTTGCTCTGTCCATTGGATGTGAGTCGTAGTCTTCAGCACCGCCATCATCGCTGACGTCATTTTACGTGATGTCACGTCATCCACACACACAATGATCAGAACGTCGTCATGATCCATGACGTATTTCAGACAATAGGTCAGCTCGAATTGACACCACAGACTGAGAACAAAGTCCTTAGAAAAGACCATCAAGATTTTCTTGCTTCATTCCACGCAGTCAGCAATGTTGTCCACGATGTTTTTGCCCGGGTGAAGTCTCTCTCATGGATACACAGCCTGAGACCCAGGTGGTTCTCCAGCCCTGGCATCAGATGTTGACGAACCCAGGGCAGTTGTTCAGAAGTGAAGGACACGAAGACGTCATAGTCAAAGTGGTTGGCCAGAAAACGTTGCCTCCTGGTGTCTTCCTGACCTTGGAAATTTTCGTAGATCATGAGACGGATGTGCCAGCGGTAGCGAAACAGTACAGAGATTAGAATCAGTGTGATGATCACAACGCTGCACGTCTGGACTACAGACAACTCCTAATGGATGAAATTGCAAAAATACCGGCTGAGCACAGAATACAAAAACCCTTCTGTGTAAATGAGGGCCATACGCGACAGTATCAAATGAGCCCGATCAGTCTCGGATATGCTCCACTTAGTAAGGGTGTATGTGTGTGTGTTTGGGGGTGGTTGTAGGGAGGAGGGGTACACATGGGGTGTTGGGATGAGAGGGGTTGTGAACAGGAAGAACTCACTGGTGCACTGGTTGCGGGGGAAAAACAGACACGGAGGTGTTGATTTCATTGTTCGTGGGGAGGGCGGGAGATGGTGGTGGGGATGGGGGGTGAGGAAGGCAGAAGAAGTGACAGGGTCAAGAGGAAACGTTTGTTTCACTTTTGTTTTATATCGAAAACACACAGAATCCCTAATATTACTACAAGTAATCTAGAAAGAAAGCCTAGCGGAACAATTGCAATGCGAGAACATCATTGTTGCTTTTCTCCAAGGACTCACATGAACAAGTCTGTTTGTTTGTCAGTGTGATTGTTTATACGTATATTTGTATAAAATGAATAAAAAATTTTCAACACAAACACACAGTTGCACACACACACCACACACACAGGCACACAGACACACAGACATACACACACACACACACACACAACACACACAACACACCACAAACACACCACACACACACACATATATACACCGCACACACACAACCACACAGGCGCGCATGTACACACACGCTACACACACATACACACCATACACACACAGGCACACAGACAGACACAGACACACAGACACACAGACACAAACAGACACACAACACACACAACACACACACACACACACACACACACACACACACACCACACACACACACACACACACACACACACATACACACACACACGGTGATTTCCCCACGCGTAGGCTGCTCTGTCTTCCTGTTACTACTCCATAGGAATAAAGTTTTGTCGCCTCATGTCGTATCGTGTTCTATATTATCATATCGTATCGATTTGGATCGGATTCGATCGGTTTACATAGTATCAGTCGTCAATCTCTTGTCTATGTGTCTGTCTGTGTGTCTGTGTGTGTGTCTGTCTGTCTGTCTGTCTGTCTTTCTTTCTGTCTGTATCAGTGTCTGTCTCTGTGGTACAAACAGAGAGACTTTTTGAGTTTCATATTGGGTTAGAAAAAATCACAACCCATTTTGAGTGATTTTTAGCAAATTGCAATGATACACCCTACTAGCAAAGCAAATTGAACTGCATGAACGACTTTAGACTCAAGATAGTTCTACAGCAGCCACATCTTTATCATAAGATCTATATAACATGTGCATGATATGTCATCAATACCAAATACATAAAGCAGAAGATGAAGTATATCGGGATAAAAAAAACTGACAAAACACATATATTACAGCATACGGCGTGAATTAAAAAAATAATTATAAAAATGGTTACTAAAAGTGAGCTGCTTCTGTAGCACGTAGTAGAAAAAGCAGCCATTTTTCTCTAATAGTAACTTCAACGTCATTTTTGTATTGTATTCTTCTTTGTTGATATTTCATGTTAAGTTCTCTTGTGAAAGAAGTGATATCGGAACTGCTTTATCCAGTTTGTATGTACAAATGTATACTTTTCCTAGAAAGATTATTAAATCAAATATTCAGACCGTAGAATATTTTATTACTCAAGAATAGTGCCATAGGCCACGTTGGATCTGAATGACATACAGTACTTGGATCTGTGAGCGTGTTTTCATCAATATCAAATAAGATTACGTTTTCCGTCAATTTGATATTTGCATAGTTCACGTATTTTGATTTCGACAATTCTTCAGTCATTTCCCGATCTCTTTTGGCATGTAAATATTTACAAAGTATATATCCGTACTGTTTTTTGTTTCCTTCATCATCATCACCACCACCACCACACCACCACCACCACACCGTCATCATCAT
>JAPXFY010000021.1:42672814-42680314 GCA_030674185.1 Monoplex corrugatus | reverse complement strand
TTAAATATCTGGGAACGATCATTTTACCACACGGCAGATGTACATCAGAAATAGCCAGCAGAATCGGCCAAGCCAAAACAGCTTTCAAGAAGATGACAAGCATTCTTACCAACAAATGCCTATCAATTAACATCAGGAAGGGAGTTCTTGAATGTCATACAGAACTGATAATGTACGGTTGTAAGGTGTGGACAAGTCAGCAAGCAAAGCCAGACAAGGTTGAGACAGCCTAGATGTGGTTTTTAAGAAGAATGTTGAGAGTTCCATGGACAGCAACGAAAACAAACGAGACAGTCTTGATGGAGGCAGACACAAGAATATCATTGATAAAGAAGATTAGGAAAAGACAGGCAACATTTATAGGCCATTTTATGAGGAAAGGAGGATTGGAGCACCTGGTCACAACAGGAAAGCTGGAGGGAAAGAGAGCATCATGTAGACCCGGGGAAAAATATTGGACGGACTTGCAGAGTGGCTGAGGACAGATCGAGTGGAAGATGTGCTTGCTGCAACAAGGGATAGAAACATATGGAGGACCATGATCGCCAACGCCATGTGGCAAGGCACTTGATGATGATGATGATGATGATGATGATGATGATGATGATGATGATGAGATATATATATAGAGAGAGAGACAGATAGATAGATAGATAGATAGATAGATAGATAGATAGATAGATAGATAGATAGATAGATGATATACATATGTGTGTGTGTGTGTGTCTGTGTGTGTCTGTGTGTGTCTGTGTGTGTATGTGTGTGTGTGCGCAGCTGACAGGCAGCCTTGTGACGTACACCTTGGTGGTCGTTCAGTTCTAGCGAGGGAGTATACAAGTGACATTCCCACGGACGACAACTCAACAACCATTGCTTGACAACCGCTTCTCTCCCTTCCAATGCTTTACGTTTGCTCTTTTTTATGTACCTCTCTGCCTTGTTCTCCAGCTGTAACACAAGTGATAGGTATGAAATATAAAGAAGATTTATAACAAACAGCACACAGGAAAATATTGATATGAACAGTTATGAAAAATGTTCGTATGATTTTCGATTTGACCATATGTTTTGGAAATATTTACTTGTCAAAAGATACTGGGAAGAATAAAAGAATTTTTTAGGTCAAAATCATTAACTTGTGCAAACATCAGATTGATTGAAAACATAATCCTATTTGGTGCGGATGAAAATATGTGCATGGACATAAAAATTTGATTCAATAATCCTTCTGTGAAAAAAAGTACCTATAAAAGTAAAGTTGAAACCAATTTACCAAACATCGTTTCTTTTCCGAGAAATATTACCACAAAGTACCAGACAGAAGATCACGATCCAAAATTAAGGTGGAAAATATTCGTTTTTAGAGAAAAATGGCTGCCATATCTGTCCCTAGTATCATATGAAGTTTGAAATGACTCTCTCTTTGTCTGTGACATTTCAATGCTTTCTCTACGACCTACCAGTTATATATTTATATATCTATCTTGTGTGTTGTTAACCCTTACTGTATATCATGCGTATGGACGCTTTGTTGTAAACGTGGAAGTTGTGCATGCGTTTTGTAGTTTATCTCTTTGATACAAATTATTCTGCTTTGGTAATAATGTTTACATCTTCTTAAAATGAATGAAATTTCTAGATTTGGCATCAGTGATATTGCCGCACAAGCAAAGTCAGAACAAGACTGAGGCAGCTGAAATGTGGTTTCTAAGAAGAATGTTAAGAGTTCCATGGACAGAAAAAAAGACAGTCTTGAAGGAGGCAGACACAAAAATAACATTAATGAAGAAGGTTATTAAAAGACAAGCAACATTTATAGGACATTTTATGAGGCAAGAGAAATTAGTGCACCTAGTCACAACAGGAAAGCTGGAGGGAAAGAGAGCACCAGGTAGACCAAGGGAGAAAATATTGGACGGACTTGCAGAGTAGTTGAGGACAGAGAGGAAAGGTGATGTACTTGCAGCGATAAGGGTTAAATTCGTCTGGAGTGCCATGATCGCCAAAGTCATATGGCAGGGCACATAATGATGATGATATTACTGCACATTCGTGAGATACAAGATAATTGTCATGGGTACTTTATGCCTTCTATGTCGATGTTCTGTGAAAAATCAGGTATTCTTTCTGCTAGTTTGTCCAGCCCTGAACGATTCACGTCAAAATCTAATACCTGCTGAATTCCAAAGACCGAATGCCTTCAAGGTGGACATGCTGATCGCAGCAAAGAAAGACAAATCAACAGTTTTGCTACTTTTCTTCATTTGGGATTCAAACTTAGGAAGACCACTTTTAGCTACCCCCGTGGGGATGCCGGGGGCTCTTTCGGTACAAACAGTATCCCCACCTTCTGGAAATTCCATGCCAGAAATTTCCTCTTTTCTGCCACTCTCTTTGGGTTTGTGTGTGTGTGTGTGTGTTTGTTTTTTCTTTTTTTTCTTTTCTTTTTCTTCTTCTTTCGCTTTCTGTCATTCCTTCCTTATCATTTTCTGCCTTGCTGGTCCATTACCTGTATGCGTTCGATAAATGTACATGTATTAAGTGCATTTTTGGCTCCAGGGAAATGACATGTTCGGAAGCAATTTTAGGTAATATAGGCCCATTTTTATATATGTTTTAGTTTCCTTAGTTATGTTTGAATTTATATTCATGTATATTTTTTAAATCCACTGTGCGATGAATTGGACGGAGTGGTCAAAGCCAGGGACATTTTCTTAGATTATCTGCTTGAATGCATTGATATGTGTACTTAAATGTCTTTCCTTTTTTTTCGTATTGAAGTATTGTGTACATGTATATTTTGAAACGGTTATAGCCCTGATATTGCTCTACGCTGTCGGCTGGGCTTTAAATTAAACAAAACTGACAACAATAACCACTTGTAGCTAACAAGACCGACGTCCAGAGGTAGTGGTAGTGAAGGAGGAGGTGAAAGGGAATTGCAGTCATTATCTGACATACTGTTGTTCAACCAAAGGACATAACTCTTGAGAGTCACGTAGAAATTATCTCCCATGTTGTTGAACTTCTCAAATCTAACATAGTTTGCGCTACCCATTCAGCTAGCATAGAAGCAGATACAAAGCACAAAAACCGTAAGCTCAGAACACTCCTCAAAAAAGGACCCCAAGCCTACCTTTATACTCTGCAACTACCCTACACACAACTATGAGAGAGGAGAGAAATAATACAATATATTGGTCTTATGTTCAAGATTGACATAGTCTTTTTTTCTTGAACTGACCAAACACACACTACATAGACAAGACAGAACATTACAGGGTTGCTTCCAGGGATATAGGTAATCCCAAAGAAATAAGAGGGAAGCAGGGAGAATTTTTATAATATCAACCAAGGACATAACTCTTGAGAGTCACGTAGAAATTATCTCCCATGTTGTTGAACTTCTCAATCTAACATAGTTTTGCGCTAACCCATTCAGCTAGCATAGAAGCAGATACAAAGCACAAAAACCGTAAGCTCAGAACACTCCTCAAAAAAGGAGCGCCCAAGCCTACCTTTATACTCTGCAACTACCCTACACAAACTATGAGAGAGAGAGAATAATACATATATTGGTCTTATGTTCAAGATTGACATAGTCTTTTATTCTTGAACTGACCAAAACACACACACATAGACAAACAGAACATATACAGGTTGCTTCAAGGCATATAGGTAATCCAAAGAAATAGAGGGAAGCAGGGAGAATTTTATAATATCAACCAAAGGACATAACTCTTGTTAGTCGGATGAGCTGTCGTTAGTGTTAAGAGGAATGTGTATATGTCCTTGTCAATAAGTACTTCTCTTCATGTTTATGTTCTACTGCATTGTAAAACGATACTGGTTAAAGTGCGAATAAACCATGTTTTATATTATATTATGTACTCTCTCCACCTTTCTCACTGTCTGTCTTTCTGTCCTCCCTCTCTCTCTCTCTCTCTCTCTTTCTCGCTCTCTTCTCTCTCTTTGTCTATATCTCTCTGTCTCTGTCTGCTGTCTCTATCTCTTTTCTTCCTCTGTCACTGTCTCTCTTTCCTGTCTCTTTGTCTCTTCTCTCTTTCCTCTCTCTCTCTCTCTTACCTCCCTTAAGTCATTTACCTCTCCTCGTTTTCATACAGGAAATTAATCTGAAGGTCACAAATCACATACTTAATGGAAACTTTGTGTTCTCAAGAATAATACAAGAGAGATCTATTGGATCTGACTGCTGCAACTGAAAACTGGAGCAAGCAAATCAATACTCTACAAGGAAAAGTCCAACCATGAGCAGACAAATACTTACACTTGAAAGCAAGCCAAACACTCCCCCAAAGCACTAACAACTGTACTCAAAAACAAACAAATAAACAAACAGACAAACAAACAAACAAACAATAAAACGAACTACTTCCTCTCCACAATCCACAGTCTTAAATATCTCCATAACCATGAACAATTCTGCCTTGTTCCTTTGCTTTCTGCCATTTCTTCCTATCATTTTCTGCCTTGCTGGTCCATTCACCTGTATGTGTTCGATAAAATCTACATACTTCCTTTCAGGATTGATAATTGGGTACATGTTTTAGGTGCGTTTTTGGCTCTAGGGAGGTGAGATATGCGGAAGCAATTTTAGGTAATTTATGCCGTTTTTATATATGATTTTGGTGTCCTTATGTATGCTTAAATTTGTATCCAGGTGTGTTTTTAAATCCCCTGTGCGATAAATTGGACGGAGTTGTCAACGCCAGGGGCATGTCCTTAGATTATGTACGCGAATGCATTGATATGTGTGATTATCTTTTCTTTTTTTTCTGTTGACGTTTTATATGTTTTGAAGCGGTTGTAGCCCTGATATGGTTCTACACAGTCGGCTGGGCTTTAAAAACAATAACATAACACACACATAACCATGAACAATGGAAGATACACTCCATCTGACCCTCAGATGACCCACATCAAATAACATTCGTATCAGCTGTAATTATCTCCAGTGATATAAATTTTGAAAACATTGTCAACAGTCTTTAAACTATGACAAAATAATAACCCTAAAGATTCACAACACAACACGTACCTCTACAAAGCATCCTCATCGCCATCCATTTGCCTTCCCTGACACATGCACACACTTGATTTTAGTTTACACACATCAACAGGAGACAGTACAGGAAGACTCAAATAAGAACTTCAACGCAGCAACTATCAACACTGTGTACATGTATTTTCGTGTGTGAATGTATGAAAGACTGTATCTATCAAATGGTTAATACATTTTTCTTCCTTACGTATTTTTTGTGGGCTAGTATTACTACTACCGAACTGTGCTTTTATGTCATGATCTTGTTGTCATTTCATGAAGTATGTTTGTTATGCATTTTATACTGCATTGATGTCCCCACAGAGAGCATACACATCTTCCGTTATCTCTTGTTTTTCGGTTTTTCTTTTAATGCATGAAGTACAAGCCCTGTGTAAAATCACAAAATTACAAAGTCAAAATGACTTCAAACTTAGAGATAAAGTCACTATGAACAGTTACAGCATTGAAATTGCCACTTCTATCATTATTATCTTTTTTCTTTTTTCTTTCTTTCTTTCTTTCTTTCTTCTTTCTTTTTCTTTCTTTCTTTTTTTTCTTTCTTTCTTTCTATCTCTCTTTCTTTTCTTTCTTTTTTTGGGGGAAAAACCGACACTCTTAATTAATCAATGAATTATCAGTCACCAATTTTTAACAATAACACATTCATGAAGCTAATGTTTCCAAGTCCAAAGTTTGCAATACTGATAACTATTTAACATAAACAGTTTTCATGACAATGTTAGCATAAAGACATTTTTCATGCATTGCCCCCTCCCTTTTTGTTTTTTATTTTTGTTTGTTTGTTTGTTTGTTTAGTTTTGTTTTGTCATTTGTTCATCACAAATATTTGTCCTCAGTGAAGTATCTTTCAAAAAACCTCATCTGGTCTTTTCTTCATCCTTTTTTAAAAAAATATTTTTGGAACACATTAAACTCAAAGTTGTAAAAGCAGCACTGTGTTGTGACTATGTCAATCTTTTAGATCTGCTTTCTTGTATCTATGTACAAATGTACCAGTTATGTATGTATGTGTGCATGTATGTATGTATGTACATGTATGTATGTATATAGTATAGTATTATAGTATGAATGTATGTGTGTGTGTGTGTGTGTGTGCTTCTGTCTGTCTGTCTTTCTCTCTCTCTTTCTCTCTCTCTCTCTCTACCTACCTACCTACCTACCTACTTAGCTAGTATCTACCTATCTATCTATCTATCTATCTATCTGTCTGTCTATCTATCTATCTATCTACCTATCTATCTACCTATCTATTTATCTATCTATTCATCCATCCACCATCTATCTATCTGTCTATCTATTTAGCTATCTATCTATCTATTTAGCTATCTTAGCTATCTATTTATCTGTCTACCTACATGTATCTATCTATCTATCTATATGTTTGTCTGTCTGTCTGTCTATTCTCTATCCACTGGCTTTCCTCTTTGTGTCTGTCTCCTTGTCTCTGCCTCTGTCTGTTTCACTGCCTCTGCCTCTCTGTCTCTTGTCTTTGCTTCTCTCATTGCCTTTGTCTCTCTCTCCCTCCCTCCCTCCCTCCTCTCTCTTTCTCTTTCTCATGTTTGTGTCTCCCTCTTGACATTCTGTATTCATTATTCAGTTACGCATTTCTCTGCCTTTATAAATCTGGATATGGCATTCTCCATATTTCAGGATGTTTGCGTATTGTATTTATGTTGTCCATTTACTTAGGGTTTTGCAAAGGATCAAGAGTTCCAAGCAGATTAGGTGGAGACATATGGAATTGCCTGAGTGCAACGACATGTTCCTTTTGAAGAAATTCCAGACTGTAACTCCAGAACTCCAGGCTTGAATATATATGTATATATACATATACATATACATATAATAGATAGATAGATAGATAGATAATAGATAATATATACATATACATATACATATACATATATATATATATATATATATATATATATATATATATATATATATATATATATAACTGGTTGAAAGATGGTAAGCTTCTCATGGAAAAAGACAAAATATTAGACAGATGGGGAGAGTACATTAAAGACCTTTTCGAAAATGAGAGAAATGAAGAACGCATTATCTGAAAGAACTTTGAAGGACCACCCATAATGAAAGATGAAAGTTAGAGCAGACATTGAAAAAGATGAAACCAGGAAAAGCCCCAGGACCAGACAACATTACTACAGAGATGATTGAAGCCCTGGGGGAATTTGGTACAGAAAAAATAACAGTCCTCCTAAATGAATTTATCGACAATGGAAAAATCCCCAAAGATATGTTCAAAATCAATTTTCATTGCACTTCCAAAGAAGACAGGGCTATAGAATGCGAACTCCATCGCACACAATCAGTTTGATGAGTCATGTAACCAAGATCCTTTTAAGAATAATCACGATGAGGAAAGGAATAGAATCAAAAGAGAAATAGCA
>JAPXFY010000021.1:42645314-42662814 GCA_030674185.1 Monoplex corrugatus | reverse complement strand
ATCTGTCTGTGTGACTGTCTGTCTGTCTGTGTGACTGTCTATCTGTCTGTGTGACTGTCTATCTGTCTGTGTGACTGTCTATCTGTCTGTGTGACTGTCTGTCTGCGTGACTGTCTATCTGTCTGTGTGACTGTCTATCTGTCCGTGTGACTGTCTATCTGTCTGTGTGACTGGCTATCTGTCTGTGTGACTGTCTATCTGTCTGTGTGACTGTCTATCTGTCTGTGTGACTGTCTATCTGTCTGTGTGACTGTCTATCTGTCTGTGTGACTGTCTATCTGTCTGTGTGACTGTCTGTCTCTGTGTGACTGTATGTCTATCTGTCTGTGTGACTGTCTGTCTATCTTTCTGTGTGTGTCTGTCTCTGTCTATCTGTCTGTCTGTGTCTGTCTGCTATCTGTCTGTCTGTGTGACTGTATGTCTATCTGTCTGTGTGACTGTCTGTCTCTGTCTATCTGTCTGTCTGTGTCTGTCTATCTGTCTGTGTGACTGTATGTCTATCTGTCTGTGTGACTGTCTGTCTCTGTCTATCTGTCTGTCTGTCTGTGTCTGTCTATCTGTCTGTATGTGTCTATCTGTCTGTATGTGTCTGTCTGTCTGCCTCTCTCTCTCTCTCTCTCTCTCTCTCTCTCTGTCTGTTTGTCTGTGTGTCTGCCTATCTGGCTGAGTGTCTGTCTGTCTCTTTCTGTCTGTCTGTATCTCTCTGTCTCTCATTCTCTCTCTCTCTCTCACAATTATAGTAGTAGTGCATAGTGATAATATGTAATATACATATTTTTGGAAGAAAAAAAAACTTTGAATTAGTGAACTGCAGACAACAACCAAAGAAGAATAAAGGAAGCTTTAAGAACAAACAAGGGAGGGTTAAGACATAACAACAAACTCTATAACAACACTAAGGTTGGGGTCCCACCTGATCTCACTGATGCTGTGCTCTCTTGTCGTTGCTGTCGCTTCACGACCCATTAATTTAAATGAGAAGTACAAGGTGGGAACGATCAGGCTTTTGAGCATTTTTGAGGATTCAGAAGATAAAGTAAATTACAAGATCAATCCAGCCGAAGCTGAAAACTAGCAGAAAATGTAAAGTCTTGGAAATAGTGGATTTGAAAGAAAGCCTCAAGCTCAGAGAAATAAGAGGATACATACAAAGCAATGGGCAGGGACTGGGACAAATGAAAAATGAAATGCTGGTGAGAGGTAAAGTGGAAAACAAAGAGAGACAAAGTAACGCAAGATATCAATTAAGAAGAATAAAATCCAAAACAAGTGTGATTGCCTGCATTCAAGCAAACAGGAACCCGGAAAAAACACGAAAAAAGAATAAGAACGCGTATTAAATACAACAAGACAATAGAGGCGCAATTTTTCAGCCAACTGGCCTTTGTCAAGCGTAAGATCACAAACAAACAAACACCAGATACAAAAATTAGGAGAAAAAGACTGGATGGAGCAGCAGGGAAGTTTCGGTCTTTTTCTCCTAATTTTTGTATCTGGTGTTTGTTGGTTTGTGATCTTACGCTTGACAAAGTTGGCCGAAAATTTGCGTCTGTCTTGTCTTGTTGCATTAAATACGCGTTCTTATTCTTTTTTCGTGTTTTTTCCTGCTTCCTAAGAAGAGGACGCCAAAAGAATCAAGGTCAGTCCAGCAAGGCCAACAGGGGACGTGGACACTGAGAAAATACACTCCATAGAAGTCTCAGCTGTGGCATAAGGCTGTTCTCAGAATCAGTTTTATTCTCATGTATGTACACATCCTCCTACCCATGAAAATTGCTCTGTTAAAATGGGAAGGGGGGGAGGTCAGACTTAACGCTCCAATCCTTCTGGTGTTATCAGCTTTTATTGTTTTAGAAATTCCGCTTTCCTTTTCCCACCTCCTTTCCCATTTCAAGACTTCACCAGCGCATAAACTATTGCGCAGGTTCAAGGAGTCTGTCAGATAACTGGTGGCAGATTTATGTGGACCACATATGAGATTGTTCGAGCGCAATGAATCTCTCTTGAACAAACTCCGAGCTCAATATTAAAACTACAATACAATAAATGCAGTACAGTGAAAACAATAGAGCATAATGCGATGCAATGAAATACAATACCATGCAATAACAACACAATACAGTAAAGTAAATATCTCTTCATTTATCCAAGGATTGAAATGAATAAATTACAAACACGTGTCAGTCACAATTTACCTGTCAAGATCAGTAGTAAAATATTACAGCACAGGCAAACAATAATGTTTCAAGCAAACTTTCTCAGGCAGTTTAAAAAGAGAAGGGAGAAGGGGGCAGAACATGTGCTTTCATATGCTTTTGCACCACCACTCCTCTTTCTCCTCTCTTGTCCAGCAAAAATAATTAGGCCACCAACTTTCATCCCACACCCTCCACCCCCAAATCCACCCCAACAACCAACTAAGCACCAAACCCTTCTCTTTCACTCACACACACACACACACACACACACACACACACACACACACACACACACACACACACACACACACACACACACACACACACACACACACACACACACACACACATCCCAATTTAGCCAACAACTCATCAGCTGCCCCACTAACCTAGTTTAAACGTTTTCCAATGAATTTCAAATCATCACACGAACCTGTTTTCACGGCAGTCAGATAAACAGGCTCACAGATCAGCTTGTTGATGGACAGATGGACAGTGCATTATTAATACCACGTCTGGTGAAAAAAACAACCCATTAGCTGACAAACACGATTGCAATCCTGCCTGTTTCCATGGTTATGCTGTCTGAGCGAAATTTTGCTGTAGGCCTTCCTTTGTTTACTTATACGGTATCATGGCGTAATAACTCTTCCTTTCATTTTGATCCCCGGACATAAAAGAAAAATGTTTTAAGCGTTCAATTGTTTTCTTGGATGCATGTATGGACATTGTTTTGTCAATGCGGTGCAGTCACTGTGTTGCTGCACATATTTCTGAATGTTTCGATGGGTATACATGCTGAGTGTTTTCATGTTTTCTTGAGTCATCGGTCATTGACCCGATTTACAAGATCTTTAACATGTGTACTTGCTGTCAGTTCTGCATGTGTATACACATATAAATATTGTAATTATTATGTATGCATGTGCGTACGTAGTATGTATGTATGTATGTATGTATACGCTTAGATTTATGTATGTATGTATGTATGCATGTATACGCTCAGCTTAGATTTATGTGTGTAAGTATGTAAGCATGTATGTATGCATGTATACGCTCATATGTATGTAGGTATGTATGCATGTATACGCTCAGCGCTTAGATTTGATTTATCAAGATTTTGCGCTATATAATAAAATATATTATTAATATATTATTATTATTAAGTGGGATAGGTACTAATAGGTCTGCACATGGTTGGTCTGAGAGACTGGAAAAAGTCCTACCCTTTGCCTGCCAGGTGGACATACCAAATGGGATTGAACTCAGACCTTTCAACTAGAAGTCTGACTTCTTATTCACCTGAGTACCGCACTCATCGATCCCTGCAATGTTCTTGAACATTTTCAAAACCAGCGTGAGGGAATCTAAATTAAGTAAAACCACCAGCCCCTCCACCCCCACCCCCCACCCCGCACTTTTTCTTCCTTTTTTTGTTTTGTTTGTTGTTGTTGTTTTTTACTTCAGATCGAGCCCTTTCTTATGAAAGATTTGTCTCCATTTTCTCACAAATAACAAAAAAGCTAAAAGGACAGGTATGAACAGAAAACACCAAAAATCAGATAGCAATAACATATGCCTCAATGATCACAGCAGGCAGTGGGTCAGTGTTGGACTTCAAGTCAAAAGGTCCTGGGTTTGGTCCACCTAGACACCTAATGTCTTGTGGGCAATTTCCCAATTCAACATGTACACAGCTCTGCCAGTGCCTAAACCCCCTTTATTGTTATACGCATGCAGAAAATCAAAAATAGTGTAGTGGTTAACGCTACGGACTACCGACAGGAAGGTTGTGGGTTCGATTCTCCATCAGTCTCTTCAAATATCATTGAGATTTTTCGGTTCTAACCGGCTCCTACCAAGATTTGGGCATGCTATGGGCTCATTGGGAAGACTGGAACCACACAGTCGAGTCTCATCCACTTCACGGATGCGTCATTGAGGGTGTTGTTCAAATCTTCTAGCCAGCACTGCAAGGTGTCTGTCTCTCTCAGGCCTGGTTGATGCCAGGATATATTATGAGCATAGAGTACAGCTCTGTCACGCAGTATCAATCCTAGATGGAACTCCATAGTATCATGACTATCATCCTCATTGACATCATCATCATTGCATTGTAAAAAAAAACACTTCCGGCTTCTGTGGCCATTAAGGTGGTGTAGAAAATGGGACCAAAAAAAAAAAAAGGTGAGCGCAAAGGTAACCTCCCTGAGTGCAATGATCCTTAGATAAAAGCAAAAAAATCTGTCATCAGCTGGCTTGTGGAAAAATGAAAACGCCCAGCATGCATGGAGACAATGTGAATGTGGTCAGCTCATCTGATGGCTGGTGTTCTCCATGCTTCACTGTAAAAATGTTGTTGTGTTCTGGTGGATAGGGCGAGGGAGCCAAAGGGTTATGTTTTTGCATTGGTGGATAGGATGCGAAAGTCAAAAGGTTAATGTGCGGTGATAGGATTCTGTCTGAAACAAGCTGGGGTTAATGTGATGGGGGATGATATTATTTTGCTACACCGGTGGTTTGGGAATGCGATCAGCTGATCCTTGTCAGTGGTGTGATTGCCGAGTAGTTTGTACTGGTGATTGTATGTGGTGTCTGTTCTCACTCTGTACGATCACGGCCTGCAATTCCACAGCTCCAGTTTGTCAAACAATACTTGTGCTGCTTCATTGTCGAGCGCCAGCTGTGATCTTCCGTAGATTTGAAGTGCACTGAATTTGAATTTTGATTTGTTCAAGAGGGATTTTATCACACATGGAAAGTTCTCTGTGTTCTCCGCCCAAATCTGTCAGCATTTCGAACCAAATTTCTCAAGCTTTCGCTAAATTCCATGACCTGAGTTTGGAGTTTGGAGTTTGTTCGAGTTGGATTCTTTGCTGCTCAGAAAATTCTATATGTCAGTCCATCTCTGCCAGTAATTATCTGGCAGAACTTTTGAGCCTTACCTAAAATCCTATGCGTTGGCAATGTCTTCACTTGGGGAGGAAGGTGGGGAATGGGATTTACGAAACTCTGAGTTGAGACCGCCAGAAAAATTGGAGCATCAAGATGGGCGGTAAACTGTCCACTTTTTCAAATTCTTTTTTATTGTTGTGGGCTGGGATTGAACTCGAGGTATTAAATCTCGAGTCCACAGTGGAGAAGAGTGGCAGAATGGTTCAGACGTTCGCCTGCCAATAACTAAACTCGAGGTTCCAGGGTTTGCTCCCCGTACAGGCCTCGACTTTTCTCCTTAGTTTGACTGGAAAATCGAACTGAACGTCTAGTCCTTCGGAAGGGACAAAAAACGAGTCGGACCTGTGTCTTCTGGATGCGCACGGTCGAGATCCCACTGCAGGTGAAAATCGTGATGAGCAGGGCATTGCCTGGCTGCCTTGGTAAAAATCATTGAAGAGATAGGTTGATTGCCCAGGTCCCTTTTTGAAATCTTGTTTAAAAATGTGAATATGAATTTGAAGCGACGGAGAGGAGATGGGCGCCGCCGTTGTGGTGCTGGCCCCAGGGAAAAGTTGAGGTCTCTGTCACCTCACTCCCCTACGACCACAGGTTATGAAACTATCTAGGTAGCACCTCAGGACCTGGCCAGCTTACGGGTTTATGTGCAGGCTTAAGGATAGTGCCGTGATCATTGTGGATCTTCTCCATCACATGGCACCTGTGACGTTAGTGCATATGGAATTAATTCCGAGAGCGGAGACGTCATCTTGAGAAATTGAAACTGATACTGAAACTGAGTCCACAGCTGTATGAGCTGAGCCAGCCATACAGATGTGGTGTGGCGATGTGGAAATTCATTGCTGACTTCATGTACACAGAATTTTACTGGGTTGTGATCTTGAAGTCCCACTAGCACAGTGAAGACAAATAGCATTGAATAGAGACTTTACCGATCTGTACTCTGCTGATTAGTCATAGTGGTGGAGCGATCGGCGCAACAGACTACCGATTGGAAAGTTATCAGTTCGAATCCCATCAGTCCTTTCAAAATCATTGTGGGATTTTTCAGCCTAAAGCAGTTCCAGTACAGATTTTAGCATGCTATGGGCTAATTGGAAATATTAAGATCACACGGTCAAAGCTTCATCTATTTCAAGATGGTCATGGAGGTTATTGCTCAAATCTCTTGGCCAACTTTGCAGATGTCTGTATCTCCTGGGGCTGGTAGATGCCAGGATATAATATGACAGTGAGCGTAGACTACAGCTTAGTCATACAGTCTGTCCAAGATTGAACTAAATGGCATCATGATTATCATGCCCATCTTCATGATCATCACAGCATTCTGTGCCCAGTAATATGGTTAGAAAAGCAGACAGAGAAATAGTATTTGTTCTGTTGTATGTTTTTTTCTGTTTTATCTCCCTGCATGCTTCACCGGTCGTAAAGAGGGACGGATATCTATTCTCAGCAATTGTGTCATGCCTTGATCTCATGTTATATTCAGTTTTGGTTTCTTCTACCTTTTCCATGCCTGACGTAAGATCAGGTTGAGTTCTTGAACGTCAGTGTTGCATATGAGGTATTGTTTGAGGCCATGGCGGAGGTCTCCTTACAGGGAGATCTCTCACCTGATCTGGCTCAGCAGCTGTTATTAAGTAGATGACTGAGTATGCGGTGTGCTTAGTTAGTGGGATCAGAACGGGTACTGTTTCCTTCCACTGAAGAGTTGCCTCTGGTGGGTGCCCTCATGGTGGCTCATCTCTGGCTTCTAAGGAGTTATTGCAGATATTGGGTTGTTTTACGAGGGATTCACTGTGCTTGGCCAACTTCATATGCGGTCCACCCAAATCTGCAAGCAATTATCTGACAGATTTCCTGAGCCTGCAAAAAACCCTGTGTGCTGGCAAAGTCTTAAAACGGAGAAAGGGGAGAAGAGACCTATCAAACACTAAGCTGAGACCACCAGAACGATGGAAACATTTAAGATGGGCAGCAAACAGGCCAGTTTTTAATGTTGCAGGCTGGGAGTGAACTCAACGTATCAGATCTTGAGTCCATGGTTTTGCTAACTACCCCGTGTAGTTCCTAAATGGGCTTCCTAACACTGGGACGTCGACTGTATAAACTTGAGTTGGAGGTGTGTTGTGGAGTTGGAATAAGTGGTTTGGGATCAATGCTATTGAACCATTATGAAGCTGGAACAGATAATAAATTATGTCATGACATCAGGATCCCGCTACTCATGGACTGATCTTTTGCTTTAAACGTTTTCTTTTCAGACATGTGAACTGGCAGTGTTGAAGATTTTCTCTACACCTGATCATCGGCAGATTTGTGTGATGCGCATTTCGAACTGTTCAAATGCTGTAAATCTCTCTTGAACAAATTCCATTAATTTTTTCCCAACCGCCAACGTTCCTTTTCTCTTTCTGTTGACAGAACAGCGTGAATAACATGTTCATTTGATGATCAATGTGAATGGTATGGACAGACTCAATGTTCAGATTTTCTTCAGAGACTACATTGTCATCGTTCTGTTAAAAGCCTGTCAAAGAATCTGTTGTCAAGCAAGTTGAAAGTGAATGTGTGTTCATGAACTGTCTAGTACCGTGAATGATTTAGAATAAATACAAAAACTAATAAAATGGAAGTGAAATCCTCACCAGGGAGAGAACGTAACAAGGCAGGAACAAACACAGGACCTGGTGATGAAAGCAATGAGGAAGGATTAGTGTCACTGGTGCTCCAGCCATTACTGATGTGTCTCTGGTTCTTCGGCTTTCCCATTCACTTTGAGTGTGAGCATTTGATTCCAACATCACAGGCCGACCAAACAGCCCGTCGTCCAAGTAGTAGCCTTTGTGAAGAAGACGGACACCCGAAAAGTCAAACAGGTAAAAACTCCTGTTGTTTTTCTACCTGCTTAAAGAGAAACAAGGGAAGACAAACTTTGGAGGGTGGCTTAGTAGTGTTTCTGAACGGCAAGCAATCGGCAACAGATCAGAGAACACACGTTGTGAATGAAGACAATGACGTGACACAAAATGCTGAAGCATCCGTCCAAGACCATTATGCTTACAAAAATGACAGCATCACTGGTGCCAGAGTCCCACGGTTCAGTGACCCAATCACTGAAGACAGCATCACCAGTTCCAAAGTCCCAACATTCAGTGACCAAATCCCCAACGTGCTTCAGTCCAGTGATAGCATTACTACAATTCCGCAGTGTCAAAACCTGGAGATCACTGACTTAGACTCAGATGACGTTGTCAATCCCCATACTTATGGCAGTCAGGGCCAGTACATCCAATGACAGAAACTCCAGCAGAGCTGAAAGAAAGCAGCATTTCTACACTGCAAGAAAACTTGAACACAGCCCAGGCATGGGCTGCGAGAAGGGACAGAAAGAACAGAAACACGAAACAAAAACGTATTGTCCTAAAAACAACTTGCAGACGCTGTCGGGTTAAACGTGTAATTGGAAGACTGATATTTGGATTCAACACCTCCATTTTTGTTATGAATTTAGTTCGATCCATAACCATCTTCTTTAACCCTCTCAACGTCAATATACTGGCCTCCGTTGTTTCTACTCTATTCTTTTTGTCGGCCTTCTATGTGTACGTGGCTTCATTCATTTCTATGTTGAAGCACTTGCCTGGGCTGATGCAACTGTTGAAAACATATGACAGGGTCTACATTGTTAATTTTGACTGCCGATATTTACACAGAAAGGTAAAATATATGGCAGTGGTGAATATCATCTTTCAGATTGTTGCATGCATGACCATAGTAATCGGTCTTCACAGTTTTCTGCCTTCATTGAGAAGTTATTTGCTGTCTTTCGCGGATTTAGAAGGGGTTGGTTTGTACCTTGCAGCTGTTTCGTATGGTGTTCTTATATCTCTGGTCATCAATACCTTGAGCTGTCTGTCTCTTTTGCTTCATTTGCAATCGCATGTCATCATCAAGGAGTTCTGTGCAGTAAATGAACAGTTGGAGAGTCTTTTCACATCGTGGGAAGATTCCTTTGTGGACATAAAGACTTCAAAAAATCTTCATCGCTTCGAGTTGAGAATCAAAACTGCGCGTAAACTCCATCAAAATTCTGAATTACTGGACAGTCACAAATATAATGAAGATTCCAAGAACCGGAGTATGGACTGTAATCATGACAGGCCACAAAGTGTGACTCCACGTGGTCTTGATGGATTGCTTGAACTTGGCGCACATGCTCCTAAACATGAAATACAAACGCAAGGTGTTCGAAAAGAATTTTGCCACCAGCTTCAAGAGAATGATCTTGACACAACCCTGACCCTCCCCTACGCATGTGAAGAGAACTCCCACAGCCACCAACGCAAGATCACGTTAATAAACAACAACAGTGACAACACTAGAAATCGAGATTCTGGTGCAGGACAAACGTCAGCTAAACACAATCTGCCCCGAACAGAAAATTCTGGTAATGTTAGTATTTTCCATACTGCATGTACACCTGTTGAAACTGTCGCTGAACACTATATCAATGTCCTGACAGAGGGATGCACAAACGTTAATGCCCTCAATCCTACTGCTAAAGATGATGTCAAGAAGCACCAGGAGCCACTAGAAGTCCATGAAGACAATGTCAAACTTGACTATCTGAGCCTAAAGCGCAGGATTTTTCATTCTAATGGTAAAATTGATGTCAAGAGGAAAGCAGAGCAGACACTGCAAGACACCCATCAGGACTATGTTGAAGACGAACTGTGTCACAGCAACTTCAAAGACTGGACCCCCGACCCTACTACTGACGCTGATGGAGATGATTGCCCAGATCAGACAACAGGTGAAGTCTGTAATGGATACGTTGATGAAGCTGTCTTTGACCATCTGCAGGCGAAGCACCAGATCTTATGCAGCATCGTGGAGCGTGCTGAGAGATGTCTTGTTCATTTTCTCTCTGTTGCCTTCGTCAGGTATGCCTCTGTATATCTTTGGAATGTGTGTGCGTGCGTGCGTGCGTGCGTGTGTGTGGTATGTGTGTGTGTGTGTGTGTGTGGTGTGGGGTGTGGTGTGTGTGTGTGTGTGTGTGTGTGTGTGTGTGTGTGTGTGTGTGTGTGTGTGTGTGTGTGTGTCATTGTTGTCCAATTTCCTACACAACATTAATGGTCAAGTTATATGGGAATTTTTCACAATGATAATGATGTTGAAGATGCTGGGTATGATGCTTATGGTGCTTTTGAGTTCTATTCTCGATTGGGACTGTGCGACAAGGCTGTACACCACGCTTACTAGAATACTACATCCTGTGTTGTGAACCAAGCCCCGAGAAATGCAAACAAGTCCTGTGTGTTGATCAGGAGATTAGAGCATTATCGTCGATGACACATCTGTGAAGTGGATGAAACTCAACCATGTGCATCCAGTCTACCTAGTAAGCCCATAGCACAGTTAAACCTGGGTAGGAGCTTGTTGTGATTGAAAAATCCCACAATGATTTTGACAGGACTAACGGGATTCGAACCCTCAACACTCAGGTCAGTAATCCGTTATAGTTACTACTGCATTTTGAAGACTGGTCATGTATACCGGTTTCGATCTGCTTTATTTTAGGGAAAAAAGATCATTTCTTATCGACCAGAGAGAGAGGTATTTGTGTCTTTCTGGCTGTAAAGGAAACGTTTGAGAAAAATAGAGATTGATCAAGAAAGGTATTTGTGTGTCTGTAAACAAAACGTTTGAGTAAGATTTTTTCAGCTCTTCATGGGTGGATATTTACTGAATTCTACTTAAGGCTGCGAATTGTTGAAGACTTGCAAAGGAGTAAGTTTAGAACGTAAAGCTCCCAGGTCAAAATCAGATGTGCGGACAGACCTTTTTCAGAAACTTCTGAAAATATTTAAAATCTTTTTTTCATGTTTGGACAGTCTACTATTGTCCTTGATGCACGTAAATTTTCTCTTCAGTCGAAACTTCTTCAAGATCACAGTGACCTAAAGAAGTACAAATCTCGACTGTCTGTGATAATTTTTGTATAAAAGGGAGATTCTTTGAATGGCTTAATATTTTTTCACTCCCCCTTTTGACGTGAATGCATATAACAATATAAAAGGATGGATGTATGAAAGGTCAGAAAGATGGATATATGAATGGATGGACGGATGGACAGGTGGACAGATGGATGGACGAATGAATGGACGAGTAGGCGGATGGACGGATGGATGGATGGATGGATGGATGGATGGATGGATGGATTGACTGATGGTCAAATGGATGGATGAACGGATGTGCGAATGGATGGGGTTGTATGGATAGATGGATGGATATTTGGGTAGATGTACGGATGGATGAGCGGACGAATGGGCGGATGGACAGATGGATGAGTGGATGGTTGGACAAATGATGGATGAATGGGTGGATGACAGATGGATGATGGAGGGATAACGGACAGACGTATGGACGAATGGATTGATAGGCAGACGGAAGGACTAATGGATGGATAGACAACAGACGGACAGATAGATGGAAGGATGGACGGATGAACCGATGGACGGATGGATGGATGAACAGATGAACAAACGGATAGAGGATGGAGAGATGGACAAATTGATGGATGAAGAGATGGATGGGCAGTCCAAGTGTGAAAGTGTTTATCTGAAAGCATCATTTTCGTTGATTGACAGTATTTCTGATATTTAATTGTTGTTCTCACGCAGTGGCATCCCACTGTTCTGTATGGTGACCTATGGGGTGAGGACTTCTTCCTTCAACACAGGCGAAGGAATCTTCTTGGCCTTCGTTATTCTGCAACAGTTTGGAGCCATCGTCGTATCTACTATCGTCGGCATTTGTGTCAAAGACAGTGTGAGTTAATCTTTTTTTCTTCTTTTTTCCGTTTTTTTTTTTTTTTTTTTTTTTTTCATAACCATTTATTGTTAGGATTCTGTTTTTGTATGTTTTCATCAAATGATTTTCACACTGAGGCATTTTCATGTCTGCTAACGATTTTGTTGTTCTTCTGTAGCATTTCCTACGCCGGTTTAATGGCCTGTGAAGTTGGGACAATTTTTCGCACGACGATCGGGATGATAATCATGATGGTTTGGAAGTTCCGTTTAGGATTGACTGGGCTGCACGCTAATCTTTCTTTTATGATATATGGTAGGGTCAACCAGGCCCGAGAGATACAGACACCTGCGGTGTTGGTCTGGAAATTTGAGCAACACACTCAAATGCAAACCAGAAGAACAAGAAAATCAATGTAAGCGCATCTCCAACAAGACAACACAAAACAAAACAAGCGCAAATTTTCGGCCAACTAGCCTTTGTCAAGCGCGAACGCACGGTCACAGACAAATCACAGACACCAAACAATGGATAATAAAAACGGGACTAAAAACTTCCCTGCCGCCTCGTCCAGTGGGTAAGAGATGGAATGCCCATGTCATCATGAGCAGTAGTAAGAAAAGGGGAGAGGGGAGGCAACTGTGATGTCAAAAGGGAAGTGAGATAAGTTCTGCAATTTTGAGAAGTGGCCATGCTATATCGGTATAGCCCTGTTCTGAAGAAGGCACAGGGCAAGAGCCAAGAGATAAGGGAGTAGATTGTGCCTGGTGCCAAGAATCTGGTAGGCGTGGGAACAGGAAGAGACATGAAACGGCATGTCTGAATTTTGTTACTCATGGTTTGTCATTAAGACCATGTGGTTTGCGTGTTCCAAGTTTATTTATGAGGTGGGATTCTCTGTCTTTCCTGTCTATGGTGCTGTTATTGTGTAGAAGCCACAGACCTTTCACTCGGATGTCATTGATTGAGTGGTCTGATTGGTTGAAGTGATTGGGGATAGTTTTATCCCTTTGATGGCGGATATCAGCCAAGTGTTCTTTGAAACGTGTGTCAAGAGTGCGTCCAGTTTCACCAATATACAATTGGGAACATTTAGAGCAGCTGATCAAGTAGACAATGTTATAAGTTTGACAGTTGAAATGTTTTGTAATTCTCATATGAGATTTGGGGCCTTTGACTGTGGTGGCTGAGCACAAGAAAGGACAAGTCTTGCATTTAGGTTTGTTGCATGGAGAGGTTCCTGGAGGTTGGCTGACTGGTTTGCTGAGATTCGAATGCACCAGCAAGTCGCGGAGATTGGTGTCTCTCTTGTAGACGAGCAAAGGGCGCTTGTCAAAGGTTTCACCTGTAGTGGGACTGGATCGCAAAATGTTCCAGTTGGACAAGATGATCCTTTTTATGAGGTGCACGGACGGGTGGTAAACTAGACTGAGGACTGGCCGATCCTCTGTGACAGCTTTGGGCTTTGAATGGAGGGCATTTGGCCGAGAGACAGAGCTGACTTTTTTCCGGGCTTCATTGATGACCTCGGGTGGGTAATGTCTGCGCAGGAAAAATCTAGTCATTTCAACTGCTTTGTCCTGAAAATTGTCTTCGTCTGAGCAGAGGCGTCGTAGTCTCAAGAACTGCGAGTAGGGAATGCTGTTTCTGGTGTTGGAAGTGTGAGATGATTGGTAGTCCAGGTAGGAATGTGAATCTGTAGGTTTGTAGTGGACTGTAGTGACTAGTTGTTCAGATTGAAGGGAAACTTCGATATCCAGGAAGCTTATGGATGTGTTTGAAATTTCATATGTGAACTTGATGGATGGGTGAAACGTTTGAACGTAGTGGATGAATTGTAAAAGTTGGTCATGATCGAGGGATGTCATGCCAATGCAATCGTCTATGTATCTTTTGTATAATTCAGGTTTGGGTTTCTTGTATTGTTGTAGGATATGTTCCTCCAAATATCCCATGAATAAGCAGGCATAGCTGGGGCCCATCTTAGTACCCATGGCGACTCCGCTAACTTGCCAGAACGTCTCATCTCCGAACGAAAATGTGTTCATGGTGAGAACCAGTTCGGCAAGTCGGACAAGGGTTGAAGTGGACAATGTTTGGTCACGTCGTTTGTCCAGAAAATGTTGGAGAGCTTTCAACCCGTCGGAGTGGGGTATGCTGGTGTACAGAGAGGTCACATCCAAAGTGAACAGGTATTGGGGTTTGAAGGTGTGGTCTTCATTTAATATTTGAATCAGATCCAATGTATGGTTAGTGTCTTTGATGAAGGTAGGCAAAGCCTGGACTATAGGTTGCAAAATGTGGTCAAGAAACTGAGAAATGTTTTCAGTGGGGCAGTTGCAAGCTGACACGATAGGACGGCCAGGATTGTTGGCTTTATGTATTTTGGGAAGTAAATAAAAAAGTGATTGGACTGGAAGTTGTTTGATGAGTAGTCTGGCAGTGGGGGGCAGCTGCTTAGAGGTTATGAGATTGTTGATAAGTTTGGATATCTTGGCATGATTGGTCATGTGGGCAGGTTGGTCCAACTTTTTGTAGAAGGCGTGATGGTGGAGTTGTTTCTGGGCTTCCTTGATATACAGATGTCTGTCCCAGACTACAATTGCACCCCCCTTGTCTGCTGGTTTGATGACAATGTCGTCTCTGTTTTTGAGGGAGTGTAGTGCGTCCCTTTCTTCTTTGGAGATGTTGGAATGTTTCTTGGGTCGCATGTTGAGACAGTCTATTTCTTGGTGGCATTTGTTGATGTAATGTTCAACTTCGGGAAAGGTGTTGCGGGGAGGTTCCCGATGAGAAGGCTTATGGAAAAGTTTTGTGAATAAGTCAGCATCAGGATTCAATTTTTGTTTGGGAGGATGTCCCAGTACTGCCATCCAACGTAGGGATCTAAAAAATCGTTGGCAGCTATTGATAGTTTGGTATTTACTGGCGGATGGTTTTAAAGGGACAAATTTGAGGCCCTTTGAAAGGGCTGACACTTCCGCCTCAGAGAGTGGTAAGTTTGAAGGAATGCAATGTACAAGGGGGTGACGTGCAGAGCTAGAGGAAGGTGGAGAGGGGGCTGGGTTGCTGATAGGTGTCAAGAACGGTGCAGACGGGTTTGCAGTCTTGTTCAAGTTGGTCAATTTTTTGTCTTTTATGGTTTGCATGTGTTTTTGTAGCGACGCATTGAAATTGATGACGGTGGTTTTAATGAAGAGACTGAGAGTTGGGTTTAGTGTTCTGCTGATTACAGAACTGAAGTATTTCTGAGATTTGTCGGCGATGGACAGTTTGCGTTCTAAGTGTACTATGTGGGTTTTCATGATCTGTTTGCTTGCTTTAAGAAGGATATTTTTAGTGGCCTGCAAAAGTTTTTTATTTTCACTGTCGGAAGGAGTGTGTTTGAGTTGAAACCCTTTTGGGATGAAGTTTCTGCGTAAGCAACAACGCAGAAAGTATAAATGACTGTTTGTTTTTGTTTTGGTGAAACAGATTTTAGAATAGGATACAGCGAGTGAAAAAAGCAGAGGAGGAAGAGATCGGAAACCAGACAGAAGACGGGAATGTAAGTAGGTTGGAAAATGTGACATTCTGTAAGAATCTGAGATAAAAGCAAGAGGATAAAAAAAGGCTAAAACAATTTTAAAATGTAGTAAATAAAAGACTTAGTACAAGACACTTATACAGATAAAACGCAGTCTTGGGGTATATTACAAGATCCAAAACAAGAGTGACTGCCTGCGCCCAAGCAAACACAAACCAGAAGAACAAGAAAATCAATGTAAGCGCATCTCCAACAAGACAACACAAAACAAAACAAGCGCAAATTTTCGGCCAACTAGCCTTTGTCAAGCGCGAACGCACGGTCACAGACAAATCACAGACACCAAACAATGGATAATAAAAACGGGACTAAAAACTTCCCTGCCGCCTCGTCCAGTGGGTAAGAGATGGAATGCCCATGTCATCATGAGCAGTAGTAAGAAAAGGGGAGAGGGGAGGCAACTGTGATGTCAAAAGGGAAGTGAGATAAGTTCTGCAATTTTGAGAAGTGGCCATGCTATATCGGTATAGCCCTGTTCTGAAGAAGGCACAGGGCAAGAGCCAAGAGATAAGGGAGTAGATTGTGCCTGGTGCCAAGAATCTGGTAGGCGTGGGAACAGGAAGAGACATGAAACGGCATGTCTGAATTTTGTTACTCATGGTTTGTCGTTAAGACCATGTGGTTTGCGTGTTCCAAGTTTATTTATGAGGTGGGATTCTCTGTCTTTCCTGTCTATGGTGCTGTTATTGTGTAGAAGCCACAGACCTTTCACTCGGATGTCATTGATTGAGTGGTCTGATTGGTTGAAGTGATTGGGGATAGTTTTATCCCTTTGATGGCGGATATCAGCCAAGTGTTCTTTGAAACGTGTGTCAAGAGTGCGTCCAGTTTCACCAATATACAATTGGGAACATTTAGAGCAGCTGATCAAGTAGACAATGTTATAAGTTTGACAGTTGAAATGTTTTGTAATTCTCATATGAGATTTGGGGCCTTTGACTGTGGTGGCTGAGCACAAGAAAGGACAAGTCTTGCATTTAGGTTTGTTGCATGGAGAGGTTCCTGGAGGTTGGCTGACTGGTTTGCTGAGATTCGAATGCACCAGCAAGTCGCGGAGATTGGTGTCTCTCTTGTAGACGAGCAAAGGGCGCTTGTCAAAGGTTTCACCTGTAGTGGGACTGGATCGCAAAATGTTCCAGTTGGACAAGATGATCCTTTTTATGAGGTGCACGGACGGGTGGTAAACTAGACTGAGGACTGGCCGATCCTCTGTGACAGCTTTGGGCTTTGAATGGAGGGCATTTGGCCGAGAGACAGAGCTGACTTTTTTCCGGGCTTCATTGATGACCTCGGGTGGGTAATGTCTGCGCAGGAAAAATCTAGTCATTTCAACTGCTTTGTCCTGAAAATTGTCTTCGTCTGAGCAGAGGCGTCGTAGTCTCAAGAACTGCGAGTAGGGAATGCTGTTTCTGGTGTTGGAAGTGTGAGATGATTGGTAGTCCAGGTAGGAATGTGAATCTGTAGGTTTGTAGTGGACTGTAGTGACTAGTTGTTCAGATTGAAGGGAAACTTCGATATCCAGGAAGCTTATGGATGTGTTTGAAATTTCATATGTGAACTTGATGGATGGGTGAAACGTTTGAACGTAGTGGATGAATTGTAAAAGTTGGTCATGATCGAGGGATGTCATGCCAATGCAATCGTCTATGTATCTTTTGTATAATTCAGGTTTGGGTTTCTTGTATTGTTGTAGGATATGTTCCTCCAAATATCCCATGAATAAGCAGGCATAGCTGGGGCCCATCTTAGTACCCATGGCGACTCCGCTAACTTGCCAGAACGTCTCATCTCCGAACGAAAATGTGTTCATGGTGAGAACCAGTTCGGCAAGTCGGACAAGGGTTGAAGTGGACAATGTTTGGTCACGTCGTTTGTCCAGAAAATGTTGGAGAGCTTTCAACCCGTCGGAGTGGGGTATGCTGGTGTACAGAGAGGTCACATCCAA